>VDFB02000007.1:157821084-157845468 GCA_007258455.2 Sequoia sempervirens | reverse complement strand
AAAATTGGTAAAAATTCTCAATATACCCGTGATCTCAAGGCCCACATTTTGCATATTCTCCTAGTTTTGCATGTGCTTCAACAAAAAGTAGCCTTTTGATGATGTTGTGAAGTGTGTATGCATGTTTTTCACATTCCACCACCTTTTTCATGGTCTTTCTACCACCTTTGCATGAAATAGCAAAATTTTCACATTGAAAGACATAATATCAATTCAAGTTTGAATTCCATTGAAAACTAATATACAATTAGAGTTTGGAGGGGAACAAGCTTTTGAAAAAGTCAAATTGTTGAGGAGTTTAAAGAAGAAGCTAAGCTACATAATTGGGTTGAACTCCTCCATTTGAAACTTGGTTTTTTAGGTATGTGAAGTCTTTACACATTTTCTTTCATTCTATTATGGCTTCCTTTCATTTTTGTTATTTTGCATATTCCATGTTTATGATTGTTTGTTTGTCATTATAAGCTTAGGTTGTCAATGAACATTTTAAATTACACAATTATATACACTTTCCAATTACATTTTTAAACCTCATCACTTTTATTTGTGATATATTTTAAATGTTTCCTTGATTAGTCTACCTACAAGGGATTCTAACCCTTCTCTCCACTGTTAGAAGACTCTTTATTGAAGGCTAAGTTAGCAACATGGGGAAAGGTGCAACCTATCTTCCAATCATAGCTCAAAATGGAAGCATGGACAAAGCATTTGAATTGTGATGCAACCAGAGGAGGTCCTGTAACACAACTAAACACAAAAAATCAACCAACAATTTAAAAAATTCACAAGTCACAATTCTCAAAACTCTTCACTTTTCACCAAATTAGCACTCTTCCTTGTAGCATTGCCAACTCATTTAATCGGGTATTTCTTCTTGATAAGATTCTTTTAGAACATGAATTGAACCATTTCAAGGAACCTTCAAGGTACACAATCACATGCCAACAAACCACTATTGGTTACTTTGTAACAACTTTCTCAAATTAGGCTTCCTATGCTAACTAGGCCTCAAATTAGGACACTTTAGCAAATAAACTTATCTTGAAACTTGACCAAAACCTCCAAAACATGTGGGAAGTAATTTATATGTATTCAAACCAAAGAATTCACAATTAGTTCTCAGAAATTCATCCACCAAGATGTGAAAACCAAAAACCCTCTTTTTAAGCCAAATAACTTAAGGCTTATTGGAAAACACACTTCCCAACCTTATCAAAACATGCCACCACCTCAAACAAGTCTAAAATGGACTGCAAAAACTCCATTCAATAGGAAAAAATTCTTCCCTAACATAATACTCACTTTAGCATGTCAAAACCTCTCAAATTCACATTGAAAACACCAAATTTCACTCTAGGGCTTCATGCCCAACTCAACTCTTGACCTCCCATGCACACAATCAAAATTACCACACCTTTTTAGTGATGTTTCAGACCCATTCCTCAATTTAGAGTTATAACAGTGAGAGGAATGGGTCAAAACACCATTTTAAATGACTTTTAAACCTTAGAACTGTGAGTTCAAGCCAGTCTTAGAAATGGTTGACATGGTAGGGGCAATATATGCCTCATAGAAATGGGTTGTCATGGTGATTACATCACTGTGACAACCCATTTCTATGAGGCATACGCTGCCCCTACCATCTCAACCATACCACATTTGCAAGCTAGTGAGTGAGCTAGCTTGCCAATGCAGTAGGGTTGAGAAGGTAAGGGCAGTGTATGCCTCATAGAAATGGGGTGCCATGGCACCGTGGCACCCCATTTACATGAGGCATATGCTGCCCCTACCTTCTCAACCCTACTGCATTGGAAAGCTAGTGAGTGAGCTAGATTGCCAACACTCCACTATCTTGCTAATGCGGTGGGTTGAGAAGGTAGGGGCAGCATATGCCTCATAGAAATGGGGTGCCACGGTGATGTATCACTATGGAACCCCATTTATATGAGGCATACGCTACCCCTACCTTCTCAACCCTACCCTATTGGAAAGCTAGTGGAGTGTTGGCAAGCTAGCCCACTCACTAGCTTACCAATGCGGTAGGGTTGAGAAGGTAGGGGCAACGTATGCCTCATAGAAATGGGGTGCCACGGTGATGTATCATCACTGTGGCACCCCATTTCTATGAGGCATATGTTGTCCCTACCTACATCACCGTGGCACCCCATTTCTATGAGGCATATGATGCCCCTACCTTCTCAATCCTACCGCATTAGCAAGCTAGTGGAGTGTTGGCAAGCTAGCTCACTCACTAGCTTGCCAATAGGGTAGGGTTGATAAGGTAGGGGCAGCGTGTTGGCGTAATTAATTATTTAATTACACTTTAGAATAAGTTTACTTAGGCATTTTTTAATTCCTAGGATAATTGTAATCCTTATTTAGTTGAGCTTATATCTTTTTGCTCAAGATAAGATTACGGTTGTGCATGTCTTGCTTTTTTGAAGGTTTTTTGTATTATTTGTGAAAAAATTGCTTTTCAATAATCATTATTCTGGTTTTTTTCTTGCACATATTGGCTCTGAGGGTTTACAGAACTTCTCTTCTTTTTTGTTTTAAATATTTGTTGCATGTGATAGGTGATTGTATGCAGGTGATTCTTGGGGACTGTGAAGTTGGTTTTTCAACTTCTACATGGTATCAGAGCTCTAGACTTGTAGTTGTATGTTCATGATTTTAAGATATTATATCACAAAATTTTCTTCTGTGCAAGGGTTTCAAGCCAGGCTAATATTTTGTGGATTTGGGGGTAGCCAAATTTTCTGTGCATTTTTGGGCCAAACGGACATTGCCATCATGATCAGAGCACCCAAAAACCCTAGAAATGCCTTTCGTTTCATCAATTTTAGATAAATTTGAAAAAAATTAGTGAGAGAGGTTGTACAGCGTCCCCAGCTCGCTTCCCAAGGAAATCTTTTAAAAAAAAACATGAAAAAAAATTTAAAAAAAAAATCAAAGGTTTTTTGAAAAAAAATTGCACCACCTATTTTAAAGTAGGCCGCCACCCTCCTGCCACCTAACGGCCATGAAAAATCCACCTTGCTAGCGGTAGTCACCTCCACTCTGCCCTGCTTCAACTCTGTGGGATCCTTGCAGTTGGGTCTTGGTTCTATTGAGAACCGGGTGCTTCATTTCCAGCCCCGCAGCCCCCTTCTCAACAACTGGTAGTCCTTTGGAGGACTAGGAGCTAGTAGACAAGCCCCTGCCATGATTCTAAGCCCCAAGTTGTGGTCCTTTGGAGGACCAGTAGCTGCGCCAACCAACCCAGTGACTTTTTTTTTCCCAGCCCTATAGCCAGCGGCCATATGTGCGACTGGGAGCTAAAGGCGAAGGTGCTATATTTTTGCACATGTTTAGTGCTGGAGGTTCCTTTTTCAGGCCTTTTTTTTCCATTTTGGTGTAACTTTTGCAAATGGAGGCCTTTTTTCAAAAATGATATATTTTCAGAAAGTTGGTTCGACAAACTTCGCAGTGGTGGTGGTTTTATTTTTTGATTTTTCAGTTTTGATGCTTTTTCCACCTATCAAAGCCAAAAGTTATTTTTTCACTCTTGGAGCCGTAACTTTTGCGTCTTGGCTCCATTTTGCGAAAACAAATAGGCATTAGAAAGTTGATTAAGTGATCTACACAAATATCAAACCTATTTTTTTATATTTTTCTACCAGGTATCTGATATTCCTGTTTGATCTCTACCTTTCCCTTTTTAATTATTTTCTTGGGAAGTGTGCAATCAGGTTATTTTTTTGAGATTAACGAACATTGTTTTTTTATTTGAGAGTATATGTTGTTGTTTTATATCATGGATACACATAATATTTCACCCCTTACTCCATTCAACTATTTTGGTTGGAAGAAACAAATGGAGATTCATTTGAAACACAAAGGGTTGTACAGGGTAACCATGGGTATAGAAATTGAACCTACAGGTGCTACTGTAAAGAAAAAGTGGTTTAATAGGTGTGATGGAGCTTATGGTACATTATGTATGTCTCTTTCTTCTAATATTATTTTTCATATTGAGTCTTACACTACACCCAATGAGATTTGGACTAGTTTAGAGTCTTTGTTTGGGAAGTAGGATACTATGAGAGGGTTTCAGTTAGAGAATGAGATTATTGGCTTAAATCCTAGGGATTTTGATAGCATCCAAGAGTTTTTCACCAAACTCAAGTCTCTTAGATTGCAATTCTCATAGTGTGGTGTTCAGAAGGAAGACTCTCAGTTGATATTGTCCATTCTTTCTAAGCTTGGACCTGATTATTCAGTTTTTGTATCTACCTTTTATGCCACTAGGGATGCACTTGGTACGAGATTCTCTATGCCATTTCTTGATGAATTTTCTTCATATCTCACTCGAGAGCAAGCTAATTTAGCTAGCATGGGCATAGTGAAACCTTCTTCATCACACGAACTTATTGCATCACAAGAGACCAAAGATCAAAAGGATTCCAAACCTCATGAGCAACAAAAGGAGTCCTCAGATTCATCCTCCTCTTCTAAGGGGAAATCATCTAAGAAGGAGAAGAGTACATGTGCATATTGCAAGAGAGAAGGACATGTAGAACATAACTGTTACAAGAAGGACATTGATGAGCTAAAGCATCTTCTTCAGAAACATCAGATTGATTTTCCTTCTAGGATGTCTACATCATCTTCTTCTCCTCATTCTTCTTCTTCAAAGCAGCATGATAGGGGCACAACTAGTTTACATACTTCATCAGATATGAAGGGACATGCTCTTTGTGCTTCTTTAGGTGTTGGATTAGGGAGATGGCTTCTAGATTCAAGAGCATCTCATCATATGGAATCTTCATAGTCTATGTTCACTTCCTTTGATCCTTGCACTATGTCTCCCATTTTGATGGGAAACAACACTTACATGAGTGTTAAGGGAAGGGGTTTATTAGTTTTGGGGACAACTCCTTTCAGGATGTCTTGTGTGTCCCTCACTTGACAAACAACCTTCTTTCCATCTATCAGATCACACATGCAGGCACTGGGAGATCTATGGAGTTCACACCAAATTTGGTTATCATTAAATACTTGGAGAGTAGAGCAGTTATTGCTACTAGGATAGTGGATCACTCATCTTGGTTGTATTCCTTTATTGATTTTGGTATGGGTGGTGCTTTTGTTCCTATAGTTGTTCCTCACACTTCTAGTGTGAATCATCATTCACAGGAGACATTTGGCTTCTTGAACATTGGTGTTCTCACTTCAGACCCTATTCTTGAGCCTTCTATTTCACCTCCTGTTGCAGTTGTTGATACTTCTATGACTATAGATGTGGTTTCTTCCATTTCAATGCAGTAGGACATTCTTGATCATTCATCTTTGGAGTTTTTTGTTCAGTCTTCACCTACTTTGGCTTCTTCATTGGTTGAGGTCACACCTGGTCCTATGGAGACATCTTTGGATACACATACTTCACCTTCAGAGATTTCTTTCATTCGACCTCTTCCCTCTCACTTCTTTCAGGAGATGTAGTTTCTTCAATTCTTTTGGAGCTACTTCATTCTAGGGGGGATCTGTGGCCTCTTCTTTCCTCTCTTTCAGGGGGGGGGTGTTCTTGTACATATCTTTGTTATGGATGGTGTCCTTGGGGGGTCTTATGGATTCCTCCATCTTTAATCACTTAGTTAGTTTGCATTCTATTTTGGGGAGGAGTTTTGTTCCCATGTGGTTTTCTCCTTTACCTTGTTTGATTTAGTTTGCATTGCATTTGTAAATGGGTACCTAATCAGGCCTTGTTGTTGGGACTCATATTTTACATAATAATTTGCTTCTCCCTAAGTTGCACTTATGGGGGGGTGTTGGTGTAATTAATTATTTAATTACACTTTAGCGTAAGTTTACTTAGGCATTTTTTAATTCCTAGGATAATTGTAATCCTTATCTAGTTGAGTTGTCTTTTGCTCAAGATAAGATTAGGGTTGTGCATGTCTTTATTTTTTGCATGATTTACGTTTTGAAGGATTTTGTATTATTTGTAAAACAATTACTTTTCAATAATCATTATTCTAGTTTTTTGCTTGCACATATTGGCTTTAAGGGTTTATAAAACATCTCTTCTTTTTTGTTTTGAATATCTATTGCATGTGATAGGCCATTGTATGCAGGTGATTCTTGGGGACTATGAAGTTGGTTTTTCAAATTCTACACAACATGGGAGCAACCTAGATGGTGAAGATCCCAACCAACTCAAAATGATTAGACTAAAATAACAAACTAGCCCCTGCACCACCTTTGTCTATGCTAGAAATAGTCTTGTACAAGATGATTTTAAGTATTTTTTATGAAGCCTTGAATGACATATATTTCATTTATTTGAATGGAAAAATACTTCAGGAACTAATATTCATCTAATTATCATGCTACAGGTAAAATTATCCACCATTCCGAAGAATCAAAGAAGGAATAAACTAATAGATGAAGAGTATAAAACCTTCAAAGCAAAGGAGAGAGAATGGGTGGTGGCATATCGTGAAAAGAAGAAATTGGGTACTATTGACGAAAAAAATCCAACTAAAGAGGAACCTCAAATGTCAAAAAGAGAACAATATTTGGTAGCACAAAGGGCACGAATGTGAAAGCATCGTGCTAAGACAGATTCAAATACCGTAGTTGGAGACACACCCTCTATAGAATTTTGAAATGTAAAATGTATGTAAAAGGTCATGTGATACAGTCAATATGATGGTTTGTGGATTGATGCAATAGGGGGAGGCCTGTAGCACACAAAGTCACAATTCCAATCTGCAAAGACAACTATCAGGCCATAAACTCCTCACAATTTCATCATTTCTTCAAAATCACTCTTTTCCTTTGTAGCACTGGGAATCACCTCGATTGGGTAACTTATCTCAATGACACCTCATAAGTCCATTAAATGGAGCTCTTCAAGGACCCATTTGAACAAAATTTGACATAATCAAAATCCACCTATGATCACTATAGACTAGAGCACTCAAATTTCACTTTTTCATTGTTTTAGGCTTCTAATTAGCCTCTTTTTCCAAAGCAACTATACCTGAAACTTATCCAAACCCTAACAAATCTTGGGGAAAAAATTTAAATGTGTCAAAACCTCCAAAACTACAATCATACCTCTGACATACCACTGTACAAAGGGTAATCCATAAAACCCTACTTTTTAGCCAAAACCTTAGGGGTTTATTGAAAAAGTCACTTCCCAATCTACCCAAAACAAAAAACCTCTTCAAAGAAGTTTGAATTGGTTTGTAAAAGCTTAATCAAACATGAAATAATGTTTCCTTCTCACAAAACTCACTTTGGTACACCAAAACCTCCACTTTTCATGAGGAAAACTCATATTTTTACATTAGGGAATTACACCCAACATAATATCAGACCTCCCCTTCACAAACAAGCTTGAAACCACCTATTCCCAACTAAAACCATCCCATTCAAGCAATCATAGTAGTCACAGGGCGTGGAATGGGAAAAATTTACATTTATGTGACTTTGAACACCCCAAAAATAGGGTTAACAAGGCATATTGAGAAAATATGAGATAAAACTCCATAAATTTAAAATAAAACTCTCAAAACTCTTAAAAATGAAAGTTAACACATGCTATAAGAAATTTCCACAGTTTTCAAGTCAAAACACCCTTGTACAAGATCGTACAAGTCTACCAAGAATTAAAAAATACAGAAAATTTGATAAAAAGTAGTGCTAATCAACTTTTATTGCTTCAAATATTCAAGACCCCCCTCTCATCGAGTCTTTACAATATATTTATAATGTTTCTACTTTAAACTAAACTTTTCCAATGGATCTAACTACATTTTGAACTCCTTAACTATTTGATCCCTTAAGAGTCCAAAGTGCGAAATGGATACAAACTTCAACATGTTGTTAGTTGGATACCGTGATGCTTAAAAAATTCTTGTCTAATCCTACAAGATCATGTTGGATGCCTCTACAAATAAATCTCTCAATTTTGGCTATCTCAGAGTGGTTTTCTCGTGGCAGTGGATTTTCACTTGATGGAAAAAGTGTCAAATGCAAGCAATGCAAAGTCACAAAGTGGTGCAACTTTCATTCTACAACTTGTGTGACCAAACATATTGTTCCAACATGTCTGAATAGGTATTTTTATGCTAGGTATTATCCTCTTTCGCACCCAAACACATGGAATCGCTCTGAGCTACGTTCAACTAGATCAATTCCTTAAGAGTGCAAAGTGCAAAATGGATGCAAACTTCAACATGTTACTTAGATACTGCGATTCTAAGAAGATTCTTTTCTGATCCTATAGGATTGCATTGGTACCCTCTATAAAAACCTCTCTTGGTTTTGGCTATCTCAGAGTGGTTTTCCCGTGGTGGTAGATTTTCACTTGATGGAAAAACTTGTGTCAAATGCAAGTAGTGCAAAGTTACAAAGTGGTGCAACTTTCATTTTGCAACTTATGTGACCAAATGGACTATTCCAACACATCTGAATAGGTACTTTTATGCTAGGTATGGTCCTCTTTCACACCGAAACACATGGAATCACTCTGAGCTATGTTCAACCAAATTGATCCTTTAAGAGTCCAAAGTGCGAAATGGCTGTAAACTTCAACATGATGTTGCTCAGATAACATGATGCTTAGAAACTTCTCATTTGATCCTACAAGATCACGTTGGATCCCTCTACAAAAATCTCTCTCAGTTTTGGCTTCTCGGAGTGGTTTTCCCATCGTCGCAGATTTTCACTTGATGGAAAAAGCGTCAAATGCAAGTAGTGCAAAGTTACAAAGTGGTGCAAATTTTTTTTGCAACTTGTGTGATCAAACGGACTGTTCCAACACATCTAAATAGGTATCTTTATGCTAGGCATGGTCCTATTTCACATCCAAACACACGGAATTGCTTTGAGCTATGTTCAACTAGATCAATTCCTTAAGAGTCCAAAGTGCAAAATGGCTACAAACTTCAACATGCTATTACTCAGATACCATGATGCTTATAAAATTCTCATCTAATCCTACAAGATCATGTTGGGTCCCTCTACAAACACCTCTCTTAGTTTCTGCTATTTTGGAGTTGTTTTCCCGTGGTGGCAGATTTTCACTTGATGGAAAAAGTGTCAAATGCAAGCAGTGCAAAGTTGCAAAGTGGTGCAACTTTCATTCTACAACTTGTGACCAAATAGACTATTCCAACACGTCTGAATAGGTATTTTTACACTAGAAATGGTCCTCTTTCACACCCAAACACATGGAATTGCTCCGATCTACGTTCAATTAGATCGATCCCTAAAAGGTCCAAAGTGCAAAATGGCTACAAACTTTAGCATGTTGTTACTTGAATACCATGGAACTTAGAAACTTCTCATCTAATCCTACAAGATTGCATTGGGTCCCTCTACAAAAACCTCTCTCGGTTTTGGCTATCTCGAAGTGGTTTTCCCGTGGCGGCAAATTTTCACTTGATGGAAAAAGTGTCAAATGCAAGTAGTGCAAAGTTGTAAAGTGGTACAACTTTGATTCTGCAACTCATGTGACCAAACAGACTATTCCAACACATTTGAATAGGTATGTTTATGCTAGGCATGGTCCTCTTTCACACCCAAACACATGGAAGTGCTCTGAGCTACGTTCAACTAGACCGATCCCTCAAGGGTCCAAAGTGTAAAATGGCTGCAAACTTCAACATATTGTTACTCATATACCATGGTGCTTAAAGAATTCTTGTCTAATCCCATAGGATTTTTTTGGGCCTCTCTACAAAATCTTCTTTTAGTTTTGGCTATCTCAGAGTGGTTTTCCCATGGTGGTGGATTTTCACTTGATGGAAAACGTGTCAAATGCAAGTAGTGCAAAGTTACAAAGTGGTGCAACTTTCGTTCTGCAACTCATGTGACCAAATGGACTATTCCAACGTGTCCAAATAGGTATGTTTATACTAATCATGGTCTTCTTTCAAACCCAAACATGCAGAATCACTTTGAGCTATGTTCAACCAGACTGATCCCTTAAAGGTCCAAAGTGCAAAAGGGAAGAAAAATTTAGCATGTTGTTACTCAGATACCGTGATGCTCAGAAACTTCTTGTTTAATCCTACAAGATCATGTTGGACCCCTTTACAAAAATCTCTCTCAATTTTGGCTATCTTAGAGTGGTTTTCCTGTGGCAATAGATTTTCACTTGATGGAAAAAGTGTTGAATGCAAGTGGTGCAACTTTCATTCTACAACTTGTGTGGCCAAACAGACTAATACGACACATCTGAATATGTATGTTTATGCTAGGAATGGTCCTCTTTCACTCCCAAACACGTGAAATTGCTTTGAGCTATGTTTAATCAGATTGATCCCTTAAGGTTCCAAAGTGCAAAAGGGAAGCAAATTTTTACGGGCTATTACTCAAAAACCATGACACTAACGAACTCTCTGTCTAAGACTATGGAATCACATTGGGCCTCTCTACAATAACCTCTCTTAGTTTTTGTTATCTCAGAGTCGTATTTTTGTGGTGTCCAGTTTTCACTTGATGGAAAATGTGTCAAATTGAAGCAGTGTAAAGTTGCAAAGTGGTGCAACTTTCGTTTTTCAATTCATGTGACCAAACTAAATGCTCCAATGTGTCTTGATAGGTAGGTTTATGCTAGGCATGGTCCTCTTTCACACCCAAACATGTGGAATTTATCTAAGGTATGTTCAACCAGCTTGATCCCTTATGATGGCATGCAAAACAATGGAAAAGAGAAACATGCACACGATAGTTGAGAAGTCTGAGTATTCCACACAAAAACCATATGATCATTGTTGAAGAGCACCTTGTTCCTCCATTTGATGAAGAAGGTCTAGTTTAGTGGTTTTAGTCTTTATAATGTCAAATAAGGCCATGATAGGCCATTTTGTAATCTTTCTTTTAGTTTTAAGTTAGTGTGGGGTCATTTGAGTCAATTATTTAAGTATGAACAAGAAAATAGAATTGGTAAAGGCATTGGAAGAGATTACTAACACTGCCCTTGTTCAAAATTCAGAATTTAGGCCTTAAAAGCAAGGCTCTATGAGGTGAAAAGAAGAAATTGCTTGAGAATAAGTTAGAATAGGTTAGAAATAGGGTGAGGTTGTGGAGTTTGATGTGTTCAAATAGTTTGTAAGGACAAGGGAGGTAAAAATTATGTTATGGAATGATTCCCTAATTGGGAATAGAGGGGTTTTAAATGAAAAAGAGAGGTTTGAGGGAGTAAAAGTGGGTAAAGTCAAGAGGCAGCATAATTTGGTAAATGTTGCTCAATGGTGACGCATTAAGAACATAAAAATTCATTTTACACTATCAGGATTATGCTGTGAAAATGTTTAAAGACTATTGAAGATAAGTTTTTGTATGATAATGTGTCAAGAAGTTAACTACTTCATCTACTTTGAATATTATGTTTTGCAAGTGTTGTGAAGATTATGTATCCTTTGCTTAATTGACTTGTTCCAATTAAAGGATTAAATATATTGGAATCTTTTTATGAATCATTTCATGGAATACCAATTGAAAACATGTTTTTGCTTTTCTATAAATTTGTTTAGCATCAATCAATTAATATTCAAGACAAACCATGAAGGACAACAATGATCAAAGCTAGGGCTAACTAAATAATAAGTATACACGTGAATAATTCAATCATGTACATGTGAATAAGGGAAGCACAAGTACTCAAAAACACATAAGCCTTGAAGTATACACATGAATACATAGTATACACAAATTAATACAAAGTATATGCATGAATACAAGGTATACACATGAAAACACGTCACAAAGTATACATTGGAACACACGTAAGTTGTAAAGTATACACTTGAATACACTTAACTCATATCTATTGAACCATCAATTTAGAATGCAAATATGGATACCATCAATAAATTTTTTTTGTATTAACCAAATATCCATGTAGGTATACATCAATACATGCTGATATAAGTATGCAAATATAGGTACAAAATAGCCATATAGTCTTATGAGAATGCCATATAGGCATACAATGTCAAATATATCCAATAAAAAATATGTACAAAACTGCCATGTAGGCATACAACAAATGGCTCTGGAAATAAATTCTTTCCCTTTGCTTGCCGATCAGATGGCGATAGGTCTGTCACTAGTTTGTGTTGTGCTTGAGGAGTGCTCCTACTACTCCTCCTAGTGTTTAGTTCATGGTGAAGTTTTAACTATTACAATAAGAAGTAAAGACATTAATATATAGAAATTACATTATAAAAAATGATATATTTAACAAAATAATCACTTACCTCCATCTCATGATCTCTCTCCATGAGGGAAATATTCACACACCCATTTTGAGGCATGCTCAAGCCCTGTATAAACCATTGAAATATAAATTAAACTATGAATCAATAATGGTTTAATTTTTCACTAAATAACATCTATAACAATGAATGTAATTTAAAATTTACTAATTTTCCTTATACCTCCCCTGTTAGAGCCATCAAGGATTGTATAGAAAATGAAACAAAATCTCCATTTCCCTCATCACATTCAGAGGTGTTTTAGCTTGCAAAAAATGAAAATAAAACAACAAATTATTCAATCACCAAAACTACAATATGATCCACGTTATGACTTATAATGTATGAGATAATGAACAAAATTTGAAGTACTTATTAAACTATATATTTCAGATTCTCATACTTACTATTTTCCCTATCCATATCTTGTTCGAAAGGACATGTTTTTAGGCTTTTACCCATAGCAGAAAGCCACTGAACTATTTGATCAAATGCTTTCATAGACATGTACGATAACTATGGTGGCATGGAGAAGGTAGTGACCTATTTGAAAAAATTCCTTAAAGAAATGGGGTCTTGTGGTGATGGAATGCCATTACAAATAAATGCACACCATGGCATTCCATCACCATAAGACTGCATTTCTTTCAAGATTTTTTTTAGAAAGTTCATTTCCTTCTCTATGGTATTATTGCTTACTATTATGCTTTGATAGATATTTTTCCAAGCATCCATAGTTTGTTGGAAAGCACCTATTTTAGGATTTTAGCCATAGCTGCAAGGAAGTGAGTAGTTTGATAAAATGCTTTGGTACACATGTATGGAAAATGAGGTATCATAGAAAAGGTGGTGAGCTGTTTGAAGAAATGCCTAGAAGAAATGTGGCCTCATGGTGAAGTAATTGCATTACTTCTTATGGTGACTTTCTAAACAACTATATTGTAGTTGAAATTTTGTCATCTAGTTATTAGTTAAGGAATGTGAAGTAATGCATTGAGTTTGAATGATGTGCAATGCAATGTAATCAACGATATTAATATAAACTACAAAAATCTATTAAGTACAATTCATTAGTTAAACTCTTTATTGTATTACATACTTGTAGGTTTGAGTAAATATACTGGCACTAGGAGGTGTTCCATAGAAACCTCCAATATTAGTCTATTCAACATCCAAAATCACATATTAAAATACCATTCATTATACACTCTACCCTATACATTGGACCCTCGACCCTAATCCCCCAAACCTATACCCTTAATCCTCTACCCTTAGCCTTAAACCCTCAACCCTTAAACCCTCTACCCACTACCCTCTACCATATAAACCCTTAAACACTCAACCCTAAACCCTAAAACCTCAACCCTTAAACCCTAAACCCTAAACCCTCTACCCTCAATCCTCTACCCTCTAACCTCAACCCTAATCCCTCAACCCTTAAACCCTTAAACCCACATAGTAAACTCTCTACCCTAATCCCTCAATCCTCTTGACCCTTAATCCCTCAACCCTTAAACCCTAATCCCTCAACCCCTATACGCTCTACCCTATACATTGGACCCTCGAGCCTAATCCCTCAACCCTATACCCTCAATCCTTTACCCTCAGCCTTAAACCCTCAACCCTTAAACCCTCTACCCACTGACTACCCTATAAACCCTTAAACACAACCCTAAACCATAAAGAGGCACATAACCCCTTAAACCTCCGCCTCTCGCCACATAAATTATGATCCTCCTGCCTCTGCACAAGCTGTGCCTCCAGCCCTCTTGGACCTTGATCCTCAACCCTTAAAACCCTATTCCCTCAACCCTACTTTGCCTAGAACTGGGACCCTCAGCCTAAGTCCCCAAGCCTATACCCTCAATCCTCTGCCTGTAGCCCTCAGCCCTTAAAACCCTCTACCCTATAAGCTCTTAAACACTCAACCCTAAACCCTAAAACCCTCAGCCTTCTGTAAACGTTAAACCCTCACCCTCCTACCCTCAACCCCTGTCCCTCAACCCTTAAACCCTTAAAATCCACTTGGCCAGCTCCTCTACCATCCCTCAACCCCACTATACCCTCTGTAGCGCCATTGGACCCTTGAAGGCCCTAATCCCCATCCCTATAATCCTCTACCCCTCAGCCCAAAACCTCAGCCCTTAAACCACCTACCCTGCGCCTCTACCCTATAAACCTTAAAAACTCAGCCCTAAGCCCTAAACCCTCAACCCCTTAGACACTATGCCAAAACCCCTCTACCCTCTACCCTCAATCCTTTACCTCCGCCTCCAGCCCTAATTAAACTGACTGTAAACCACGCCAGTAGAATATTTCCACTGCTAGAGTGATGTGGGAGATGGTGAAGTGGGTATTTTGATAAATATAGCATTTTTTATAGTATAAATTTCACCATATCAATTAATATCTTGCTTCTTATTATGGCAGGTTTAAACTTCATACTAGACTAAACCTTACTAAGAGGGTAACTAAAGAGTGCTCATAGGGCATGTAAAATAGGTAACAAACTATCACCCATCCAAGTAGGCAAGCAGAAATAATTTATTTCTAGAGCATGGAAACAAATGGGTTTTGGGTTCTGAGCTTCTTCTTACCAATGCATAAGTGGACATATTTGTTAGTTATTTGACATTGTATGCCTATATGGCATTCTCGTAAGCCTATATGACTATTTTGTAGCTATATTTCTTACTTATATCGACATATATTGATGTATGCCTACATGTCTACTTGGTTAATACAAATATTTTTATCGATGGTGTCCATATTTGCATTGTAAATTGATGGTTCATTAGATATGAGTTACTTGTATTCAAGTGTATACTTTACAACTTACGTGTATACTTTGGGACTTACATGTGTTCCAATGTATACTTTGTGACTTACGTTTTTTCATGCGTATACCTTGTATTTGTGCATATACTTTGTATTAATTTGTGTATACTATGTATTCATGTGTATACTTCAAGGATTATGTGTTTTTGAGTACGTGTGCTTCCCTTATTCACATGTACATGCTTGACTTATTCACGTGTATACTTATCAATTGGTTAGCCCTAACATTGATCATTGTTGTCCTTCATGGTTTGTCTTGAATACTAATCGATTGATGCTAAACAATTTTATCTAAATGTAAAAAAACACATTTTCAATTGGTATTCATGAAATGATTCATAAAAAGATTATAATATATTTAATCCTTTGATTGGAACAACTCAATTAAGCAAAGGATACATAATCTTCACAACACTTGCAAAATGTACTATTCAGAGTAGATGAAGTAGTTAACTTATTGACACATTATCATACAAACATTTATCTTCAATAGTCTTTAAACATTTTCACAACATAATCTTGATAGTGGAATATGAATTGTTATGTTCTTGATGCATCACTATATAAAAATGTCAAAAGATTTATGTCAACTGTTTGCAATATTATTTCTTGTATACAAAATGGACTTAGGAGAAAGCAAGTTATAATTTATAATAAAAATAATAAATGGAATCAACATTGTCCTAGACCCCCGAATAGGTCTATTTAACAAAGCAACATTCTCTCAACCACTCTTCCAATTGCAAAACACCATTGGGCAGCATTTACTAGTCTGCAAATCCACAAAATTCATAATTTTTAGGGCATGATTGGCCCTCTAACTCCACTATCCTCTAAACCCTCACTTTTCTTAAATTTCACTAGGGTTTATTGAAAACCCCATATCCACACATCATACAACCTCAAAAACTCTTCTGACACTCTTCATTCTACCTACACAAACTTAATTGACCACCAAATTATGCTACCCCTTGACTTTACCCGCTTTTACTCCCTCAAACCTCTCTTTTCCATTCAAAACCCCTCTATTCTCAATCAGGGAATCATGCCATAACATAATTTTGACCTCCCTTGTTCTTGTAGACCATTTAAACAAATCAAACTCCACAACCTCACCCTATTTCCAACCTTTTCTAACTTATTCTCAAGAAATTTCTTCTTTCACCTCGTCTAGCCTTGATTTTAAGGCCTAAATTTTAAATTTTGAATTTTGAACAGGGGTAGCATTAGTAATCTCTTCCAATGCCTTTACCAATGCTATTTTCTTATTCGTACTTACATAATTGACTCAAATGACCTCACACTATCTCAAAACTAAAAGAAAGATTACAAAATGGCCTATCATGGCATTATTTGACATTATAATGGGGTGATCCCATAATAGTGGTTTACAATTTTTGGCCAAACTGGACACTGAAATTATTATTTTTAACTAAATCTTCACATTCAGGCACGTATAGCGGCTAAACTGTGAGGAATTTGAAGATGGTGCAAACTAGAGTCTCATCAAATTTTGTTTATAGATTCTAAAAATATTTTTTTCAAAATTTTTGGAATCAAATTGCACTTCCTTTTCCATCTCCCACGAGAATTGATTTTTTTCAGAAAACAACATTTTTAAAAAGTGAGCACATATAATGCATAACTTTTTTCCATGAAGGATAAAATTCTAATTATTTCAAATTTAGATTTTTAACTCCTAATATCTAGTGCTTCCACTTGGTTAGATAGTTTTTATTGAATATTTTTTCCTTAATCAAGTTTCAAAGTCAACGAATTACAATTCAGACACAGCGTGACCGTATAACGTAACTTTTTTTGTACATGTCAAAATTTAATTTAATTTTTTTTGTTGGATCAAGGACTTCAATATCTGGTGCACTCATATTTTTCAATTTTTTTTTTGATAATCTTCTATTTTTCCACATGTGAAGAACAAAGAAATTCATTTTAGATGAAAAACCTATGTTTAATAAAACTTAAAAAACAAATACATAACAAAACCAAAACATATTAAAATTATATTCATTGGATAGCTTGTTCTGAGGAATACCATAATCATTTGAAATAAATTTTAAATGAATTCATTTGATCCCCAAAAGCTAAATCAAAAGTGATTTTTTATCAGCATTTTGATAGGTGTAAAGGAGACATTTATAGGTATGGTTTAAAACTAGTGAGGTTCTATCCAAGGGGGTTTGATCTAAGGTGTTGATCAAACCCTCTTCAATTGGAATCCTTAAAATGGAACTTTTTAAGGCTTAAATCATTATATTTTCTAAAAATATGTGATTTCAGCTAAAATTCGTTCCTCTCAGGAATTGTAAACCACTATTGTGACAACACCGAATGACTAAAACCACTAAACTAGACCTTCTTCATCAAATGAAAGAACAAGGTGCTCCACACCAATGATCATACACTTTTTGTGTGGAATATGTAGACTTCTCAACTGTCATGTGTATGTTTCTCTTTTTCATTGTTTTGCATTCCATCATAAGGAATGAAGTTGGTTGAACGTAGCTTAGAACAATTTCGCATGTTTGGGTGCAAAAGAGGACAATGTATAGCATAAACCTACCTATTGGGATGTGCTGGAGTAGTTTTTTTGGTCACATGAATTGCAAAATGAAAGTTGCACCACTTTGCAACTTTACACTACTTCCATTTGACAAATTTTCCATCAAGTAAAAACTGGGCACCACAAGAAAATGAATCCGAGATAAGAAACCCTGAGAGAGGTTATTATAGAGGGGCCTAATCCAATCTTGTAGATTCAAATAGAGAGTTAGTAAGCATCACGGTTTCCAATTAATAGAGCCTTAAGAGATCGATCTGGTTGAATGTAGCTCATAGCAATTCTATGTGTTTGGGTGTGAAAGAGGACCATTCCTAGCATAAACATACCTATTCAGATGCAATTTTTTTGGTCACACGAGTTGTAGAATGAAAGTTGCACCACTTTAAAACTTTGCACTACTTGCATTTGACACTTTTTCCATCAAGTGAAAATCCACCGCCACAGGAAAGCCACTCTAATATAGCCAAAACAGAGAGAAATTTTTGCAGAGGGGCCCAACATAATCCTATAGGATCAAACAAGAAGTTTCTAAGAGTCACGGTATTTGAGTAACAACATGATGAAGTTTCCATTCATTTTGCACTTTGGAATCTTAAGGGATCGATCTGGTTGAACATAGCTCAGATCAATTTTGCGTGTTTGGGTATGAAAGAGGACAATGCCTAGAATAAAAATACCTATTCAGACACATTGGAACATTCCATTTGGTCACACGAGTTGTAGAATAAAAGTTGCACCACTTTGCAACTTTTCACTACTTGCATTTGACACTTTTTCCATCACGTGAAAATCCGCCGCCATGAGAAAACCACTCTGAGATAGCCAAAACCAAGAGAGGTTTTTGTAGAGGGGCCCAATGCAATCCTATAGGATTAGATGAGAAGTTTTTTAAGCATCACAATATCTGAGTAACAACATCCTAAATTTTGTAGCCATTTTGCACTTTAGACTCTTAAGGGATTGATTCAGTTAAACGTAGCTCAGAGTGATTCCGCATGTTTGGGTGTCAAAGAGGACTATGCCTAGTGTAAAAATACCTATTCAGACATGTTGGTATAGTTTGTTTGGTCACACGAGTTTTAGAACGAAATTTGTACCACTTTGCAACTTTGCACTACTTACATTTGACACTTTTTCCATCAAGTGAAAATCCACTGCCATAGAAAAACCACTCTGAGATAGCCAAAATTGAGTGAGATTTTTGTAGACGAGACCACCATGATCCTGTAGGATTAGACAAGAAGTTTCTAAGCATTATGGTATCTAAGTAAAAACATGCTAAAGTTTGTAGTCATTTTGCACTTTGGACTCTTAAGGGATTGATCTAGTTGAATGTAGCTCGAAGCAATTCTGTATGTTTGGGTGTGAAAGAGGACCATGCCTAGTGTAAACATACCTATTTAGATAGATTGGAATAGCTCATTTGGTCACATGAGTTGCAGAACAAAAGTTGCACTACTTTGCAACTTTGCATTGCTTGCATTTGACACTTTTTTTATCAATTGAAAATCTGCCACCACAAGAAAACTACTCTGAGATAGCCACAAATGAGAGAGGTTTATGTAGAGGGACCCAATTTGATCTTGTAAGATTAGATGATAATTTTCTAAGTGCCACGGTATTCGAGTAACAACATGCTGAAGTTTGCAACCATTTTGCACTTTGGACTCTTAAGGGATCGATCCGGTTGAACATAGCTCAGAGCAATTTCGCATGTTTAGGTATGAAAGAGGACCATTCCTAGCGTAAAAATTCCTATTTGGACATGTTGGAATAGTTCGTTTGGTCACAAATTGCAGAACAAAAGTTGCACTACTTTGCAACTTTGCACTGCTTGCATTTGACACTTTTTCCATCAAGTGAAAATCCGTTGTGATGGGAAAACTACTCTAAGATAGCCAAAAATGAGAGAGGTTTTTGTATAGGGGCCCAATACAATCCTATAGGATTAAACGAGAAGTTTCTAAGCATCACACTATTTGAGTAACAACATGCTGAAGTTTGCAGCCATTTTGCACTTTGGACTCTTAAGGGATTGATCCGGTTGAACGTAGCTCAAAGTGATTCTATGTGTTTGGGTGTGAAAGAGGACCATGCCTATCATAAATATTCCTATTTCAATGTGTTGGAATAGTTTTTTTGGTCACACAAGTTGCAGAATGAAAGTTGCGCCGCTTGCATTTGACACTTTTTCATCAAGTGAAAATCCACTACCACGTGAAAACCACTCCGAGATAGCCAAGACCGAGAGAGGTTTTTGTATAGTGGCCCAATGTGATCTTGTAGGCTCAGAATTTTTTTTTGGTTTGAGTCATGTCCAAAAAAATGCTTTGAATGTGGCTCACGGTTTCGACTACCGATTCTGCTTCTTACCACATCCCTTTGATTCAGAGATGGCCTTGTGTTATTCTTCCAATAGTCTTCAATTAGTGTTCTTAATGCTTCAACAACTTTTTTATCTTTGTGTGGCAGTCTCCCCAAGAATTCCCACGATTCATTTGAATCAGTGCCCTCAATTCTTTGTCACCTTTGAATAGATTTTGATAAAAAAATTTCTACTAATTCTCATTTGTTCACTCATCTTTCTAATGAGACGATATCTCTTTGTTTGACTTCTTACTAAATTCAATGTAATGACACATTGTGTGACATTACTATCCTTTGAGCGTGAGGTCTTACCCACACTTTCATATGCATCCATTAGATTCTTCACAATAGTGTTTTCACTTGATGCATTCGATGTTCTCAACCCAAGAGTCTTCATGATGTCTCTATACTTTATACCCCACATCATTTCAACAAATAGTTGACATCTTGTGGTTTCATTTAGCCTTTCAAATTACAATTTCCAAATCTATTCAGCATATCTTCTACAAATGCATGTTGGAATATTACCTTCCATGTGCTGCAAAATATCCTCATCAATATTAATCAAATACTTTGGGTTTCTATGCAAAATTCTAGGTGTTGTTCTTCTAGGTACATACATCTCAACATTAGAAATTTCATCAATATTTAATTGATGTGGGCTAGACTGCATACCTTCAATCGAGGGTGGAAGAAGACATACCTTGAGGTTCTTGTGGGGATGATGGCATACCTTCTTCGTCAAATTTGAGTGATGATGTACTCTCAACTTAAGATGCGCTGGATGGTGTTCAACCATATTCACTTGCAACAGATGGTGTCCCTCCATATTCACTTGTGGTAGCTGGTGTCCCTCCATATTTTCTTGTGTTTAATGGTTTCCCTTCGTATTCACTTTCTATAGAGGGTGTGTCTCCAACTAAGGTATCTGAATCTGTATTAGCATGATGCTTTCCCATTCGTGCCCTTTGTGCTGCCAAATCATGTTCTCTTTTTGGTGGTTGAGGTTCCTCTTTAGTTGGCTTGTTTTCGTCAATATTATCCAATTTCTTCTTTTGATGATATGTCGCCACTCGTTCTCTCTAATTTTCTTTGAAGGTTTCATACTCTTCATCTATTAGTTTATTCCTTCTTCATTTCTTTGGCATGGTGGATAATTTTACCTATATCATGGTAATGAGATGAATATTAATTCCTAAATTATTTGTCCATTCAAATAAATGGAATATATGTCATTCAAGGCTTCATAAAAAATACTTACAATCATCTTGTACAAGACTATTTCTAGCATAGACAAAGGTGGTGTAGGGGCAACCCATGATTACAAGATAGGCATAATTACATTGTTTTCCTTATGTAAATGGGGTGTTAAAGAAGGGTTTTGATGAAATTTTAAAGGAACCTTCCATGTAATGGTTTTTTTCATTTGTAGAAGGAATTTTTGAAGTGTTGTTGGTATTGGTGAGGTTTGGTAAGCCTGGTTGTCAAGACTTTCAATAAACCCTAGGTTATTTGCATGAAAGTTGAGGGTTTGGTGGTACAAAATTTTAGAGGTCAATGCTCTGAGAAATAATGGTTGAATTTTTTGTTTTGTAACACAATTAGTGACTTTTAGTTAATATTTGGTGAAAACAAAGTGTTTTGGAGGTACGTCCTTTGTAAAAGAGGGCTATTTGGTGGCCTACAAGGCAGGGCATCCTATTGGTTTTCAATATTGTTGAAAAGAAACCTCTTGAAACATTTTGGTATGTTGTGTTAGGAGTTGAAGTGTGTCTCATATGATGTTTTTTAGGTCTTTGTATGGCCTTCTCTAAAATATATTGAGAAGAAACAGTGTTAGAGGGCTACAAGCCTTTAGGTGTGTGTTTGGAATAAGTTGAATGTATAGTGTTTAAAGGGCTGGTTTTTTGTTTTAGTCTAATCATTTTGAGTTGGTTGGGGTCTTCACCACCTAGGTTTCTATCATGTTTCCCTTACCTTCTCAACCCTACCCTATTGGAAAGCTAGCTCACTCACTAACTTGCCAATGTGGTAGGGTTGAGAAGGTAGGGGCAGCATATGCCTCATAGAAATGGGGTGCCACAGTGATGTACATGGGGTATACCCTGCCCCTACCTTCTCAACCCTACCACATTGGCAAGCTAGTGGAGTGGTTGCAAGCTAGCTCACTCACTAGCTTGCCAATGTGGTAGGGTTGAGAAGGTAGGGGCAGCGTATGCCTCATAGAAATGGGGTGTCATGGTATCATCATGACATCTCATTTATGTGAGGAATACGTTGCCCCTGCCTTGTCAACCCTACCGCATTAGCAAGCTAGTGGAGCATTGGTAAGCTAGCTCACTCACTAGCTTTCCAATACGATAGGGTTGAGAAGGTAGGAGCAGTGTATGCCTCATAGAAATGGGGTGTCATGATGAGGCATACGGTAGGGTTGAGAAGGTAGGGGTAGTGTATGACTCATAGAAATGGGGTGTTATGGTGATATATATGCCTCATAGAAATGGGGTATCATGGTGATATATATCACCATAACACCCCATTTCTATGAGGCATACACTACCCATACCTTCTCAACCCTAACGCATTAACAAGCTAGTGGAGCATTGGCAAGCTAGCTCACTCACTAGCTTGCCAATGCAGTAGGGTTGAGAAGGTAGGGGCAACGTATGCCTCATAGAAATGGGATGTCATAGTGACACCCCATTTCTATGAGGCATGCGCTTCCCCTACCTTCTCAACCTTGCCTCATTAGCAAGCTAGTGGAGTGTTGGCAAGCTAGCTCACTCACTAGATAGTTGCACCTTTCGCCATTTTGATAACTTTACCTTCAATAAAGAGTCTTCTAACAGTGGAGAGAAGGGTTAGAATCCATTGTAGGTAGACTAATCAAGAAAACATTTTAAATATATCACAAATAAAAGTGATAAGGTAGATTTAGTGATGAGGTAAATTTAGAAATAGAGATGAAAACCAAGATAGTTTCTAAGATCTATCAATGTGGGAGGAGTATATTCCATTTTTTTAGAGAGATGTATGGAAAATTTGATAGCATAGTCAAGGCAATGAGATGCTTGGTATAATTGTTTGAAAAAATGCCTCAATGAAAGCTTTGGAGAGTGTAATTCACTTCCATAGTAAAGGATTGAGAAATGATGTTTTATTTTACTTCGTTAAAATGTATGTCATATATATGTGTATACAAAATGTGGAAGCATACACAAGGTAAGTAAATTGTTAAATAACAAAATGCCTCAAAGAGATGTGGTTTATAAATGTAATTGGAAAGTGTATAGAATTGTGTAATTTAAAATGTGCATTGACAACCTAAGGTTATAATCACAAACAAAAATGATCAACATGGAATATGCAAAATATAAAAAAAATGATCAACATGGAATTTGCAAAATAAAAAAAATGAAAACAAGCCATAATAGAATGAAATAAAATATGTAAAGACTTCATATACCTAAAAAAATAGAGTTTCAAATGGAGGAGTTCAACCCAATTATGTAGCCTTAGCTTCTTTCTTCAAACTGCTCAACAATTTGACTTTTTCAAAAGCTTGTTCCACTCCAAACTTCAATTGTATATCATTTTTCAATGGAATTCAAACTTGAATTGATATTATATGTCTTTCAACATGAAAACTCTACTATTTCATGCAAAGGTGGTAGAAAGATCATGAAAAAGGTGGTGGACTGTGAAAAACATGCATGCACACTTCACAACATCAAAAAACTACTTTTTGTCAGAGAACGTGCAGAACCAAGAGAATATGCAAAATGTGGGACTTGAGATCACGGGTATATTGAGATTTTTTACCATTTTTAGTGCAACAAGAAACATGCTCACATTTTAATGTTCTTGCATTGTAACGCGCTCGTGTTGTAACGAGCTTGTGTTATTTCTACATAAAACAACCATATCTTTACTTCTTCAAAAAATGCTCGCATTTTGAGAAATTTGGTTTATTAAGAGATTTTTTTCTCTCTTTTTTTATACCCTATATACCCTAATTCTATCTCTTCCCTCTACCCTTATACCCTAATTCTATCTCTCTCCCTTATACCCTATACCCTTAACCCTTATACCCTCTATCTCTCTCCCACTCCCTCCCTCTCTCTCTCTTGGGTCTCTCCCTTGTCTCTCAACCCCTATATCCTCTCCCTCTCTCAACTCCATCTCTCTCACTCACTCACTCCTTCTATTATCTCCCCTCTATCCTCTACCCTTAACCCTTATACCCTCTATCCTCTACCCTTAACCCTTATACCCTCTATCCTCTACCCTTTATCTCTCTCCCACTCCCTCCCTCTCTCTTTCTCTCATCTCTCCCTC
>VDFB02000007.1:157723909-157820984 GCA_007258455.2 Sequoia sempervirens | reverse complement strand
CCTCCTCCCTCTCCCTCTCCCACCCTACCTCGGCAACTCTAGATGTCTCTCTCTCTCTCTTAAAATTCTCCCTCCCTCTAAAGACATACATAAATACATATATACAAGCATAATACATATGTACATACAATCCTACATACATACAAGCATACATGCACATGCATGTATATACAATCTTAGATACAAGTAGGCATACATACAATATACATGCATTGATACATACAAGCATACATACATACATACATGCATGCATACATACATACATACATACATGCATACATACATACATACACACATACATACATACATGATAGACAAGCATATATGTGCATAAAAACATACATTCAATATGCATTTAACATAAATCAATACATAATGCGAGCACGTTATACCACACTTGTGTTATTTCTTGCTAGACATGCTCCCCACAAACTAAAAGAAACCATGTCGAAACTGAGATATAGCACGAGCATGTTATATCTTGCTTTGGGAATCCTCAAGCCTTGGGTTTGGTATTTTCCTTGGAATACCAACCCAAAGGCTTGGAGTACATTCCCAATGACCAAAGACATGTTTTTGCAATTTCTACAATATTTCACATAATCAGTTCATGCTCACCGTCAAGATTGCACGTGGTTCAATATCAAACAAATTGAACATTTGGGTAATGTTAAGTTCTCTCTTAGCTATCCAATGATGTAGTTTTTTTCACTTTTTTACAATTTTAAGTTGTTCATCCATAATTTTTTTGTTTGTATGTCTCTTTTTTGGCAAAAAACAGTGTTTGGTATTTTTTTCGTTATAAATTAACTGTTCATTGAAATAAATTACATTTTTAGAAACTAGACTCCATTCTACAATTTTTTTTTTTTTAAAATAAATTAGTTTCCAAAATTTGTAGGGGTAGCATGGCCAAAATTCTATTTTCTAGGAAGTGTTCACTTTGAAAATTAGTAAAAAATAAAATATTCATTAAAAAATTATCAAAAAAATCGTGCATCAGCTACATACTATTAGCTAACTTCTGACTATGGCAATTTTAAAAATACTAAAAAGAAGCTCACCATATAAGGGTAACACAAGAGTTGCTATGTTATGTTTTTCTGACAAAAACAACACCAATTTGTGTATGTCCCTCATTTGAACCCCTTAATCTCAACCATTTTCAAAATAAATTAGTATTTTAGAAGGTAGACTCAGAGTACTTGAACCTTCTTTTTGTTCCATCTCAAAATTTTGAGTGTAAGTATCCTCAATTTCACGTCCAAGGTCAATATTCCCTGATTTCAGAAAAAAAAAGTGGCCACTTAAGCCCCCTTTTTGGGAACCATCTTGGTTCACTTACCTGGCCATATTCAAATCAGTTAGTTGAAGAGGACATTACAAATCGACATCCAATGGGAAGTGTAATGCCTCTGCATGGTCCATATGTAGGAATGTGCCAGGGATGTAAGTGCACCACGCGAACATCTATGTGTTGTGCAGGTGTCCTCAACAATTATTCCTCTACTAATGCACAAAATAGATGCTAAGTGGAATGAAGGAAACGAGATTATGTGAAATTTTTCCCTCAAATTTGGCTTTCTAAAGTGAGGAAGGGGTAAAAGGGGAATTTGTATATGGGGTGCAAATTGACTCCTATACATTTTACCCCCACTTTAGAAAGCACGAATATTGATGAGTGCTTTGGTAAAGTACATCGAAGAAGTAGTAAAGTTAGAAATATATACTTGAACCATTAAGGAATTAGACTGTGATCTAGTGAACTCGAGAGTGCAGGACAAGTAAAGGACTTCATAGCCTTGTAGAACTATGAAGCTAAATAATGAAAGCATCTTACAGGCCCATGGACCTACAAGAAGACAACCCCCAAGATCTCTCACATGAAGGAAGCCCCGAGAAGAAAGTGCCTCACAAGCCCACAAACCTACAAGGAAGTTTTACTTCAAGATATCTCACATGAAGGATACCCAGTGTATAGGAGTGAATTTGTACCCCTTATGAAAATTCCCCTTTTTTCTTGCCCCACTTTAGAAAACCAAGTTTGGAGGATTAATTAAACCTAAGCTTATTTCCTTCATTCCACTTGGCACCTGTTTTGAGTGTTGATGGGGGAATTTCTATCGGGGATGCCTACGTGATGTGTAGACGTCTACATAGTGTGTTGACATCCCTGGCAGATTTTTATAGCTAAACCTGCAGAGGCGTTACACTTCTCATTGGCAGTCAACTTGTAATGCCCTCTTTGGATGACTGACCTGAATATGATTGCTTTCTTCATCTCTCCTTCAGATTCCCTCCTTCTAGATGCATTTAAACTTCTTCTTCAAATATTCTAAGCATTCAGTTCAACTTCTTTGACATCCCTTCAAGCAATCTTCAAGCATTCTAGTCTCCATTCCAACATTCTAGCAACACTTTTTCCTTCCATAGCGGCAACTACTTCACTCCATCACTTCAGTAGAGCAAGTGTGGGACAACACCATTACAGTAGAGGCTCGAGTACTCTCATTCTCTTCTCCATTATCCTTGAGTTCTCTTGGTGGAGGTGGTAAACTTCCTACTCCTCTCCTCTATTACTTGGTAGAGTAAGCACATTTACTATGTTGTAGTGTTTTAGTGTTCCTTATTACATTAATTTCTCTATCATACTCACTTTCTTGGTTGTTCATGGAGGTGGAAACACCTAAACAGGGGTTTGACTAAGGCAGACCCCTATACATCCACCCAACAATTTTCCTCCTCTTTGTGTGTAGGTGGATGTGCTTCTGGGAGCTAGCTAGTGAGTAAATTCCTTTATTAGATCATTCTTGCAACCCTAACTCTTGCATTTTTACATTATCATATTAGAACATATTTTATTTATGTCATAACATTATTTTGGCCCTTTAGTGGTAGTTAGCTAGTTCGTTAGCTTGTTTTCCTAAGTTTGACCTTATCTCTTTAGTTGTCTGGTTGTATGGACGCAAATGCACTTGAGAGATGCTAGCATGTCACGTTGTCGTCCTAGGACCATGGTATTGTCCTTGGGCAGAGAGCTTTCTGAGGCATAGTGTTGAACTCAAAAATTGGCTTTCCTAGCCCTATCATATATTTCAAGTCTATAGGGTGATTGAAGGACTTTATAGTCCTCATCATTCTCATCCCACATTTCCTAACACCCCGTTAAGCTTAGGTAAGTTAGGAAAGCCTTCCGCTCTTGGCCCTCCATGACCTGGGGCCTTGAACATGGTTGGTCCCCCTCTCTTACATTTTTGGTGAACCTAACATGAAACAATGTCTATTCATCTGTTGGTGTTGAGACCTTTCCCATGTACTCCGCGATCATTGTATTCCTAAGTGTTGTGAAGGTTTATGAGCATCAAAAACTAGTCCACAACTTCTGAGTATACCATTAGGAGAAGTGTATGATACCTCCCAATGGAAATGATGAAGGTCACTACTAGTTTATCTACATGCCCTTTCTTTGGTCCCACCATTCGTGTGAGCATGTAAGAGTAGTTGTCAAGGGGCGAGGTAGGATTATTTGATGAGACCGATCACATCCCCACTCCTCCTGTATCCCCTACACCATCATCATTGGACAAGTATGAGGTTGTTCAAATGCTTTCAGAATATGTCTCTGCCCTTAGCAAAGGGTTAAGTGCCTTAGAAAATCACTTGTAAAGGAACCCAGAGATGGCTAGGGCCGCTTGGGTCATTAGTGAACTAAAGTACATGATTGGAAAAGATCGAATAGGCTTGGAACTCCTGGCTAGTCTTACTAGTTTGAAAAAAGCATGTGCTCCTTAAAGCACTCCTAGTGTTATACAAGGAGGCAATTTTGAAGATTATGAGGGATAGTTAGGAATATTGATGCCTCCCACATTTGTCTACATAGTCGACATGGTTCCTTTTGTCAGCATCCCTTCTGTCTCTAAGAAACCCAACACTATCAAAGTAAACAAGGTCCCCTTGGGCTTTAGCTTTACCCCTTATGTCACCTCTAGTGGTGGGGTTTTTGGCAGGATGAGTGGTTGAGGCTTTAGTAGTGGCAGTGGATTTGGTAGTGGAGGTGGTGCTGGTGGAAGTGGTCTTAGCAGAGATCATGGTGGTGACTCTGGAAGCGGAGGTTGTTTTGGCGGAGGCCCTATCGATGGCGGTGGCTCTGGTAGTGGTTCTAGCAAAGGTCACATCAGTGGTGGTTCTGGAGGTGGCTTTAGCAGTGGTTCTAGAGGAGGTTCCTCTGGCCCTCTATCTTATAATGACCCTATTTTGAACACCCTTCTTCAAAAATATGGGTAAGATGCAGAGCCAGTTGGTGAGTCTCTCCCAAGCCTCTGCCCAGTCTATATTTCAGCCCTTCTTCCAGCATAGCCCGTTGTTAGTTATAATTCTAATCACTCCCTTCCTGCAAGGAATGGAGATCCCTAAATTTGAAAAATATGGTGGTAAAGGGGACTCATAGAGACATGTTTCCAATTTTAACGTCTTTTGTACAAATTTCTTCCACCATGATGCATTAATGGCGAAACTATTCCCCCGATCACTCAAGGATATAGCATTAGAATGGTATTGTTCCTTGCCTGATAATTCCATTTTCTCATTTGATCAAGTTGGAAATAAATTCCTTAGAAAATTTCAAGCTAATATCCGATCGAAGATGACCTTTTCAAATCTTGTCCAATGTAAACAAGGAAACAACAAAAAAATCATTGATTTCATAGTGCACTATCAAGCTCTCCTTTCACAAATCTCGTATCAGCTACTTGATTTCAATGTATAGAAGGTGTTCATAGGGAACTTACAAAGGCCTTGGAAAGAGAAGTTCGCCCTTATGAAGTACTGTTCTTTCACGAATTTGTGTGCAACCCTACGAGAATACAAACAGATGGTTGTTTAGTTTGGGGGATCCTCCTCATGCTCCCATTCTAAGGGAAAGTCCATCATATCAATCTTTGGGAAAGGTAAGGCTATTACTAATGTAGTAGCCGTTATTGATGATATTGGGCTCAGACATAACTAAAAGTTGACAAAGTTATTAGAATCTTATTCTTCTATCTTACAAAAGTTGTTGAAGGAGAAGATCATAATCTTGCCAAGTCCTAAGCCTCTTTAGGAGCCTTACCCTAATTGGTATGATGGGAGCACTTATTGTCAATATCATCAAGTTAATGGACATGATACAAAACATTTTATGCAGCTGTCTCATGAGATACAAGACCACATCGAGGATAGTACCATTCTTTTCAATAGGAGTAAACAAAATGCTAACAAATCAGTGGAAAAAGCTAATAGTGAATTGCAGATATACATGAACCCATTTTCATCACATTCTTCTAACATGATTATTGATCCCACTGAATCTATTACCCAACCCAAGGCCTATGTTAACATGGTCATGGTCACATCAACTACTCTACCTGCACCCAGTTCGCTAGACATAACATTCACGTCACAAGACTTGCCCTTAAACAATAAGCACTCACCTCTTTATATTCTTGATCACCTCAATGGTAACATTATGACAGGGGTCCTAGTAGACCCCACAAGCCAAGTGAGTGTTATCACAGAAGAGACGTTGTGGCTTAACTCGCTACATAGAGAAAAATATGAAGAAATGAAATCTACCATTCGTATGTATGATGGTATGTGTCTCAAACCATATGGCTCGATAACTTTGTCCGTCCTAGTTGGACCTAGGGTTGTTGACATGATTTTCGATATTATTCTAGAGTTGGATTTATTCAGGCTGAAGCTAGGCATACCCTAGCTAGCTTGCATGAATGGAATCACCTTTGTTGTTCACAAATGTTTAAAGTTTCCCCATGAAGGTTTCGTGCATTTAGTGCATGACACTAGATACTAGCCCTTGGTGTCCCATGGTGGATATCTATTGGATCACTTTTGGCTTGCCCCAGTCAGTCTGCTTCCTTCGAGAATGAACCTACTTTACAAGAATTATGTGAAGTATAAGAATAGGGGCAAGGGAAAACTAGAACTAGCCCTTCTTGTGATACAAAAATTGACTGCCTCCTCTTCTTGAGAGGAGAAGGAGAAGCATGCATCAACTGCTCCCCCTTCCCAGAAGGGAGAAGAGAAGTCTACACCGACTCCTTGTCCTTCCCATAAAGGAAAAGAGAAGGTTTCCTTTTCCTAGACTGCCTCATCCTCTCCCCTTTCTTGGGAGGAGTATTGGATGAGTCAGCCCAATGGCTATCCACTGAGTCCAATGATACCTCCTTGGTGCAGACCCAAGCTCAAGATCTTAGATATACCTAATGAATACCCCAAACCATGGAATTACTTATTCGATAGAAAGAAAGGTTCCTGAAGGGAATTCGATCCAATCCACAGCCTCCTACCACTCCTGCTCCTAAGGCAGTGAATGTGAAGAGGCCTGCTATTGAGGCACTTGAAATGACTCCTCCCACTGCTTTTTAACCTATTCCTCCATTGGAGATGGCCATATTGGACGTTCCCATGGTCGAGTACGAGCTTTTTCTTCCTTTGCATCCTCCAACCTCCAACTCAAAGAGTTGTAGAAATTGCTTTGCATGCGAAAGCAAGTGCCGATGAAAGGCTCTCCTAGTTGAGCAGGTCACCTCACAGAGGAAGGAAGAAGAGATGACTAACCCTGCTTCAGGGCCTCCTGTAGTGTCTTCCCCTCCCCTTCCTTTTGCTTCTCTTTAGTCTAGTTTTGTGTTGCTTTCAACTTCTGCTGCGAGTGTGAATGTGCTTGACCCCAAGTGGGTGCAAGTGTTCATCGCTCCTTTAGTGGGATTTCCTTTGTTGATGTACATCTCGAATATCCTACCTTTCCCGAAGCTCATGGATATGACTAATACCTTAGTCATATCTACTATAGTTCTTTCCTCCTCTTCCTCCACACCTCTAGCCTTGTTTGTGGGGAGTTCATCTCCTCCGATGAAGCAAAAGGTGGAGTGTGGTCCTTCCAGTAGGGAAGAACATAAGAGAAGTCCACCTTCTTCGCAAGGTGTTCCCATGCTGACTTGTTCTGTCTTACTGACAGAACTAGTCCCAGCTTCCCCTGAGTTTGTCATCGCTCCTAAGTCATTCGGTGATCCTAGCGGTGAATCTCAAGTGCAGTTTACCCTGTCTACTAAAGTTAAACATGAAACTCCAGTAGGGTGCATGTTTAACTCTATAGATGAGGTATCGACATTGTCAACAATCTTTGTGAAAGCATTGACTCTAGCTCCATAAGAGTTTGGTGAAGAAGACCTTGGGGGCCTTCTTCCTTAGCCCTTGTTGCAGGAGGGACGAATGCTCCTCCTCTTAACATCCCACCACTGTAAGCTCGTCCTTCCTCGTACGATGTTCTAGAGTGGGAATCAGATGACCTCTTGGTCAATCAATGTTAGGAGGAGGCATCTTCTTGATCTTTTGTGTGTGTGTGTGTTATGTGATGTGTTCCCCTGTGATTGTGCTATGTGTGCCTAGATGACCCTTGCCACTCCTATTGGTGCTTGGATATAGGCATGGTTTTTGTCTTGTAAAGCTTCTATTTGTATCATCATTCTTCCATGTTTGTGCTTGATTTTTGATAAATTGAGGACGATGCAAAGTATTGGGGGCATTTAGGCTTCCTTTCCATGTTGACCCAATTTTTTTATTTTTACTTTGTCTTCTTGTGCATTCTTCACATGGTTTGATATAGTAGGGGGTTGATGACAACTCATTTATATACTATTACTATACATATATATATATATATATATATTTATGAGTAGTTCTGACTTTGAAATATCAGGCTACCCCTATGCCCTTTGTTTGTGTTTTTCTCCTTTTCTTTCTCTTTATCTTTCTCTCTTCTTTGCTTGAGTTGTCCCTCTCATGTGTGAAAATTCCTTTTCTTCAACATTCTGATTTTCAAAAAATGCATTAGTTGCCAATGAATCTTTTCTCAAAAATCTTTGCAAACCTTTCTTTTGAATCAAATTCTCAACATGGAACCCTAACAAAACATGTTTCCTTCATCATGGGTTCGTAAAGAAAGGACTTGAAAACCTTCCTTCAAATTAGGAACAACATTGACCTTCCCTTCACGTGGGGGCATATTCTTCCTTTCAAATTTCTTGATCAAGTGAACATCTTTAAAAAGGATCCCTTGATGATGGATCGATTTGAGAAAGAAAACATCTACTTTCAAACTATGTGTCCCTTGAGTGGATCCCTTCTTCACGACGGGTTCCCAAGGGACCCCTTTGAAAGTCTTCCAAATTATTGATGGTTTGCGTGATTGTTCACTTACTTGCCTACATGGCCGCTTCTTGACTATGTGGAGTCCTCTTTCCTAGGTTTCCTCCATGCGAGAGATCTTGGGGGATACCTCCCTATAGGTCTAACAACCTGTAGGGAACTTCCTTTGAGCTTCCTCCATGCGAGAGATCTTGGGGATGGCTCCCCTGCAGGTCTGCGGGACTGTAGAGCACTTTTTTGGGTTTCCTACATGTGAGAGATCTTGGGGGATACCTCCCCTATAGGTCTACGGGGTTTGTAGGGAACATTCTTGGGTTTCCTTCATGTGAGAGATCTTGAAGGACACCTTCCCTATAGATTTTCAAGTCTGTAGGGAACTTTCCTTACTTCTTCCATGTGAGAGATCTTGGGGGATGCTTCTCGAGTATCCTCCATGTGAAATTTCTTAGGGGACACCTTCCTTGCAGGTCTACGGTTCTGTAAGGAACTTACTTTATGGGGATTCCTTCAAGTGAGAGATATTGGGGGTTTCCTCCTTGCAGGTCCACGGGCCTATAAGACACTTTCTTTCTTCAGCTTCATAGTTTCAAGAAGCTATGAAGTCCTTCACTTGCCCTGCACCTTCAGGTTCACCAAATCATGGTTTGCTTCCTTGACGGTTCAGGTATACACTTCTAACCTTACTCTTCTTCGATCTACTTTACCAAATCAATCATCAGTATTTGTGTGCGCTAAAGTGGGGCCAAAATGTATTAGAGTGAATTTGCACCCCTTATGCAAATTTCCCTTTTTCCTTGCTACACTTTAGAAAACCAAGTTTGGAGGCTTAATTAAACATAAGCCCGCTTCCTTCATCCCACTTGGTGCCTATTTTGAGCATCGATGGGGGAATTTCCTTTGGGGATTCCCACACAGCACATAGACATCCTCAAGACACACTTACAACCTTGGAAAATTCATATAGCTGAACCTACAAAGGCATTACATTTCTTATTGGCAGTCAACTTGTAATGCCCTCTTTGGCCGACCGACCTAAATATGGCCATTTTCTTCATCTCCCCTTCAAATTCCATCCTTCTAGATGCATTTCAACTTCTTCTTTAGATCTTCTAAGCATTCAATTCAACTTCTTTGGCCTCCCTTCAAGTAATCTTCAAGCATTCTAGTCCCCATTCTAGCATTTTAGCAACAACTTTGCACTCCATAGAAGCAACTACTTCACTCCATCACTTTAGTAGAGCAAGTGTGGGACAACACCATTACAACAGAGGCTTGAGTACTCTCATTCTTTCCTCCATTAGCCTTGAGTGCTTTATGTGGAGATGGTAAGCTTCCCACTCCTCTCCTCTATTACTTGGTAGAGTAAGCACATTTACTATTTTGTAGTGTTTTAGTGTTCCTTATTACATTACTTTCTTTATCATACTCAATTTCTTGGTTGTCCATGGAGGTGGAAACACTTAAATGGGGGTCTGACTGAGGCAGGCCCCTATACAGCCACCCAAAAAATTTCCTCCTCTCTATATGTAGGTAGACATGCTTATGGGAGCTAGTTGGCAAGCAAATTCCTTTGTGAGATCATTCTTTCCACCCCAACTCTTGCATTTTTACTTTATCATATTAGAACATATTTTTTTTATGTCATAGCATTGTTTTGGCCCTTTAGTAGTAGTTAGCTAGGTTGTTAGCTTGTTTTCCTAAGTTCAACCTTGTCTCTTTAAGTTTTTGACCATACAAACACTAGCATAGTTGAGAGATGGTAGCGTGTCATGTTGTTGTCCCGAGACCGCACATTCGTCCTTGGGAAAAGAGCTTCCTAAGGCGTAGTGTTGAACCCAAAAATTGGCTCACCTAACCCCATTCTATATTTTAGGTATGTAGGGTGATTGAAGGATTTTATAGTCCTTATCATTCTTGTTCTGCATTTACTAACACCCCGTTAAGCTAAGGTAAGTTAGGGCAGCCTTCTACTCTTGGCCCTCCATGACCTGGGGCCTTGAATGTGGTTGGTCCCCCTCTCTTACACCCAGAAAAGTGCCTTATAGACACACAAACCTGAAAGGAAGCATCCCCCAATATCTCTCACATGGAGGAAGCTGAGAAATCTCCCTACACACCCGTAGACCTATAGGGAAGGTGTCCTTCAAGATCTCACATGAAGGAAACCTAGAAAAAAGCACCATAAAAATCTACAGACCTGTAGTAGAGCCACCCTCAGAATCTCTTGCATGGAGGAAGCTCAGAAGAAGCACCCTACAGGCCTGCAGACCTGCAGGGAGGTATCCCCCAAGATCTCTCACATGGAGGAAACTCAAGGAAAGTGGACTCCGTAGAGTCAGAAATCAGCTTCACAGACACACCTGTAAAGTGAAATGTTTACCCATAGATAGAACATGTCAAAAAGTGGCCACACATGCAAGTAAGCAGACAGTCATGTAGACTGTCAACAAGTTGGAAAATTTTAAAGGGGTCCCTTGGGAGCCCTAGCGTGATGAAGGGGTCCACTCAAGGGACACACTTTTCAAAAGTAGAAAAGAGATATTTCTTTCTCGAGTCGATTCATCATCAAGGAATCCTTTCAGAAGATGTTCACCTCATCAAGGAATTGGAAAGGAAGAATATGCCCCACATGAGGGGAAGGTTAGAGTTGCTCCCACTTCGAAGGAAGGTTCTCAAATTCTTTCTTTGAGAATCCATGATGAGGGAAGCACGTTCCATTAAGGGTTTCAAGTCAAGAATACAATTCTTGAAAACAAGATTGTGAAGATTCTCAAGAAAATATTCATTAACAATGAATGTATTTTCTGAAAATCAAAGTGTTGAAGAAGTGGCGTTGTGACACATAATAAGGACAACTCAAGAAATGAGAGAAATATAAAAGAAAATGGAAATAAGAGACATTATGAACAAAGGGTATAGGGGTAGCCTTATATTTCAGGGTTAGAACTACTCATAAATATATATAAGTATAGTAATAGTATATAAACTGAACTATCATCAACCCCCTACTATATCAGACCATGTGAAGAATGCACGAGAAGACAAAGTAAGAATTAAAAACTGGGATTACATGGAAGGGAAACCTAAATGCCCCCAATGCTTTGCATCATCCCCAATTTATCAAAAATCAAGCCACAAACATGGAAGAATGATGATACAAATAGAAGAAGGTTTATGACACAAAAACCATGCCTATATCTAAGCACCAACAGGGGTGGCAAGGGTCATCCAGGCACACATAGCACGATTAAGGGGGAATGCATCACAACACACACACACACATCTAATCTAAATATAAAGAGGTCATTCACTTCCCACTCTAGATCATCGTAGTGGGAAGGAGGACAAGCCTGCAGTGGTGGAATGTTAAGAGGAGGGGCATCTGACCCTCCCACAACAAGGGATAAGGAAGAGGGCCCCACAAGGTCCTCTCCACCGAACTCTTGTGGAGCTAAGGTTAGCGATTTTGAGAAAATCCCTAACAAGGCCAAAACTTCATCCAAAGAGTTAAACATGGACTTTATAGGAGTGCCATGTTTACCTCAATGGATGGGGAAGGTTGCACCTGAGATTCACCGTTAGGCTCTCTGAGTGATTCGAGAATGATGGAAAACTTAGGAGAAACGAGGACTGGTTCCTTCAATAGGATAGAAAAAGTAAGTGCATGACTACCTTTCAGGGAAGGTGGGCTCCTCTTACGTCCTTCGTTGTTGGAAGGACCACTTCCTACCTTCTACTTCATCGAAGGATGCAAACACCCCACAGATGAGGCAAGAAGTGTATAGGAAGAGCAGGAGAAAACCATAGTAGATATGATTGAGGTGTTAGTCATATCTACGGGCTTCGGGAAAGGCAAGACATCAATAGAGGTAGCTCCATCGAAGGAGCGATGAACACCTGCACCTTTTTAGGGTTAAGCACGTTCACACTCATAGTGGAAGCTGGAAGTGATAAAATGTTGGTTTGAACAAAAGCAGAGGGGAGGAGAGAGGAGGATGTAGTGGGAGGCCCTAATATAGGGGTGGTCATCTCCTCTTCCTTCCTCTGTAAGGTGGCATGCTCAACTATGAGAGACTTTTGCTGACACTTACACTTGTGCGTAAGATGGTTTCTGTGACTCTTTGATTTAGAGGCCATAGACTATGAGGGAATGGAACGCTCTTGCTCAGCCATTGGAGTATCCACTAAAACCATTTCCGACGAAGGAATAGACTCCTAATCGAGAGCAGGAGGAACAGGTTGAGAAGCATCTAGGGAGTTGACTCAAGTGCCTCGACAGTGGGCCTCTTCCCATTCACCACTTTGGGAGCAGAAGTGGTAGGAGGCCGCAGAGGTCGAGATAAAGAGGACTCTCCACGAGGACCTTTCTTCTTGTTATAGCGAACAAGCCTAGGATCCATGGAAAAAAAAAAAGCTCAAATGTGGGACACTTGGGATTTCACCAAGTGGGCACCATAAGATTCTCTCACAAATGCGGAACAAAATCCGATGGTGCCTCAGCAAGGTGGGAGGAAGTGTCAAGTTGAATAGTGGAAGAGGAAGGAGGATCTTGGCACTGCTTCTCTTCTTCTATCCTATGTGCCTTGATGGCATCACTGTTGGCTTTTAGGAAAGCCCTATGTGAAACAACATAAGACGACGAAGGGTATCTCACTTTCGGCCGTAGGTGCCCTTTCTTATAATTTTGATATGTTTGGTGTAGGAGGTCCATTCTAGGCAGGAGGGGACCAATGGGTGTAGAACAAGAGTAATCGAAGGAGTAACTACCATGAGCAATTGGTGGTTTATAACTGGTGTCATGAATCACATGCATGGAACCCCCATGGATAAACTTTTTAAAACACTTATGCATGACCGAGGTTATGACATTCATAGCCACTAACCAAGGGATACCCATCTTTACTCTAAAGAGTTTAGACCCAGGGATTATGTCAAACAAAAGCTTCATATATTTAGGTCCAACCAAAACCGATAGGACAATACTACCCAAAGGGGGCACATAAAGTTTGTCATGCATGTGAATGGTGCTCACAGGTGCATCGTACCCATCTTTATGCAAAAAGTTGATTAGCATGGTCTCCTTAGTTATAATGTTTACTTGAGACATCAGATCAACGAGAACACTTGCCACGATGTTTTTCGTTGATTCACAGAGGGATGTAGAGAGGAGATGGTTCCCTATTAAAACTCATCGGTAGGTCCTGTGAAGTGAAGGTTATACTAGTACCATTGCTCATAGGTTGCATAGAGGGGATAGGTTGATGCAGGAAAGAGGCCATTGTGCACATTAGATGATACTTTCATAGAGTCCCTAAAGGTTAAAGGATAAGATGGTGACCTAATTAAGGTTTTGTTATGCTAAACCTTTGGAACCTTCCAACTATGCCTACTAGGTGTCGTAGGTTGGGTTGTAAGGTGAAAGCCTCACAACACTCACACCTACAACACTTATAGGATACAAGGAAAGGAACTTCTAGTATCATAGAATGAAACAAAAATGGTTAAACCCTAAACCCTAAAGGGGGACCAACCACATTCAAGGCCCCAGGTAACGAAGAGCCAAGAGCGAAAGGCTACCCTAACTTACCTTAGCTTAGAGGAGTGTTTTGAAATGAGGGATAAGAATGATGAGGAATATGAGGTCCTTCAACCACTCTACAAACCCGAGATTCGAGATGGGGCTAGGTGTGCCAGTTTTTGGGTCCCACACTATACCTTAGGAATCTCTCTACACGAGGATGAAAGCGTGGTTCCGAGACGACAACATGACACATTGGCGTCTCTCAGGTGGGTTGGCGTCTATACGACTAGAGGATTGAAAGTACAATGAGAACTACTATAAAATACATGGATAGCCTAGCTAATCACTTCCAAAGGGCCAAAAAAAGCTATGAAATAGGCAAGGTATGAACAAATATGATAAAGTAAATATACATAAGTTAGGGTGGAAAAAATGATTGAGCACAAAGGTATTCGTTCACCAACTAGCTCCAAATGCATGTCCACCTACACACAAGAAAGAGGGAAATTTGTTGGGGATGTATAGGGGCTTGCCTCAGTTAGACCCTCATTTTGGTGTTTCCACCTCCACAGACAACCAAATTTGCAACAATGGAGAAATTTATGATAAAGAAGGAAATGAAGTAAAGAGCACAAAAGCACTACAAAGCAGTAAGGTGCTACCCACCAAATCGTAATGGAGAGGAGTGAAAATTCTTACCACCTCCTCCAAGAGCTAACTAGCTAATATAGGAGAAAATGAGAGTACTTAAGCCCCTACTGCAATGGCATTTGTTCCACACTTTCTCTATGGAGTTGATGGATTGTTGTTATTGCTGCTATGGAGTGCCACAGTGCTGCTAAAAGTGCTTGAGAATGCAAAAGAGGATGCTAGAGCTTGTGAAGAGGATGGATTGAATGCTTATAGGATGTGTAGAAGATTGCTAGAGGATGAAATGAAGGAATGAAGAATGAATTTGAAGGGAGAGAATGAAGAAAACGACCATATTTGGGTCGGTTAGTCAAAGAGGGCATTACAACTCAACCACCAATGGGAAGTGTAACGCCTCTACAGGCTTTAAATGGAAGAATCTACTAGGGATGTAAGCAAGCCACATGGATGTTTGCGTGCCACGTAGGAATCCCTGACAGTTATTCCTCCATGGACACACAAAATAGATGCCAAGTGGAACAAAGGCAGTGGGTTTATGTGGAATTTTGCCCTCGAATTTGGTTTTCTAAAGTGAGGAAGGGTAAAAGGGGAATTTTCATAAGGGGTGCAGATTCATTCTTATACAGAGAGTAGTGAGAGAAGGAGAGAGAGGGCTTGGAGAAAGAGAGTTGAGATAGAGTAGAGAGGGAAGTAGAGAGAGAGAGATAGAGAGAGGTCATAGAGAGATGTGATAGAGAGAGAAGTAGAGAGGGATGGAGGGAGGGATGGAGAAAGAAAGAATGATGTATAGAGGGATAGGTGGGTAGAGAGAGTAGAGAGGGAGAGGAGAGAGAGAGGGAGACAAGAGATAGAGAGGGGAGGGAGAGAAAGGGAGTAATAGAGATGTAGGTAGAGAGAGTTGAGATAGAGAGACATTAGAGAGGGAAGGAAAGAGAGGGAGGGAGAAGTGAGAGAGTAGAGGAAGGTGGAGATATTGAGAGAGGAGGGAGGGAGGGAGAAATGAGAGTAGAGAGAGGAGGAGGTGGAGATATTAAGAGAGGAGGGAAGGAGGGAGAAACAATGAGATGTAAAGGGAGGGGGAGATAGAGTGAAGTAGAGAGGGAAGGAGATGTAGAGAGAGGGAGAGGAGAGAGAAGGGGTAGGTAGAGAGGGAGAGGGGAGAGACAAGGAGACAAGAGATAGAAAGATGAGGGAGGGATAGATATGTAGGTAGAGAGAGTTGAGATAGAGACATAGTAGAGGGAAGGAGAGAGGGGAAGGGAGGGAGAAGTTAGAGAGAGGAGGAAGTTGGAGAGATTGAGAAAGGGAAGGAGGGAGAGAGGGAGAGAGAGAATGAGGTATAAAGGGATAGGTAGGTAGAGAGAAGTAGAGGGGGAAGGAGAAGAGGAGATGGGGAGGAGGTAGGATGGAGAGAGGAGTGGAGTGAGAGAGGAAGGAGATATAGAGAAGTAGAGAGGGAAGGAGAGATGGATGGGTGGTAGGGATAGAGGAGAGATGAGTTTAGAGAGGTAGGTAGGAGAGGAAGGGGATAGAGATGTAGAGAGGGAGAGAGGAGGGAAGAGGCGGGGAGGAGGGAGAGAGGTGAGAGATAGAGAGAGAGGAGGGAGGGAGGGATATTTAGGGAGAGAGAGGTGAGATAGGGAGAAAGAAAGTAGAGAGGGAAGGGGGAGAGAGAGAGGTGATAGAAAGAAGTAGGGATGTAAGGAGGAAGGTAGAGATATTGAGAGATGGAAAGAGAGAGGGAGAGAGAAAGAGGTATATAGGGGTAAATTAGATAGAGAGATGTAGAGAGTGAAGTTTGGTGGAAGGAAGAGAGAGAGGAGGGAGGGATAGGTAAATATGGATAGTTGAGATAGATAGGAGAGAGAGGTAGGTAGAGAGAGGGTAATGAGATATAGAAAGAGGGAGAGGGAGAGAGAGTAGAGATAGAAAGAGGGGGAGGGAGGGAGAGATAGAGAGAGTAGAGAGGGAAGGAGAGAGATACTGAGAGGTGATAGAGAGAAATAGAGAGGGAAGTAGCTGAAGAGATTGGGAGAGAGAAATGGGTATAGAGGGACAACTAGGTAGAGAGAAGTAGATATGAAAGGAGAGAGAGGTGGAGGTAGGGATGGAGAGAGAGGGAGGAAGAGGTAGGGAGAGAGAGAGAGGTGAGAGAGATAAGACAAAGGAGGGAGGGATAGGTAGGGATAAAGAGGTGAGATAGAGAGAGAGAGTAGAGAGGGAAGGGGAGAGAGAGAAGTGAGATAGGTGATAGAGATATGTGATGGAGAGAGAAGTAGAGAGGTAAGGAGGAAGGTGGAGAGATTGAGAGGGAAGGAGGGGGGAGAGAGAAAAAGGTATAGAGGAATATGCTAGATAGCAAGAAGTAGAGAGAAAAGGTGGGTGAAAGGAAGAGAGAGAGGGCGAGAAAGAGAGGTGAGATAAAGAGAAGTAGAAAGGGAAGGAGAGATAGGGGAGATAGAGAAAATTAGAGAGGGAGGGAGGGAAGGAGAGAGAGGTGGGATAGAGAGAACTAGAGAGGGAAGGAGAGAGAGAGAATGGTGAGATAGAGAGTAGAGAGGGAAGGATATAGAGGGAAGCAGATAGAGAAAGAGGGGAGAGAGGGAGGGAGGGAGGCATAGGTAGGGATAGAGAGAGGTGATATAGAGAGTAGAGAGAGATATATGTAGAGATAGAGAAATGTAGAGAGGGAAGGAGGGAGGGAGATAGATATTAGAGAGGGAAGCAAAGAGAGATGGACATGTAGAGACGTAGTTCTTGAGCTCAAGGGAGAGAGTGTCAGATAAAGGAATGGCGATAGTGAGAGAGAGAGGTCTAGAGAATAAGAGATGAAAATGAGTGAGATAGAGAAAGATGAAATTTGACCTCTTGATTAATATTGAAATTTGACTAAGTCTAAAATTTTTAAATTCTTCCAAAAAATAGAATTTGCATTAAATAACTCCTAGAGATCCAAAACCACTTTCAAACATCCTAAAACTATATACATGAAATATAACTTAAAGTATAAGAAAGTAAATGTCCATATGTAAATGCCAACTTATACTCAAATGAAAGAGTTCAGAAAAATGCATTCAAAAAGTCATGATTGACATTTGGCGAGCTCCAAATTTGGCGCTAGCCAAATGAAGCAACCTATTTGGTGAGTACCAAATTTGGCACTCGCTAAATGATGCAACCAATTTGGCAAGCACCAAATTTGGTGCTCGCCAAATGGGTTGGATTTTGCATTGGGCATTCGACTCAAAGGTTTAGACAACCATTTGATGCCAAAGATGTGATTTTTTGAAAGGGTAATAAAATTTCACACATTTTTAGCTGTGCTCACCATCACATTTTCTCATCTTTCAATGAAAATTTATTAAAAAAGTGTGATGACATTAGGCTCTCTCTTAGCTATCTAAATATATAATTATTTTTATATTTTGATTAAGTTAATGTTTTCATCCACAACTTCTCTTGTTATTACTTCCGTTTTTTTGTCAAAAACCAACATGTGCTAGTTTTAGGATATATTTTTACTCGTTCATTGAATCATCAAACAAATTACATTTTTTTAAACTAGAGTCCATTCTACACATGATGAAAAAAAATCGATTAGTTTTGAAAAATTTTAGGGGGGAGCACACTCAAATTTCAACTTTTCGGGATGTGTCCACTTCAAAAATTCATAAAATATTATATATTTATTAAAAAGAATAGTTGGAAGAATGGGGATAAACTACATGGTGTTAGCTAATTTCTCACCATTTAGATTTTTGAAATTCTAAAAAATAGTTAATCAAAAAGGGGGGGCCATAATACGCTATGCTTTTTTTTGATAAAAATAGGACCTGTTTTTGGCCCCCCTTTTTCAAACCCTTAATCTTCATTAATTTCAAAAAAATAGTGGCTTAGAAACTAGACTCGAAGCACTTCAACTTTTGTTGTTTCTGTATCTTCAAATTATGAGCGTAACTATCTTCGTTTTCTCGTGTAGATCAGATTTTGCTGATTTAAAAAAAAAAGTGGCATCTGAAGAGCCATTTTTGTGTCACAACTTGGTGCACTTATCCCCATAGCTTCTCTTGTCAGCTTACATGGGACTCAAGAAAACAACCTGCATACTCGAATCATTCAATTTACTTACAAAAAATAGGATTCATGTCAAACCCAAGATATGTAAGACAACATCAATCCCTTTCCCTCTACCACAAGGAATTTGATCTTGACTCTTCCACGACCAACAATCTCCAAATAAGAGTCATCACCTAGATACACTTTCCCACTATTATATTCCTCATACTTTGAGAGCCAACCCTTGTGCGAGGTCATGTGGAAGTAAGCACCTAAGTTTATCAACCACACATCTTTCAAATGCATGTGTTGCCAAGGTTGCGACAAAAGAATTTGTATCATCCTAAGAGGATTTATTAGAGTAAAAATAAAATAAACTATTTTTACCTTTATTTTTCTTCTCCTCGTTGCACTGTTTGTGAAAATGACCAATTTTTTCATTGTTCCAACATTTTCCCTTGGACTTACTAGAAGATTTTGATCTCCCCAAAGATTTGGATTTAAACTTCTTGTCTTTTTCTTTCCTTTCTCTTTAGATCTGCTCCAAACAACAAGGGGCTCCTTAGCAATCTCAAAAGATTTCCTTCATAACTTTTTAGACAACAATGATTCAACCACCTCATCCATTTTGAACTTGGTAGTGGTACTCACAAAGACTATCACTAGGTGATCCCATGAGTTTGACAAAGAATATAACAAAAGCATGTAACAATCCTCCTCTATTTTGTCGCCAATGAAACCCCATTGTGCAACAAGCATGTTAAATGCATTTAGGTGATTTGCAATGGACCCTCCATCTTCCATCTTCAAATTATATAATTTCTTTTACAAGAATAACTTGTTCACTAGGGATTTAGCTTGATAAACATCTCTTTAAGTTTCTTCGAAATAATTTTTGCAGTATTCTCTTCATCAACATTCAAAAGCCCAAAATCAACCAAATAGTCTTATTAGATCCTTGACTTTCCTATCCATAAGATCAAAATCTCCTTGGTTCATGCTAGCTAGTTTTGTATTAGATATTGTAGCCCATAGATCTCTGTCCACAAGCATATCCTCCATTTTCAACTTCCATAACTCGAAGTTACCACCATTAAAGTTCTCCATTTCGATTCTACTAGATGTACTTGCCATCTTTTGCTTGCAAGAAGATCATAAAATATTCTTCTGCAAAACTCCCACTGAAACTAAATTAGTACAAAAAACCTTTCAACCCAACAACGGAAATAAAGTTGGTTAGGCTCTGATACCTATTGAAAGGAAGTCGAGTGTGCAAAAGCAACTTCTTACACCAATCTAAGCAAGAGAGGGTTGCAAAATCTTCTTAAACACCTTTACACTTACAAAATTTAGATGCACATTCATATCATAAATAGATAAATAACAAAATCATAACACAAAACATTATGTGGGGAAAACCCTTTCAGGAGAAAACCTCACACTCCAAAAGCACAATACTTTGTATTTTCAATAATAAAAACATAATGCAATGCAATATCAACACCAAGCTCATTAACATGAGCTTTCACACTTCTTCAAGATTTTGGATTAATTCTGACAACATAACAACACTTCAACAAGCAACAACTACAAACTCCAAAATACAAGTGCTCATTTTATAGGAGCCTACAATGAATTAATTAAACATTTTCAAACTCCAACACCCAAGATTGAAGATGCAAAAGCTAGGCACCAAAAACACTACGCATGCATAATGGTAAGTTTCCACTTGTCAACACATGCAATATTGCAACTACCAATTGTTAGTTAACCTACACATGCAAAAATATAACTGAACTTCCAAAGCACCCACATTCCATGCAAACCCAACATGAAATAGAAAATGTCTTCATGCACAACTCCACTTCTAAAGTTCAACTTCCAAACTTGACTCCTTGAAAATAAAAACGGCAAGTTGTAACTCACAATGTAAAATGAGATACCTATCAAATGACTCTAGTCAACTCACACAAAATGGGACACCTAACTCCTAAAAAATAAGAGCCATATCATCGTTACCATTTCACATGTTTGAAGACAATTCAACTTGTCACTCCAACTCATGACATCATCAGGTGCACATAAAATTAATTAACATAAATAAATAAGATATAAGATAAATTAAATAAATAATTACCAAACAAATGGTAGGACTCCAAAGATTAAGACATCTTAATCCCAACACACTTTGTCTACATTTCACAAGAAATGTTTGTTTGATAAAGCCTCAAACTTGAATTTGGAATCAGCTTTCTCTTTATTCACTTCCAGTCAAGAAACTCGATTATAGAAATATTGACTGTATCCCCTTCTCAGTTCCCACAAATTTTTGTGACTACATTTATATATAATATAGCCATATACTTATTCATTTACTTGCATACCCTGGTTTGAATCGTGTTCTCATCCCCATAGCGGTGCCCATACCCCCATGTCTCCAACTAACTATGCGTCCATCACTACAATGTCTACACAAGGTGCTTTTCATTTAAAACAGAGTATAGCATAGAAAATTGACTAGTGCAAAACATTGTTCTACTTTTTGCATTCTCTATAATGTGATCCATTTTCCCGTTGGATGAACTGAAATCCTTGTAGTTCTGCCATTTCCTCTTGATTTCTGAGCAGGGCTATTTTGGTATCAAGAAAATTCCCATTGCCACACCATCAACACTGAGAATAATGGAAAACATTTGCATCCTTTCAGCAGTATCTTACACAATCTTGAGGGCTTGGTGGCGAAGACTCAGCGGCCACATTATTACGCATTCTGTGAATGATCCAAATATCTGTAGCTGCTGACATGAGAGTCTTTGTCAAATACATATTAAAGTTGTTTATCATACAAGTCTCTGTCTTGGCTACTGACAAGAAACAACAGCAATACCAATTCCTGCCGTGTAACTCAAGTTTGACATGATGCAATCCTTTCAAGAAAATCTTCTTAAACACTGTTTCATATTAGGATCAACCATAGTATTTAAAAAAAAACAAAAAGGTAGAACTGAAATTGGGAAGATAAGGAAATTTCTCTTTTCTTTCTAGGTGCTTGTAATTGTTATGTTGCAGCCAAAAACCCTAAATTTCAAATATTATTCATTTTATTTAAACTAAAACCAAGATAATGCTTATCTCTGACTTGGATTAGTAAGTGTCCTTGTGAACAGTTTGTTTGCATTTCACAGTAGATGCCTGTTTGATAAAGCCTCAAACTTGAATTTGCAATCAGCTTCCTCTTTATTCACATACATTGATAATTACCTATAAATTCCATTATAGGAATATTCACTGTATCCCCTTCCCCTTAATTTTTTATGACTACATGTATAAATATTATGGCCATATACTTAACCATTTACTCTCATACCTTAATTTGAATCGTGTTCTCAACCCCGTACCGGTGCCCGTATCCCCATGTCTTCAAGTATCTACACTTCCATCACTGTAATATTTTTCGTTTAAAACAGAAGGCATAGCATAGAAAATTGCCTAGTGCAGAAACATTATTCTATCTTTTGTATTTTCTACAATTTGATTTTACCATTTTTTACTTGCACGAACTGAAATCCTTTTAGTTCTGCCATTTTCACATGATTTCTGAGCAGGGCTATTTTAGCATCAAGAACATTCTCATAGCGACGCCATCGATGGGAATAATGGAAATGTTGGTACCCTTTCAGCAATGGCTTAGGCAGTCTTGAAGGCTTGGTGGCCAAGTCTCACTAACCACATTTTTACGCATTCTGAATGGTCCACAAATCTGTAGCTGCAGTCATCTCATTACATTATGATAGTCTTTCTCTTGTAACAGTTTACCTCTGCTCTTCTTTCAGATCATTAGGTTATCTCATCGATCCCATTACCTGCTGCCCACATCTCTACAGACAACTTCCCAGAATTTGCAGATATTCTCTTGGTTTGCAAGTGAGATCTATCTCCCGCAACAAACGCATTTACCTGATTGTTAACCACAATCCAACTGCATCCAGGTTTCCTTTTTATGCTCCTCTGTTTGACCATTTCCTGTACCTTTTCGATTTCTTCCCACCTGCCAGCTTCCATGTAAATCATTGACAGAATTGCATAAGGTGTAACCATTTTAGGGTTCAGTTCAAGAAGTTGCCATGCTGCATATTCTGCCATTTCCAAATTTCTGTGAATTCTGCAGGCTCCAAGCAAAGCTCCCCACACAGCAACATCAGGTTCTATTGGCATTTTGTTGATGAAGTCTTGTGCCATAACTAGGTGGCCTGCACGACCAAGGAGGTCAACCATGGAGCCATAGTGCTCAATTTCTGGTTCAATGTAATAATCTTGACTCATGCGATGAAAATACTGCAATCCCTTATCGACTAGGCCCGCATGACAGCATGCAGCCAGAACGCCGATGAAGGTGACATGATCCGGGTTTTTCCCAGAATATTGCATTTCTTCAAAGAGTTGTAGTGACTCCTTGCCATAGCCATGCACGGCATACCCAACAATTATTGCATTCCATGACACAATATCTCGTTGAAGCATTCTGTCAAACATATTGCGTGCATTCTTTATGCATCCACATTTTGCATACATGTCTAATAGAGCATTGCCCACAAAGACATTGACTCCATATCCCTTTCTAATAACATTTTCGTGAATCTGCTCACCTTGTTCGAGAGCTACCAAGTCGGCACATGCCGAAAGGACACTAGAAATGGTAAAGTGGCTGCTTTCCATACCTGTTTGATTCATTAGATAAAACATCTTCAAAGCCTGCTCGCTGCAACCCTGATTAGCAAACCCAGAAATCATTGACGTCCAAGAGTTCACATTTTGTTGAGGCATTTCCTCAAAGAGTTTCAATGCCTCATCCATGCGGCCATTCTGTGCATACCCCGAAACAATGGAATTCCATGAAACCAAATCTCGTTGAGTCATTTTATCAAATACATAGCGTGCATCCTCTAAACTCCCACATTTTGCATACATGTCAACAAGGGCATTCCCTACGAAAACATCAAACTGAAATCCTCTTCTAATGATTTCATGGTGTAGTTCCTTACCTACTTCAAGATCTCCCAAGTTAGCACAGGCCGGGAGAACGCTAGCAAAGGTAAACTGATCGGGTTCGAATCCCGCCGCTTGCATTTCACAAAATAATGATAAGGCTGCTTTATTGTACCCACGCCTTGCATAAGCAGTAACCATCACATTCCATGAAACCACATTTCTTTTACTCATTTCATTCATTGTCCTGCGAGCTTCCTTCAAATTTCCTAATTTAGCATATACTGAGAGAAGTTTATTTCCTCGGAATTCAAATCCAGATTGAATAATGTGGGCATGAATCCGTTTGCCTTCCGCCAGATCATTTTTGTCAAGACACTCTTGCAAGAGCAAAGCATATGCCCGACTGGAGTATTTGAATTTTATTTTCTTGCATAGCATTCTGGCAGAATCATGGTTGCCAAAGAATTCTGTGTAGAGCACGAATTTTAGTTGGTTGTTTTTCAAATGGCAGTGCATTCAATAATCTCATGTCTTTATGTGGCTGATTAGCAGTCACTGCACAATTTATTTAGGAGTTATTTGTGGAGCTGAGTGCCGTGAATACTTAATTTTTCTGCTTATTTTTTTCACAGCTAGCTTAAATTTTGTATTAACAGTATTAATAATAATTTGTACAAAAAAAATTAGAAAAAGAAAAAAGAAAGCAAATCTTAAAAAAGAGGGAAAGAAATTTGTGGAGCCATGTGGTTTTTTAACAATATGCATGTGGATTTTTAACAATATTCAGTTGCTGCTTATTTCCAGCCCCCCCATTTTTCACACACCTTATTTTCAATTCCTAAATAGTCGCTGCTCTGTTAAAATAGGAAAAGATTCCAAATTATCCTTTCCCAACAATAAAATTTATGCATGGGAACACTCCCCCTGCTTAAATTTAAGTAGAAAATGGAGTTAAGCAAGTCGCATGGGGACATGAGGTAATAATTTAATTAGAGGAGAGGAGCTAATAGTGAACATCCTAATCTTAACTTTGTGTGCTTGTCAAATCTTGTGAGGCAATTTCAAATCACTCCCAATATTTTACAGTAGTGTATTTGGGAAGTACTATTTTTACAATTAAGGGTTCAGGGCACATCATGAAATGCGATGCCATGTCAGCATGCTTTTGGTTGAGGTGTTCGAAAAAACACCCAAAAAAGTTAGATTGGTAGTTATACAATCATGTTTAATTGGTGCAATGATGTGGCATCACATGACTTGTTGTTTTTTAGATCTAAGGAATGCATTTCATTCAATTAGTGCTATATTATTAAAAATATAATATGCTTAACTATAGGTTCCTTAGCTCTTTGATATCTATTGACAACAAACAATTATGTGAGGATAATATACATTACCATTATGATATCCTTATATATAGATAAGATATAAATTTTGACCACACAATAATGATTTAATGATGATTTTCTTTGAAATGCTAATAATTAATTTAGAAAAAAAAACCATATTCCAACTTGATTTGACATAGAAATAAGTAAATATCACAATAGAAACAAAGGATGGGCATATCATTGCATTTCTTTCTGTAAAATCCAACCCTCAGACACAACACTTTTTTGTTGTTGTTGTTCACATCAACTAGGTACAACTTAACTGACCATGCATATTTCATCTAAATCTAAAGTGTTAATTCAAAGGTTCTTCATTCAATTCGGTGACAAAAAAACATCACTACTTATATGCTTACACTCAAAAGTGTCAAGCTCATACAATTAGGGTCATTCCTAGACCAAGACCTATTCCTCGAGGGTTCATGGTGACTCTGCCTACATATCCCCTCATGGGAATCAGAGGCTTCGTAGTTTGCCCCACATTGTTAGAGGGAGTTCATTCTCTCCTCTTGTAACTCCCTCCTTTTGTATTAGATCTCTAAACTCAATTTTAACCCATGACTATTAATTAAGTACATGTATGCTATCAACTTAGTCAATTATAATATAATGATAATAATTTTGATAATAACTTGCCATCAAGTGTTGGGTCCATACCAAACATTACTAAGAATTAGTGTACACACATCACAATATTCATAAGGGGTCATTCATACCTTAATTCAAAAGGATCATACATATTAATAGCCAGGAGCATATCTCCATATACAAAAGTTGGCTAGCTCATACATATCACACATACAACAGTGACTGGATCATACAAAAATTACAAGTACAATGGAGATTAACTCATATGTACATCACAAGTACAATGATCTTGTCTCATACACATATATCACATTTGCATTAGTGATTGACTCCAACATATATCACAAATACATAGTGACAAGCTTTAACACACATCACATATACACAGTGACGAGCTCCACCATACATCACAAATACACCATAACGAGCTCCAACATACCCTACAAATACATAGTGACAAGCTCCACAGACATCACATACATAGTAGCAAGCTCCAACATACATCACATACACATAGTGATGAGCTGAACAACATACATCACATCTATAGTGACTAATACATCACAATGGCTAACACATGTCCATAATGCATCCCAAATAGAAATAATATTGATGCATTGCGCACTACACTGTGGGTCCTATCATTTCTTCTAGTCTTCTGCACAATTGAACAAATGAGAAGAGGATTCGGTACATCCCATACTACATCGCAGGTTCGTCTTCAACTCCACAAGGCTAAGTAAACAATCTAGCAACTGGGAAGGGGATTCAATGCATCCCATACTACATCACATGTTTTTCCACCATCCTAAGAGTTTTCCCAAGTACTGAACCTACCAAACCCAGTGGATTATGACTTCAATCGCCTTATAATCCACCGGTGACAAGTCTTTCCACACATGGATAAGTAGCTCCTAACATATATGATCTTGTGACCTTAGTGATATTGTTAGCTATCTTCCTCACAATCCTGGGTAGCACTGGCCTCAATGACTTTTGTGCTCTCAGTGATAGCTAGTGAACCCCCTTGATACAATAGTTAGACTTGAATTATCATTACCCACACGGATGGGTCCCTACCCATGCAACCATTACTGTATCTTAATCATAACTAGAGTAGCCCATAGCAACCTTCACCTTCATGAACTAGGTGAATATGCTAGTCCCTAGCAATAGCCTAAACATCAGTGACTTCTTGTCACTGCTCAAATATTCTAGAGGTTCACCCTTGGGTGGGTTATACATAACATGAATCATAAATCACAATCAACAAATACATGGGCCTATACATAGAAACCTCTAGATATGGAGTCAGTTTTCATAACACATAAAGGTTACATGAAACCAACATGAGATGGACTTTACCCTTCACATACATATATTCACTTACCAATTATAAAGTAGTCAATCTTATCTTACTATATAAAATCATATTATGTATTAAATACACAATATTAGATTTCCTTAACTCATTTCATACCCATTCAACCCTCAAACTGAAGCTTACGGAGGAGGAAAGATAGGAACAACCCTAACCCAAAAGTTATCCCCTTGAACCCTCCCCCTATGGACTTGAGGTTATAGGGAAATCCTTTGCCCAAGGACTGCCTACATACCCACTTCCAAACAGATCAAAGTCACACGTAGTTCTCCTTACAAATTCTCTCAAAGGATGCCTACACACAAGTTTCCCATACTCAAGGTTTTACTAACACTCCCCCTTAAGGTTATCGATGTCTTGAATTAAAATTGACCTATTATTTTTCATAAACCAACTTGAATGTCCTTGGGTTCATTTTATCAACATAAGGGCTAAGCTTATTACTCAACATGAAATTACCTTGGTTCTCAAAAACCCATAGGAAAGCACTTCCATTTGAAATTTACATATTATATTTATTATTTAATTTCTTGTACTCAATAGGTCAATAGATATATTTGAAGGGCATACAATAGTATTTATAAGCGTCTATTAAGTATAATCAATGCTTGAATACTACTTAAGAAATTTGGCAACACTACAGTCCATTGGACTAATGTATGAAAATATAAACCCAATAATAGTTTTAGTAATAATATTTTAATCTTCACATTTCCTTTACCCTAGGGTGCACACCTATATTATTATGATAGTCTAGTTAATAGACTAGATAGTTTATTCATACTTTTCACTCGATCTAAACTTGACCTTAATGGTCATTAGTAAGGTATCAAGAGAGGCTACACAGGATTTATCTCATAACTCTATCACAACCACATTGTCCAATTAATGATAGTTGCCTTCCATTTGGTATACACTTATATTTTGATCCATTATTGGAATAATAATTTCAGTATCAAGGTTCTTGTATCTAAGATAGCCATAGACATCATGCAATCATTTAAAGCATTCACCATGGTACCAATGGATTATTAAAAGCACCAACTTTCATTACTAAAGATATGTTTAGTAAAGTTGGTCATAGTGCCACTAAACAAAATCACCTACACAATATTATGCAACTAAGTGCCAAGGCTAATTTTAATTATGTATGATCCATGGTTCATATTATAAGGTTAACTTGAAACTAAGTATTTGATCTAGGACTCTTTGCCATCTTATCTCTTTTAAAGTTCAAACATAAAGTATCCCACAATTAACCCTTGATTATATTAATTTCTTAGTTATATATATATATATATATATATATATATATATATATATATATATATATATATATATATATATATATATATATATACATTCCAAAATATAAGTTCCTTTCTAGGACACAATGGTTAGGTTAACTACTTAACAATAAATTCTCTTTGCTTGCACAAATCATACTTATCAGTAGACCAATACACTATGTCATAATGGAAACATAAACATGAGTGATAGCCTTGAATTACACCATAGTGTGCTAGATGTGTAACACTATATTTGTCTCTCCAATAGATTTTTAAATCAGCATTTACACATTAAGATCTCACTATTTTATGATGACTACGACTCTCCTTATAAGCCACCCTAACTAATCTCTCCTCATATAACATATGTCTAATTTCATACAAGGTTTATATAGATGTCATGAATTCTAAGCACTCCCACGATGCAAAATATGAATAACCATAACTAGATTGAAATGGGTAGTAAAGTTGATATGATAGCCATAAGAAAGAAAATTCACAAACACCTAGATATTCTACACATTTTATAGCTAGGAGGGCAGAGTAAACATTTTTATTGATTAACATTCCACATCTTGCTTGAGCATACGAGTATAACTTCTAGTTATCGCTATTAAAATCAAACACCAAGTAAATTATAGCATGCTACAAGTTTGAAGGATCATTGAATTTAATGACTTAAGTTGACAATATTATTTTAGTTATCATCCACTATTCTACCATAGTCTTCCCTAAATATTTATATGACAACTAGAAGATAAGATATACCAAACCCAATAGTATTTAAAAGAAGTGTTTATACTTAGCTTTAAGAATGGGGTTGAGGATATCCATGATTTAGTTGCTGAAATCTGCAGTTATTTCTCTTGGTGCCTCTAATGTCATGTTCTTCCTCCAATGCCACTTCATATTTATAGGACTTCCTCTTTCCAACGTTCTTGTCGCTTTGGATCCAAAAATCTGCTCTCCTTGTGTCATCACAACTCTCAGGCCTTCCTTTATAGTTTTTTTGATGTCCATAGCCTGTACAAAAACTCCCATGGTAACATAAGTAGGGACGATGTGGGAAATGGTTGTCGAATTTTGGCTTCACCCTTGCCAATTTCTTTTGCTCAAAAGTTTCTAAAGCCTTTTGAACAAATCATTTTTATTTTTGTGTATATCCTAGGATCAAGGTAGTCCCATGAGACCACATTTATTTAAAGGACTTTAATCCACCTTCATGCCTTCTCTCAACTCTCATTTCTTCCTTTTTACATCTATTGCATGCATTTGAAGATTTTTCTTCCTCCAAAGAAAAACTCTCCAAACTATCCCACCCAACTCTCGAATGCCCTCCTACTTTATTTTCCTCCTATCGACCTCCATTTAAAATCCCCTCTTTGATCTCTTCTCTTTACCATTCGATTTTCTATTTCTCCATTTGGTTTCCCTCCTCATCTTTCTCTCTGTGCGCCCATTCCTTCTCTATGTTTTCTTCCCAAAATTACATACTCTGCATTCCTCCTCCACACATTTCCATTATTATCTATCAAGAAAGAGGAAATAAAGCGATACATTTTATTTCTTGAATTCCCCAATCGCTTCTATTCATGCCTACACTTCCTATCTAAAACAACATGTGTATCTTCCGCGTACTCACTCTGCTCTCAATCCAAAAGTGAATGAAAAATTAAGGGGGCTATGGGGGGTTTTAAAAAGTCTACTCTCCCTTCTTTTCACGACCTGCCCATGCCACCTTTTTCACATGAAAGATTACATGAAAATATGGGGGAGGACAAGTTTGCCATGCTTTATTAATAGCAAGGCCTTGTTTTCTACTCGTGCCCTCTCCTCTTTAATGGAGTTGCATGTCATCACAATATCTTCCTCCACAAGCCTTGTCCTTTCGGTCCTTCCTCTCAAGCAAAAATTTGGACAAAACTGGTGAGCACCACTCCTCACTAAATGTGTGGTATACCTCGTCCTTTATGAATGATTTTAATATTATTTATTTTATTCTTCTTATAACCTTGGCCGACATGGATGTGACACTCTCTTACTCTCCAAAATTTTATCAATTAATATATATAATTTTCCCTACATTACAAGTAATGATGATTCTCTCCCACCCACACTCACTCATGTCATACATACATAAATGTAATTGTGCTTATAAATAGGCTCCAAAACCATTTATCAATATATATTCTATTGGACTTGGGAGTCACATTAAAGCTATAATAATTAAATTCATGCATAGAAAATTGCACCCATTTTATTTTTGTATAGTGAGAGTATTTTTGTAGTATAATTAAGAGATCGAGGAAAAACAAATATGAAACATGTTGAAAATGTTTTGAATAAAGTTTTTTTTTCAATCTATTAAATAAATTAAGATACTACATATTAGTGAACCACACTAACTATTAATATTTTATATAAGGGATCATGAGGTCAACTAGAATAAAGTGATAAAGGAAGTGTAATACACCATTTACTAAAATTAGAATTTTTGAAAGTGTGATTGAGCCATACTTGATTCTTAGTCGATTAATGTGATTGAGGCGACTTTTGAAATATGCCAAATTATCAGTTAGTTTTAATTATCTTGATTTTCTTTTAATTTCTCATTATTGTGCTATTCGTGTACAAGTTCTTTTACATTCACATTCATAAACGTAATGAGATGGGTGTGGGTAACAATGAAAATCTCTAGTATAAATTAATTTATCCCAACTTTTAAAGGCTTCGTTGAATATATAGAAAATTGATACCAAAGCTTGGCTAATGATGGGACCATAAGTTGTCCCATCCAACTCCAAAAGTAACATTTTTTTCCTCCCTTGGCTTAGTCTTAAAGTCAATTTAGGAGTAGTGTTAAAGATTTATAACTTGTTTAAAGTATCTAATATAGGATATATGTTTGGTTTATTTTTGGAAGTCATTGACCCTAGAATGTTGGTATGATCTAACAATTTTTCTATGGTGAATAAATACAATTTTCTTACATTTAGGTCAACTAATCACCAAATGTTAGATGGAATAGTTTGAACAAGAAAATACCCCAATGAAGACCAAAGTTTTGAAACATGTTGAAAGATTTTGGTGTTACTATAAGATAGGTTTTGAAGTATTTTAGCTTCAAAGTTCATATCTCTAGAGTATTTTTGCTACAAAGTGTAAGAGAGGAGGGCCGACCACATCAAGACCCTAGGTCACAGAGAGCTAAGAGTGGAAGGTTGCCCTAAGTTACCTCACTCTAAAGGGATATTTCAAATGAGGGATGAGAATGATGAAGACTATAAGGCCTTGCAACCACTCTTTAGACCCAAAATCTAAACTGAGGCTAGGCGAGCCAATTTTCAGGTTCAACACTATACCTCAGATAGCTCTCTATCGGAGGAAAAAAGTGCGGTTTCAGGATGACAATGTGGTGCACTGGCATCTCTTAGGTACGCTAGCGTCCGTACGACCAGAGGACCAAAAAAATAGTATGAACTACTAGAAAATAAGTTGACGGCCTAGCTAGTAACTTCTAAGGGAACAAAATAGAACTATGAAGTAAGAAAGATACAAATGAATGTGATAAAGTAAGTATATGAAGGATAAGGTGACAAAGATAATCTCACAAAGATGCTCATTTGGTAGCTAGCTCCAAATGCACGTCTACCTACACACAAGAAAGAGGGAAAATTGTTGGGGGTTGTATAGGGGTCTGCCTCAGTTAGACCCCCATTTTGGTGTATCCACCTCCATGGACAACCAAGATAGCAATGATAGAGAAATGTATGATAAAGAAGTAAAGAAAGGAAGTACACAAATAACACTACAAAAAATTATAAATCTATTCAACCAAATTGTAAAGGAGAGGAGTGAAAACATTACCACCTCCACCAAGAGCTCACTAGCCAATGATGGAGAAAGATAGCTTGAACAGTCACCACAACCTCAACTGTGATGAAGGGAGGTGTTGTAAAACCTCAAGCCCTTGCTGCAATGGCTTGTTCCACACTTTCTTTATGGAGTTGATGGAGTGTTGTTGTTGCTGCTATAAAGTGCCAAAGTGCTACTTAGAGTGAAGAATGTTAAGAGAATGAAGTTGAAGTGCGTGAGAATGCAAAAAAGAGATTGTGTAGAAGATGAAATGAATGAAGGAAGAGTGTTTTTGAAGGTGGGATGAGAGAAACTACCATTTTTGGGGTCGGTTGGTCGAAGAGGGATACATTACAAAATGACCCCAATGGGAGGTTAATGCCTCTGCCAACTTTAGACTCAAGAATCCATTAGAGACATCTGCACACTACCCGGGCATCCCCAAAAAATATTCTTCCACTGACATAGAGGATAGATGCTAAGTGGAAGGAAGTTAGTAGGGGTGCAAATTCACACCTATACATTTTTCCCTCACTTTAGCAAGCACAAATACTAATGAGTGCTTCGATAAAGTAGATCGAAAAGGTAGTAGGGTTAGAAATATATACTTGAACCGTCGAGGAAGCAGACCATGATTTGGCGAACTCAAGAGCTTGGGACAAGTAATGGACTTCATCACTTCGCAGAACTATGAAGCTATAGAATGAAAGCATCTTACAAGCCCACAAACCTGTAAGGAGGTGACCCCCAAGATCTCTCACATGAAGGAAGCCCAAAAAAGCACCTTACAGACCCATAGACCTGCAAGGAAGGTGTCTTCTAAGATCTCTCACATGAAGGATACCCAAAAAATGTCTTACAAACACCTAGACTTGCAAGGGAGCATCCCCCAAGATCTCTCACATAAAGGAAGCTAAGAAAATGCCTTACACACCTATAGAATTGCAAGGAAGGTGTGCTTCAAGATCTCTCACATGAAAGAAACTGAGAAAAGTGTCTTATAGACCAGCAAATTTGTAGGGGAATGACCCCCAAGAGCTAGCTTGCATGGAGGAAGATCAAAAGAAGTGCCCTATAGGCCTGTAGACCTACAAGGAGGTATCCCCCAAAATATCTCGCATGGAGGAAACCCAAGGAAGGGGACTCCACAGAGTCAAAAAGTGGCTTTACAGGAGCACCTGTAAAGTGACATATTTACCCGCAGATAGAACATGTCCGAAAGTGGCCACACAGACAAGCAGATAGTCATGCAAATCGTCGACAGATTGGGAAGATTTCAAAGGGGTCCCTTGGGAACCCAACATGAAGAAAGGGGTCCACTCAAGGGACGCAATGTTTGAAAGTACAAAAATAACATTTTTTCTCAAATCGATTTGTCATCAAGGAATCCTTTTGAAAGATGTTCACTTCATCAAGGAATTCGAAAGGAAGAAAATTCCCCCTTGCGAGGGGAAGATTATAGCTGCTCCCACCTCAAAGGAAAGGTTCTCAATTTCTTTCTTTATGAACCCATAATGAAGGAAACACGTTCCATTAGGGGTCCTAGTCGTGAATGTAGTTTTGGAAAAGAAGTGTTCATAAGAATTTTTGAGAAAAGATTCCTTGACAATGAATGCGTTTTCTGAAAATCAGAGTATCATAGAAGTGGTGTTGTCACACATGAGAGGGAAAAATCAAGAAAAGAAGAGATAAAGATAAAAGAAAATTTAAAAGAGACAAATATATCATGAACAAAGGGAACATGGGTGATGTGATATTTTAGGGTCAGAACTACTCGTAAATATATATAAGTATAATAATAGTATATAAAATGAACTATCCTCAACCCCCTACTATATCAGACCATGTGAAGAATACACAAGAAGACAAAGTAAAAAATAAAAATTGGGTCAACATGGAAGGGAAGCCTAAATGCCCCCAATGCTTTGCATCATCCCCAATTTTGTCAAAAATCAATCAAAAACATGGAAGAATGATGATACACATAGAAGAAGGTTTACGACACAAAAACCACGCATGTATCCAAGCACCTACAAGGGTTACAATGGTCTTCCAGGAACACATACCACAATCACGGGGGAGCACATCACAACACATACACATCTATTCTAAAGATAAAGAAGGGGCCTCCCCCTAACACTGATCGACCAAGAGGTCATCCGCTTCCTACTCCAGATCATCATAGGGGGAAGGAGGGCTAAGGAAGAAGCCCTCACAAGGTCTCCTCCACTTGGCTCTTGTAGAGATATGGTCAATGATTTCGCAAAGATTGCTGACAAGGTCGAAACTTCATCCAGAGTATTAAACATGCACTTTATAGGAGTGCCATGTTTCACCTCAATGGATGAAGAAAGTTGTGCCTGAGTTTCACCACTAGGCTCACCGAGTGATTCAGGAGCGGTGATGAAATCAGGAGAAACCGAGGCTGGTTCCATCACTAGGACAAAACAAGTCAGTGTAGGACCACCTTTCAGGGGAGGTGGACTCCTCTTACATCCTCTGTTGCTAGAAGGACCACTCTCCACCTTCTGCTCCATCGAGGGATGTGAACTCCCCACAGACAAGGCAAGAGGTGCAGAGGAAGAGGAGGAAGAGGAAACCACAGTGGATACCACCGAAGTGTCCAACATATCTATGAGTTTTGGGATAGGCAGGACATCTGGAAGGGACATCAACAAAGGCAGATCCACCAAAGGAGTGATGAACACTTGCACCTTTTTAGGGTCAGGTGCATTCGTATTCTTAGTGGAAGCTAGAAGTGATGTAGAGCTAGATTGAAGCAGAGGGAGGAGAGAGGAGGACATGATAGGAGGGCCTGATACAGGGATGGTTTTTTCCTCTTCCTTCCTTTGTAAGGAAGCCTCCTTAGCCATGAGAGCCTTTCTCTGGCACTTGCGCTCGCATGCAAGAAGGTTTCTATGACTCTTCGAGCTAGAGACTAGAGGTTGCGAAGGAACATAAGGCTCTTGCTCAGCCATGGGAGTGTCCTCCATAGCTGTTTCGAGTGGAGGGTAGGCTCCTGAATGAGAGCAGGAGGAGTAGGTTGAGAAGTAGTGGGGGGAGTCGATTCTAATGCTTTGACAATGGGTCTCTTCCCGTTTACTACTTTGGGATTAGAAGCGGTAGGAGGCCACGGAGGTCAAGACATAGAAGATTCCCCATAGGGGCCTTTTCCTCTACCATACAAATAGTACCAAGGTCCAGGTAGTTTAGTAGGGAGGTTCGATATCCTGATCTTAGGTTTATGCCAAGGTGGTATCATTGGACTTAATGGATAAAAAGTAGGAATATTCATCCAAAACTCTTCTCTAGAAAGGGGAGGAGGAGAGCCATCCCAAGAACATGGGAGCTTCTCTTTCCCTTTTCAAGAAGAGGAGGCAGCTAGCTGATATACTACTAGAAGGGACAATTTTAGATTTTCCTTGCCCCCAGTCTTATATTTCACACAATTTTTGTAAAGTAGGTCCATTCTTGGGGGAAGTAGACCAACCGAGGCAGGCCAAAAGTGGTCTAATGAATATCCCCCACGAGATACCAGAGACTAGTATCCAGTGTCATGAAAAACATGCACAACACCTTCATTGGATAACTTTAAAAATTTGTGAATAACGATGATGATTCCATTCATGAAAGCTAGCCAAGGTATGCCTAGCTTCATCCTGAACAAATCCAACTCCAGAATGACATCAAAAACTGTCAATAGCCCTAGGTCCAACTAGGATGGACAAAGTTATTGAGCCATATGGTTTAAGACAAAGACTGTCATGTGTACGGATGGTGGATTTTGTTTCTTTGCACTCCTCTCTATGCAACAAATTTAGAAACAATGTTTCTTCTGTAATGATATTCACACAGCTCACGGGGTCCACTAGGACTCCTATCACAATGTTGCCATTGAGGCGAGAAAGAATGTAGAGAGGAGATGGCTTATTGTTTCAGGGTAAGTCCTACGAAGTAAATGTCACATCCAAAAAACCGGTTATAGGTTGCTTAGTAGGAGTAACCATGACCATGTTGACATGCCTCAGTTGAGTGATAGAATTGGGGGGATTGACAATCATGTTGGCAGAATGTGATGAAAACGGGTCCATGTGTATCTACAATTCATTGTTCACTTTCACCACCGATTTATTCGTATTTTATTTACTTCCATCAAGACGAATAGTACCATACTCAATGTGATCCTATATCTCATGACACAGGCACATACAATGTTCAGTATCATTTCCATTAACTCGATGGTATTGAAAAAAGGTGTTCAGATTGTACCAACTAGGGAAAGGTTCTTTAAGAGGCTTAGGGTTCTTCGAAGTTATGATCTTATCCTTCAGCAACTTCTGGAAGATAGAAGAATATGATTCAACTAACTTTGTGAACTTTCGATTGCACCTGAGGTCGTTATCAATCATAGCGGCTGCTACATTTACAACAACCTTGCCTTTCTAAGAGATTGATACGATGGATTTCCCTTTAGAATGGAAACACAAGGAAGATCACCTGAACTGAACTACCATTTGTTGACACTTCCATAGTGATGCACACAAATGCACAAAAGAAGGGTACTTCATAAGGGAAAACTTCTCTTGCCAAGGAATTTGTAAGTTCCCTATGAATACTTTTTGCATGTTAGAATCAAGCATCGGATATGAGATTTGTGAAAAGAGCGCCTAGTATTGCACTATAAAATTAGTAATCTTTTCGTTATCTCCTTTTTTGCATCAGACGAGATCCAAAAATGTCATCTTTGGTCCGATGTTGGCTTGAAACTGTCGAAGAAACTAGTTCACCAATTGATTGAATGAGAAAATGGAATTATTGGGAAAGGAATAGTACCATTCGAGGGCTATGTCCTTGAGAGATTGAGGGAATAGTTTCACCATCAATGCATCATGGTGGAAGAAATATGCACATAGGGCATTAAAGGCCGACACATGCATTTATGGGTCACCTTTTTTGCCATATTTCTCAAATTTAGGAATCTCCATTCCTTGAGGGAGGGAGTGTTTAAGATTGCTACAAATAACTAGCTATTTCAAAAAAAGGGTTGAAAGATAGGCTAGGCAGAGGCCTAGGAGAGACTCACCAGCTAGCTTTGCATCTTACCCATATTCTGAAGAAGAGTGTTTAGAATAGGGTCATTAGAAGACACAGGGCTAGAGGGACCTCTTCTAGAACCACCATCGGAGCCACCTCAAAAACTGCCACTGTAGCCACCATCGGAACCACTGTCGGAGCCACTGCCACCAGTAGGGCTTCCATCAGAGCCACCTCTGCTTTCAAAGCCACCACCATGACCTCCACCAGAGCCACTTCCACCAGCACAACCCCCACCACCGAAGCCACCACCACTACCAAAGCCTCCACCACTCATCCCGCAAAAAACATCCACTGCTAGAGGTAACAGGGGGGTGAAGCTGAAGCCCAAAGGGACCCCACACACCTTGATAGTCTTAGAGGTAGAGGGGATGCTCATCAAGTGGATGGTATCGGTCATGTACATAGACATAGGAGGCATTGACATTACCAACTATCTTTCACGATTTTTGAAAGTGGCTCCTTGCACAATGTTAGGATTGTTTGAGGGAGCACATGCTTCAGTCAGATTACAAAGACTATTCAAGAGTTCTATACTTGTTCGGTCTTTTCCCACTATATACTTTAATTTTTTGATAACCTGAACGGCCCTAGCCAACTTTGAGTTTCTTTCCAAGTGATTTTCCAAGTCACCCAACCCTTTGCTAAGGGAGGAGACATATTCTGAAGGAATATGAATAACCTCATGCTCATGCATAACGATCTTGTGGGAGATGCAGGAGGAGTGGAGAGATGGTCGGTCTCATCAGAGAATCCTACCTTGCCCCTTGACAACTACTCCTATGTGGTGAGACCAACGGTGGATCCAACAAAAGGGCCTGTAGAGAAACCTATAGTGACCTTCGCCCTTTCCATCTGAAGGTGTCGTACACTTCTCCTAACAATATACCTAGAGGTTGTGGACTAGGTTTTGATGCTCATAAACCTTCACAACACTCAGGGGTGCAACAATCACAAGGTACAAGGGGAAAAACCTCAACACCAACGAATGAACAAACATTGGTTCATGTTAGGCTCACCAAAAATGTAAGAAAGGAGGATCGACCACATCAAGGCCCTAGGTCATGGAGAGCCAAGAGTGGAAGGCTGCCCTAACTTACCTCACTCTAAAGGGATATTTTGAATGAGGGATGAGAATGATGAAGACTATAAGGCCCTACAACCACTCTTCAGACCCAAAATCAAAACTAGGGGTAGGCAATTAAGTTTTTGAGTTCAACACTATACCTTAGGTAGCTCTCTGCCCAAGGAAAAAAGCACTATTCTAGGATGGCAGTGCAATGCATTGGCGTCTCTTGGGTGTGCTAGTGTCCATATGACTAGAGGACCAAAAAAATAGTATGAACTGCCAAAAAAAAAGTTGACGACCTAGCTAGTCACTTCTAAGGGAACAACAAAGAACTATGAAGTAGGAAATATAAAAATGAATTTGATAAAGTATATGAAGGCTAAGGTGACAAAGATAATCTCACAAAGATGCTCGTTCACCAGCTAGCTCCAAATGCATGTCCACCTACACACAACAAAGAGGGAAAATTGTTGGGGGTTGTATAGGGGTATTCCCCCTGTTTTGGTGTTTCCAACTCCATGGATAGCTAAGATAGCAATGATAGAGAAATGTATGATAAATAAGTAAAGAAAGGAAGTACATGAATAACACTACAAAATAGTATAAAGCTACTCAACCAAATCGTAAAGGAGAGGAGTGAAAACATTACCACCTCCACCAAGAGCTCACTAGCCAATGATGGAGAAAGAGAGCTTGAACAATAACCATAGCCTCAACTATGATGAAGGGAGGTGTTGCAAAACCTCAAGCCCCTTTTGCAATGGCTTGTTCCACACTTGCTTTATAGAGTTGATGGAGTGTTGTTGTTGTTGCTATGAAGTACCAAAGTGCTGCTTAGAGTGAAGAATGCCAAGAAAATGAAGTTGAAGTGCTTGAGAATGCAAAAAGAGATTGTGTAGAAGATGAAATGAATGAAGGAAGAATGTTTTTGAAGGTGGGATGAGAGAAACTATCATTTTTAGGGTCGGCTGCTCGAAGAGGGACATTACAAACTGACCCCAATGGGAGGTGTAATGCCTCTGCCATCTTCAGATGCAAGAATCCATCAAGGACGTCTACACGCTGCATGAATGTCCTTGACAAATATTCTTCCACAGACATAAAGGATAGATTCCAAGTGGAAGGAAGCCAGTAGGTTGATGTAGAATTGTACCTTTAGATTTTGTTTTCTAAGGTGAGGAAGTGTAAAAGGGTAATTTTCATAAGGGGTGCAAATTCACATCTATACATAAAGAAACCATACAATGTTGTCTCTAGAGTGTTTTAGATAGCTTTCGGCTATCACTTCAATAGCTTTGGAATATTTGGTACTTAAGTTGGTTTTTGACATTTTATGGAATGACATAATTTTTTGGAGGTACAAAATATTATGACACCCCAATCTTGGTAGTATATCTAGCATGTGGAAAATGTTAGAGGTCCATGAAGTGAATAAAGTAACTATGGATGCGCAAGCTACATTTATCATTAAAGAAAGAGGAAAAATTTATAAATATGAAAGTATTATTCTCTCATGTTTGGCTAGTTGTATTTTTATAGGAGTCTTAGCTAAAATAAGTCACTTTTGAATGAATACGTTGTTTGTGACTACAAGTCTTAGTAAATATAAAATCCATCATGTAATAGAATAGCAATAAGAATGGTAACCGAAATCATAGGAAGAAGTTATTAATAGTTTGTGTTTTGTTAGGAATTTTGACCCTTGGAGGTTGTTGAGGTTTTTTGATATAAATATAACCATCCAACTCCAATTGAAGTTAGTAGTGAATTGTTGATAGCTAATTGAATAAAAAATAGAGCATATACGAGTTTTATGAATGTGTAATTTTCATCAATGAATACTTGGAGTTATTGAATATTTTGATGGAATTTTCTTAATTGATTTTGTCACATTCCAAGGAAGGAGGAAGGGCCCACTCCAACTAAGGAGGAGGGATATTTTATGGTATTATCTATAGATTTTTATTCTTCATTTTGTTAAGTAACCTTGTCACTTGACCTATAAGAATGCTATATATATTGTGATAAATTATGTATTATATTTTCATGTCATTTCATTTTTTGATATCTATTTCTAGTGCAAGACTACTTTTTAATTCCAATTGTTAGCAGTAGGATTATTTTTAAAGACTACTTTTATAGTTAAGATTTTCTTTAGTATTAGTAGTCTAAATAGATTTATTCTTTCAAAAATTATCTGAATAAGGACAATGTAGTTTGAACTAGATATATAATTAGTTGTTTCCAATTCTAAATAGGAAGGGTTATTAATCTGAAGACTTCTTTGCCCTAGATTGAGAATTATTTTGAAATAAAGTTGAGACATAAGAAACCTTATCTTGACTAGTTATTTTATTTTTTCTTTTTCAATATTCATCTATTTTCATAAATGTAATGAGATGGCCACTAATAATATTTAGACACCAATTCTAAATTGCATGTCTCATTTTATAAGGTTTTTCAAATCTATATAGAAGCTAATACCAAATCATGGTAACTTTTTTGTTTATTTTATCTTTTCATCTTATGGGTGTCAAATTATTATTTTGGAGTCACCAACATAGTTTGAGCATGTTGTAAGTTGCTTGCCTTGGGTACAAGTTAGGAGGAAAGGTTTAGGGTTGGGTTTAAATAACCCACCTTCCCCTAATATGTGAACTTGACTTCTTGTGATGAATACTTAATAAGAAACTTGGAGAATCAAAAGGCTTTATGTTATATCAATTGATTATGTGGCTTTTTCTTCAACTCATGATTCACACCCTATGTACTTTTTAGATCTACATTGGATTAACTTAACCTATAAATAGTTTTATTTATGTAATATCTTCATTCATCCAATGAATAGATGTCTTACCAAAATTAGTTACCTTAAGTGCTTAATCTCTTATTTATAATGTTATAAAAAAATCCCTCTTATTTGGTACAAATAATTATTAATGATAATTTTGTACTCTAATGGATCTAATTTTTTGATAAGGTAAGATGAGGAATCACAAGTTGTGAAATCAAGACTCATCAATCACATCACTTGAGTGGATATATAAAGAGTTCAAGAAAATTATGAGTGGTAATACAAGAGCCTGGAGTATAGTTTTAAGACACTTCTCATGGCACATAAGAATGAATCTAACGGGAAACACATAAAAGGGTGGTTTAAATGTGTGAAAAGTATGATTAACTAGTATTGATCTTGCATAATCCTCCATCAATTAAAACATGTAACAAATATAGGGTAAGTGCACCAATCTGTGACACAATTTTGATGTCAAATTGGAAAAAAATGAAAAAAATGTCAAAATAGGCCATTTGGTGCACGCCAAATTTGCCATGCACCAAATAGAAAAGATGTAATAAAGCAAAAAAATGCATTTCTATCTTCATTTTTCTATTCACCCGCGACTTGGCTTGGAGGTTTTCAGCTCTGCAAGTCACGCTCACCAAATCTCTTCCATTTTTTTCATTCTTAGCTTGAAATTCTTCATGAGGATGCCACCAACACGTGAAAGAGGTCAAAGATTGTGAAGAGGTATGTATTTTTATTGTTTTTATTTCAAATTTGATTTAGAATGTAGATTGAAATAGATTTTTTAATAAAAAATGTTCTAATTCTTAGGGAGTGAATCTCCACCTCCAAACATTTAGAATTCATAATTAGTCCCTCACGAAGAGCCTCCTATACAAAAAACAACCTGAAACCCCTCCATCAATTCATAGGCATCCTCAAGGAACACAAGAAAACATCCTAACTCAAATTGAAAACAATAAAAGAGACATTGAACAATTAATTGGAAGATTAATTGAGCATGCTGAAACCCACCCTTATAGGAGAGGGATTGTCGAATCGTTGAAGTCAATTGTATCTCATGTAGGAGAAATGAGCGAGAAAATATTTTTTTGGTCAAACAAGAGGCATGAGATGAGACAATTTTATGCTAGTGGTTTTCCATTTGCAGATGTAAAAAAAAAAAGAAAAGCAAAGTTGACTTATGTGCCCTATTTACATACCTGAGAACCAATACACCTTTGTCTCATTCATGCAGGAGGTTCTCCATCCATTGGTACCACCATGAATTAATTATAAATAAATTTTGGGAGCAGTGGTGGATGGTATTTGAGCAACCTCCATGTAATAACCATGAGGTACCACAATACTTTCTAAGGAAACTCTATTGTGAGTTTGTCCTCAATAAGATGCCAAATTATTTTGACATCTTAGACTTTTAGGGTAGAGGTGGGGGATCCACACATGATAGACCTGCTGTATGATGTAATCCACAGTTGGTACCGAGACCCTTGGCCAAACCCATGGTGGAGCATGTTGTTGTTCCTTCCATGGTTAAGGACAGTGTAGAGGTGGACACACTGGAGTCTATTAGCTCACTCACCTAGACCATTATACAGTGTGTGAGGCCTCTAGTAGAGCCTGATGTGGAGGAGACATGTAGGCTCTGAGCTCCACCCCACCATTGTGGCGCTTGCGGTGCTATTTTCATGTACGATTATAAGAGTGCTTGAGATGGAACTGCATAGCCTACATCAATTGCAGATGTGATGGCTATGAAAAATGAATTTTTGAATACTACATACGACATTGATACTCAGGTAAAATTTAGCAAGTTCATTTAATTTTGTTTATTAAATTATATTTTAAAATTTAAGAATAACTAAATTAGTAGAATTTTGATATGATGAAATTTTAGGGTTGGAGTGTTCATGAGAAATGCTCCATTCCTACAAACCCTTATTCCTTCTCGATGTTGAGTCCATAGGTATTCAACTAGTATTAAAGATATTATTATTGCATTTGAATAGTTGCATGCTATATTTGAATGTTTGTCTCATAACATGCTTTGGATGCCAAATAGTTTCCTAGTGGACCTTTGACCTCCACACCTCACAATTCATTTCCTCAAACAACTCACACTCAGGTAGCCTTTATTCATTAATGGTCTTGTAAAACAATGTTGGCTAATTTTTCATAATTTTGCATATACATTTATCTAAAAAATTGATGAGAAGCACAAACATTGGTTGGTCTTGTGAGATCCTAATTATATTTACCATTTAACATCCATCTCATTCTTCCATTCCTTTCATCACACATATTTTAACCATTTTATATCACATATCCCAATCTTTAACACCTTATATATTATGCCACCTTCCTCCATATTTCATCTTATACACATATTGTTACAAGAAACCTTTTCTTCTGCTCATTATTGAAGAAATATCTTATACATTATTACTACACACCTCAAGTTCCCACTTCATGTCCTATATTCAAACCTTAAACATCATCTAATTCACTTTATGGTCTAATATTCCCTCCTAATTACTTCCCATTAACCTCTAGTATAGTTCACCTTAAAAATGTTTTATCATCCCATCCTAGCTCATCCAGTTAATCTCTACTAGTCCATTCTATGTTCCATCATCCCCTCTTGATCTTGTCACATTATCTTCTCCTAATTCACTTTTTGTTCCTTTATTCCTTCCTAATCCCATCCCATTAACATTTAATAGTTCACCCTATTTTCCATGATCCCCCCTAGCCCACCCCACTAATATCTTCTAGTCCATCCTATGTGTCATTATTCCCTTCTACTCCTATCTTATTGTACCCATTATTATTTCACCCTAGATGTTCCATGATCCCCTATGTTCCACCCTATGTTCCTTTATCCATTCTATGTTATACCATCTTTATTCATGTTTCATCCTAGGTAACTCTTCTCTATTATTACTACAAAAAGGTCAAGTTCACACTTCATGTACTATAGTCAAACCCTAGACACCTCCTAATTCACCCTATGTTGCATTATTCCCTACTAATCACATCCCATTAACCTCTAATTGTCCACCCTATATTTTGTTATCCCATCCTAGCCCATCCATCAATCTATAGTAGTCCATCCTATGTTCCATTAACCCCTTCTATTCCCATCCCATTACCCTCTCTTATTTCACTTTATGTTCCATTATCCCCTCCTGGTCTTGTCCCACTATCTTTCCCTAATTCACCCTATGTTACTTTATTCCCCCCTAATCCCATCCCATTAACCTCCAATAATTCACGCTATTTTTTGTTAGCCCATCCCATTAATCTATTCTAGTCCATCCCATGTTCCATTATCACATTTGACTCCCTTCCCATTGTACCCTCCATTATTTCACCATATGTTCCATTATCCCCTGTTGGTCTTGTCTCTTTATCCCTTGTATGCTATAACACCTCCACCCAAATTTTATCCTATACACTGTTAAAATAAATATTTCCTTCCACTCATTATTGACCAAAGTTGTCTTCTCCATTACTGTTGCACACCTCAACAACCAACTTCATGTGCTATAGTAAAACCCTAGACACATCCTAATTCATCGTATGTTCCATTATCCCTTTGAAAGTTGCTAGTAACATAGTAATCCTCACTTCATTCATGTGAACTTCATTGTGGCATTATCACTATGTTGACAACATGCCCTCATTAACACTAGTTCATCAACATATGCAATTTGAATCTCAATGAGCACCAAAATTTGGAATTTGCAATAGTTTTGACTATCCTAGTGGACTTAGTACTTTCACCATTTTGTGATCTATAAGCACTATACTTTAGTCTCAACTGAGGCCAACCATTTAGTCTTTCATTTATGATAATTATAAAGGGACTACCTGAACTTCTTTATATTATTGTTAGATATATGTTGTTTCATTTACAATTGTTGACATTTGACAACCCTAGTGATGTTGGTGGCACAAAGGACCATGGAGTTGCTACAACAATAGCTAGTTTTGATCCTTTGAGAGAGGTATGCAATAGATTAGTTGATTTGACATTATATTTTCTCTTTTATGGTCTATTATAGAAAATCTTCATGATACTTTTATGTAGTTTAATTTCTATCTCGATGGTTGCTATAGGTGGTTGTCACTCCAGATCGTGGACATGGTAATGTTGAAAATGTGCATGATGACTATATGTATGCAGTAAGTGATTATATTTTGTTATATGTCATTCCATAATTCAATTTCTATGCATTAAAATCTTTACTTTTTATTGTATTAGTTGAAGGTCCAGAGTGAAGAGAGGAGGACTATTGAGCATGTTCGAAAGATAAGAGAACCAAAAAGCACTCCATCCAACCAAATTTTGAAGGCAACACATGATCTTTTTCTTTCCCCTAGAGGGAAATGACAATGTATTATGATTGTTTGTTGTATGCCTATGTGGCATTTTGGAACATATGTTTTGTACCATCAATATATATGTGAAATTTTATGTCCATATGGCTCTTTTGTACTAAGCATGTATGGATTTTTTGGATATATTGTATATACTTTTATCAATATATATCATTGTATAGCCTTACGAATTTTTGATTAAAGAAAATATTATTTTGCTACTACCATTCTTGAATGATTTTATCATGCATATTATGTAAATTATATGCTTGAATGTTGTAGGCATGTATTTTTTTTTACATCTAATGCTTAATTAATTACTCTTGATTGCTCAATAAGCTCCATCTAATGCATATTGTGTAAATAAGCTCCATTCTTGGTGGTTTGTATCATTTGCAATTACTTGTGCTTCACTTATTCACATGTATGCTTCACTTATTCATGTGTATACTTCACATATATTGTGTGTATTCACTCGTATGCTTCATTCTTCCAATGTATAATTCATGTGTATTCTTCATGATTCATGTGTATACTTCATGTATTTGTGTGTATGCTCCATTCTTTTTGAGTTCTATTATTGTCTAGAGGCAAGGACTTTAACACCAAAAGGTTTCAAATGAACTGTAAGAGCTCCTTCCCATAAAAAATATCATAGAAAAATGTATTGCTTTTGATTTATGGCTAAGGGTGGCATCCAACAACTAATGGTTTTGATTCTAAAGCTTAGAAATCATTGCATTTGTATCTATAGAAAAAGTGGATATTTCAAACCTCATAGGCATATATATATATACCTCTATGAACTTGTATGAACATGCATCAAAACACATGATACTTGTTGATTCAACCAACAAAATTTATTTGCATCTGCTAATATCACAACACTTGAAATCTCATTAAATGAAATCAATGCATAGGTAACTAGTTTTAATGATATTCTAAAGATATTATATGTGTATGAACAAAAATATAAGCCTGATTTCTAGATGCATCACCCATGTGCAGTTATCACATTTCTCCCATATTCATCATTTAAATAAGTTAAAAAACCTCCTTCCATTTTCTATGCATGAAATAACATGACAAATCATTGAGAAACATGGTCCTATAACTAATTCCACATCATGTTTTATAACTCTGCATCATGAAAAACCATATGTCATGGATATTGAATATCCAGATCCAATATTTCACTAGTAGGATGAGTTTTGCATCTCAGCAAGGGTGCTTTATTCGGTGACAACAATTGTAGTTCAGACTCTTAAGGGATTCAGCTGGTTGAATGTAGCTCAAAGAAATTTGGTGTCCTTGGGTACAAAAGAGGACCATTCCTAGTGTAAATGTACCTACCTAGATGCATGAAAATAGTTCATTTGGTCACATGAGTTGCAGAGCAAAAGTTGCACCACTTTGCAACTTTTCACTACTTGCATTTGACAACTTTTTTCTCAAGAAAAAAGTCGCCACTACGGGAAAATTCCTTCGAGATAGTGAAAACCAAGAGATTTTATTGTAGAGGGGCCCAACGTGATCCCATAGGATTAGATGAGAAGTTTCTAAGCCTCATGGTATCCAAGTAACATCCTGAAGATTGTAGCCATTTTACACTTCAGACTCTTAAGGGATTCTGCCAGTTGAACGTAGCTCAGAGTGATTCGGTGTGTTTAGGTGTGAAAGAGGACCACATCTAGTGTAAATTTTCTCACTCAGATGCGTTAGAATAGTTCGTTTGGTCACACGAGTTGCAGGATGAAAGTTGCATCACTTTGCAACTTTGCACTCTTGCATTTGACAACTTTTTCCCCAAGTGAAAATTTGCCACCATGAGAAAATGCTTTGGAGATAGAAAAAAATGAGAGAGATTATTGTAGATGGGCCCAATGCAATCCCATAGGCTCAGATGAGAAGTTTCTAAGCATCATGATATCTGAGTAACAACATGTTGAAGTTTGCAGCCATTTTACACTTTGGACTCTTAAGAGATTCTACCAGTTGAATGTAGCTCAGAGCGGTTCAGTATGTTTGTGGGTGAAAGAGGACCATTACTTGTGTAAACATACCCACTTGGAAATTGGAATAGTTCATTTGGTCACGCGATTTGTAGAATAAAAGTTGTACCACTTTGCAATTTTGTACTACTTGCATTTGACAACTTTTTACCCAAATGAAAATTTTCCACCAATAGATAACACCTACGAGATAACGAAAATTGAGAGAAGTTATTTTAGAGGGGCCCAATGCAATCCCATAGGCTTAGATGCGAAGTTTCTAAGCATCACAGTATCTGATTAACAACATGCTAAAGTTTACAGCCTTTTTGCACTTTGGACTCTCAAGGGATTATGCCGATTGAATGTAGCTCAGAGCTATTCAACATGTTTGGGTGTGAAAGAGAACCATGCCTAGCATAAAAGTACTCACCTAGATGCGTTGGAATAGTTTATTTGGTCACACAAGCTGCAGAACGAAAGTTGCACCACTTTGCAACTTTGCACTACTTGCATTTGACAACTCTTTTTCCAAGTGAAAATTTTCCACCATGAGAGAATGCCTCTGAGATAGCAAAAACTGAGAGAGGTTATTATAGAGGTGTCCAACACAATCCCATAGGCTCATAAATTTTTTTTCTAAACATCACGGTATTCCAGTAACATCATGTTGAAGTTTGCATCCATTTTGCACTTTGGACTCTTAAGGGATTCTGCTGTTTGAATATAGCTCAGAGTGATTTAGCGTGTTTGGATGTGAAAGAGGACCATGCCTAGCGTAAATTTATGCACCTAGATGCATTGGAATAGTTCATTTGGTCACACGAGTTGTAGAACGAAGGTTGCATCACTTTGCAACTTTGTACTACTTGCATTTGACAACTTTTTCCCCAAGTGAAAATTTTCCACCACAAGAAAACACCTCTAAGATAGAAAAAATGAGAGAGGTTATTTTAGAGGGGTCCAATGTGATCCCAGAGGCTCAAACGAGAAGTTTCTAAGTGTCATAGTATTCGAGTAACAACATGCTGAAGTTTGCAGCTATTTTGCACTTTGGACTCTTAAGGGATTTTGCTGGTTGAATGTAGCTCAAAGTGATTCAACGTGTTTTGGTGCAAAAGACGACCATACCTAGTGTAAACGTACCCACCTAGATGTGTTAGAAAAATTTGTTTGTTCACACGAGTTAGAGAATGAAATTTGCACCACTTTGCAATTTTCAACTACTTGCATTTGACAACTTTTTCTCCAAGTGAAAATTTTCCACCACAAAAAAATGCCTCTGAAATAGAAAAAACCAAGAGAGTTTATTGTAGAGGGGTCCAACATGAACTCATAGGCTCAAATGAGAAGTTTCTAAGTGTCACAGTGTCCGAGTAACAACCTGTTGAAGATTGCAACCATTTTGCACTTTGGACTCTTAAGGTATTTTGCTGGTTGAACATAGCTCGAAGCGATTCAGTGTGTTTGGGTGAAAAAAAGGACCATTCCTAGCCTAAGCATACCCACCTGGACATGTCAGAATAGTTCATTTGGTCACACGAGTTATAGAATGAAAGTTGCACCACTTTGCAACTTTGCACTACTTGCATTTGACAACTTTTTCCCCAAGTGAAATGTCTCCACCACGGGAAAACACCTTCAAGATAGCAAAAACTAATAGAGGTTATTGTAGAGGGGCCCAATGTGATCCCATAGCCTCAAATAAGAAGTTTCTATGCATCACTATGTTCAAGTAACAACCTATCAAAGATTGAAGCCATTTTTTACTTTAGACTCATAAGGGATTCTATTGATTGAATGTAGGTCAGAGTGAAAACCAGTGCCTCACCTAAATAAGCTAAAAGTTACTAAGAAAATATTTATTACCACATGTGTAAATCCTTGGAAAAGTTGGAAATCTCCTTGCTGCAATGAAGTGTTTTGGAAACATTCACTTGGAAGTCCATTCCATTGACCTTTTGTCTCTAATTGCATTCACTTGGTATGTGCTCATGCTGTTCCATCCTTTGTGTGCTATTGGTCATGTGACTATGTTGCCAAAGTTGAAAAGAGCACCAAATTCCAAGTGACTGTTTGGAGAGATTGGTTGGTTGAAGAATGTTTCAGAGTTGTCAAAGGTGTTGGAGGGTATTGAAACATCGCTACCCCCACTATTCATGCTGTTCTTCCCTTTTGGAATTTTGTGTAATTTTGGTTTTAGGAGTTGTTTGGTGTTTTTAGCAGTTTCCTAAGGTCATTCATGACCATGTTAAATCATGTAATCCACTTTATTGTGCTTACAGGGTTGTTGGTTTAGAAGTTACAAAAAGTTGCCAAATGGGAAAAAAAAGTTGTCATGCATTTTTAGTAAGTTGTCAAAAATCTGATAATGGTTACATGCAATCAAGAAAATGGTTCATAATCATTGAAATCAATTGTAAATGGCTGGAAAAATCATGAATAGGCTTGTAATGGTCGAATGGAATTGTGCAGGAGCACTCTTAGGAAAAATTGCCTATATGAGACAAAGTTTGAGTTTTTGTCTTGTTTTTGTGTTGTTTCATGTTAATAAGGTCATCTTTGACCAATTTCCATCATTTGGGGTCATTTTGCAAATTTTTCTATCATTTGTGTAAAAGTTGCAAAAATTGCTCAATCATTGTTAGTGTTGTCAATGACAACTTTTTTTTTATTGTAATGTCAATGTTTTGAAAAGTTTTAGAAGTTGGTTGAGGGTCAGTTGGAAGTTGTTTCTTGTTTGTACAAGCATAAATATGCTTTCTATGCATGACCCAAGATTTGGAGGTGGGTTGGTTGAAGATTTGAATGAAATTTGAATCAATGTGGAGACTATTTCTATGTTTCTTTTTTGCAATATTGCTGCTCCATTGCATGGTACAGACTGGTATGGATTGGTACAGTCCTGAGATTGGTCTTGTTTGATAAAGTGATGAATAAATTTCATTTTCATTTTTTTTGGTGCCTTTTCATTGAGTATTTAGAAAGTTATTACAAATTTACTAAAACTCACCTAAAATCCTACCTAGGGTTATTTGTTTTAGGAAAAATGTCATAAATTTTGTTTCCACAATTAGATATTTGTAAAAATTTGAGGAAATTTTTTTAACTATGTTATATTCAACCTCACTAAAGATATTTGCTTCATTAGGTGTTTTCTAAAAGTTATTAATGACAGTTTGTTGCATTTCATAGTGAAAATCAGATTGTGTATTCATTGGGAAGCAAGTTGGGTTGATCAATGCATGATTGGGTTTGGTTTGGAATTGGAGAAGGTGTTGGGAATTTTTTCCAAGGTCCTATAGACCTATTTCAATGAGTAGTTTATCCATGATAAGAAGTTTTTGTCAATTTTATGTGACTGTCCTATTAGGACTGTACAAGGCAGTTTTGACCCTAGGTGCCTAAGAACATGTTTGAAGTGCATTTTTCAAGGAAGGATGAAGAATGGATGTAATGTAAGCCTTGTGGCCCTTTTTCAAGAATTTAGAAGCCTTTAAATGGTCATTCCTTTGCATTTATATTGACTATCCTATGGGACTATTTGACAAGGCCAAGAGTATATTGTCCTAAGGAGACTGTCAAAAGGTAGTTTGTTGTGTCTAGTAGGATGCCAACACACATGAATGAGTTATTGACCTCAGAGTCACATTTGAAAAGTCTGATCATGACATAGGAAGATCCAATTCAATAATTCCAAGAAGTCTTAAGACGAATCCATGACCAAGCCATTGAATGGTCAACTATGTTTGGAGTCCTAGAAGCCTTTAACCATTGTTGTTGAAACCAAGTAAAATCTACCTCTACATCATGGAAGTAGGGTTGTAGTTTTGTTTTTCAAATTTGGAATGAATTGAAGCAATTTTTTGTGATTTTTGAGTGAAATAAGGAGTGGTTTGGGTTCTTTGTGGTTGGTGAAGGTGTTGGGAATATGTGGAGAGGTCTTACAGACCTATACCTTGGGGTTTTTAGCATTTTTTAAGGGTTAATACAAGTCATTTTATGATTGTCCCAAGATGACTATTTCTGTAGTCATAAGCAAGGTGCTAGTGTCCAAGCAAGTTGGTGCTTTGAATGAGTCTTGGTAGTGAATACCTAATGGAAACACCTTTGAAATTTTCTACGAAGGCCTCCAATTCATGGTTGAGGTTTTGAAGCAATCATTATTGATTTGGATTTAAGCCATTAATGTTACACTTTCTAGTTTAAACAACACAAATCTTGTAAGCCCTATGAATTGTTGCATTGTTGAGTCCAAAAAAAAGTTGTCATGACTATTCAAGTCCCTTAGACAAGTCTTTCATGATGTTCACACTATCTCTACATTGTGTTGAATCAAGGTCTCAAAGTAGGTTCATTGCTAGGTCTGCTAAAAGTGCATTTAGGAGCAACTATGGAGAACATGCAAGAATGATTTTCCTTTTGGGTTTGTTTTCATGTTGATTGTCCTTCCTCTACATTAGGAAGGAGTTCTACAGTTTATAGAAGAGCAAAAAAATATGCCTTTGTACAATAGAAGGCATTGTTTCAGATTTTGTCATAATCCACATGCTTTTCCTTCATGAAAACTTTAAATGTAAACCATAAACCATTACAACTAACTTTAAATTTAATATACACATTTAATTGAGACAAATATTAAGGAATATACACATTTGCATGTATTAATTTCTCATAATTTTTGTATATCAAAAAATACACTAAGTCAATAAAAAATATTACAATAGTGATGGAAGAACATCTTGAAAATCCTCCCATTTTTCAACGCTTGTAGCAATACATGCAGGGAAATAATCATCCCATTTGTAATCCAAATCATGAAATATATTGTACAAGAAGAAACAAAAGGAGTTGCTACCCAATTTGTTTTCTCCAATCGACCTCAGGTGGCCCAGTTATTTGCATTCCAAAATGATTCAAAAGATGTACATTCCCTGCTGCCTTGGAAACACATGGGTAGTAGCCTCTCCATGGTTGTGTACTCTCACTATAATTTGGTCCCCAAAAAACCTACAAAATCCTAACAATTTCAGACATGGACTCACATTAAAATCATTAAAAGACCAATAACCGAATAATGTCAGACATACACCTTCTGACAAGATCTATTATCACCTTCATGCGTGCTATAAGTAGATCAATTGAAGGTCCTACAATGGTGATGTGGCCCATATTTCACTACTTTATCATCTCTCGATGATCCTACGTATAAATTTCCAATATATATAAACATAATTTACATAAAACATGTAGCATATAAGAATTTGAGAAATCTACGAAATGGAAAAGAAAGAGAATATTGAAAACTAGAAAATGCACCGGCAACCGATGTTGATCTTTTCTTAATTTGACAATCTTTAATGAAGCCTTTCCCTTTTTTCTCCTTCACTAGTCTTGCATATCTCTTCACTAAAGAAAACACATAATTAATAAGTGGGTTAAAATAAAGTCGCAAATGTGTCAGTGATAGTCCTAAATGCATATGACATCAAACACCAATAGAGAATACCAACTTAAAGGTGTTCAATAGAGAGCAACATATAATTATCATTTTTCAAATTAACAATAATGAAATTTTGCAAACCCTTCTACAATCAAACTTAAACACTTGATAGAAATCAGTGATCAATAACATGACTTTACAAATTCAATGTGCATACTTACAAATCAATCTAGGGAACAATTTGGGTCTTCTCTACTCTTTATTGTGTCAAGTATTGTCTCGTGGTCAGACTCACACACTATCCACAAGTTCTTGTTCGTAGGTCTACCCTTATATTTGATCAAATGAATTTTGGGTGCGACCTCAAGGTTCAAGTAGAGAAGAATCTTTCAATGCGTGTCAAATTCCTCAAACAACCAAATTTCAACATTCTTAACTGGGTACCTTCGAAGGCATGTTCTAGTAACAACCACTGAACATGTAGGCTATTTTATGTTTTCTCCATCTATAACTAGGGCCTCCAATCTCCTTTTGGCCTTGATATAATGAAACAGATAATAATTTGTACCCTCTTCATTGTCTTCATCTACAATCACTACATAAATGTGCCCTACATTGATATGTTCATCTTGTTAGATGTATTCAATGAACATCAAAATAAAACTTGAAAGTAAGATATATTACCTAGTTCTAGTAGGTTTGATACATGATCAAAGTCAATAGATGATTTCATCTCCATGATTTGTAGAGTCGTCAGGAGTTGATAAGTGTCAAGTGGGGTTAGAATTCTTATAGAACATTTGTCAACCCACTTTGTTGACTCACAACCATTCCATACTTCAAGTGTACATGTAGAACAAAAGCATTCCATCTTCCACATATGAATAGTCCATGTACCTACACTGGAGAGTGTAGCTCACTCAATCCTCTTAGTGTACAACAATCCTCATATTTTGTAATGTTAGTATCATCTATTAAATGAAAAAATCTACTAACTAAAGAATTACCTTCACTACTTGGACCCATTGCATGATTGCACCACTCGACAATTGATATTGCATCTTCCAAATTTACACTATTTTTGTAGTTTAACTCTTCTCATGCTAAGGCTCTTTTGATACATGCACCTACTCCGTCATGCTCCCACTTTCCATGCGCTTCATCTGAGAAGTTCCACATATGGGGAACACCACTGATCCTATGCATCCTTCTCAACTAGTAAAACATTCTAGAGTTCTTGAATTGTGATGTACAATTATTTGACCATATGATATGTTGATTGAATGATATGCCCCTATTGTCTAGATCAACATAGAACATCTAAAAGTAACCTTGCACAAAATCTATAGAATGTGTGCGATCATCACTGATGTAAAAGTGATACTCCCTCAATACTTTCCTATTATCCTCTGTACTATCATTTGCATGAATGAATGCTATATGCACAAATATAGCAACTTGTGTGGAGTTGTAGTACTATGATTGCACCTCGTTCTATGGCTATAGTGTGTAGTTCTCCATGAAGTCGACAACTCAAACAATGCTATGAAGTGGAAATATGTCCTTGCATAACTTGAACTATGAGTCCAACCATCGAGCTCTATGGGTATGCCTTGCATACTCATAGACCACCTGATCGTGGAAAATTCCCATAAACTGATACACTAGAATCTTATCACTAACCAATTCACACTTCTTTGCTTCTTTCGCATCTTTTAGATTGTAGGCCACTGTCTTATATTTGATAAATTCCACAATTCTATCTCCAATTGTGTGTGTACTATCCATGTGTTGGAAAATTGGAAAATGTTGCATGCCACCACAATGATCACATGTTTCATCCAAACATGACTTCTTGTAAAAAATTTGACCATCCACTCTTTCACATAAAATGGAAGATAAGAATTCCCTTGAGGATTTAGGTGGAGGCCTTATGTTACATTCCTGCAAAACATTGTTAGTATGCATATCTACACATATACAACGATGATGAGTGCTCAAAATGAAACTTTAATTGATCATTTTATGTTTGTAAAGACTTTATTATGCTGTTAATTAACTATACTAGCAATAGATTATATACTTGTATGTTTTTCTTGTTTTATCTTATATTTAACTAATTTGGGGATATATTAGAAATGATATTTTGCATTAAATGTGTTTCTTTTTAATGATGATTAATGATGAAATGATTATACAATTTGAGATCTTTTTTTTCCATAATAGCATCCTATCGTTGAGGATTCTGTTCAGTTGATTAAATGATGACTTCATGAGGAGGATGTTTTAAAATCTCTATTTAACAAAATTGAAATCCATCTTGCTCTTGATTGCTCCAGCTAGATCTTGAATTATCAATTCCGAATTGACTTCTTCAGTCAGTTTGGGAACTTCCTGTTAAGCTATTATTATGTGGACGATTTCTTTATGATACTTACAGTTCTGTTTAGTTTTAGTTTTGCTGCTTTGTTTCTTGGTGGGAAGCGCTAGTTTTTGTATTCAAATAAGTGGATATTCTTATAAATATCCATCCTTAGATTTAGTCTAGAGTTAGTTAATCTTTCGCTTTAGCATTGTAATTTTTGTAATCTACACTTTTGTTCTACTCGTCTATTTTGGCCAATTGGAATACAAATAAGAAGTTGATTTGAATCTTGGTGTTTAGGTCCCACTAGAGGAAGAGAAGGGCCTGCTCAACCAAAGGAGGTGACCTTGTGTTATGTTATTTGATTCAATTGATTTATGTGTAATTTGTGTCAATTGGAAAGTTAGGAATGTTGATCTCTTTTTAATCATTGTTAAGTGACTACAATTATTTACACTCTTAGATTAAGTTTATTGTATTATGAAAATAGTTCATTCATTTACTATAGGTTAATATTCATTTATTTACTGTAGATTTAATTACTATTCATAGGAATTGGACTCAATAGTTATTTTCAAATGCACACAGTTTTAATGGAAGAGATAATGATGACTTATGGGAAGATAGAACTGAAGCTTGTTTGGAATTCTTTCATGGAATTTAGTGTTACTATTTTCTAGGTTAATATTTATTTTCTACAAATTTAAATAGGTTCTCTTTTTGCAAACATAAATAGATTCTCTTTTTAATTAATTTCAATTCTAAATTTTAGATTAATCTTGAGTAAATTTGGTTTTTAAGCTTAATCCTTCCATGAATCAATTGCAATTAAGTCAAGTGAAGTCTGAAATAAGTTATTCGAGTCTGAACAATCGTTAGTTAAGAAATAAGTTAGGATTAAGTCTTTAGAATTAGTTAGAAATTAGTTATTAAGGTCCACTCCTGAGAGCTCCTAAAATCTCTTGAAGGAGCTAAATTGAAACTAGAAGTCATTTTTTATAGTACAAAATCCCTCCAATTCGTGGAAACATCCTTGTTGCATACAAAGTTCTAAGACACACCCGGTTTGATAATTGAAATATCAAATGATGCAAGAAGTGACATCAACGACCTTTCCATCAGTTGATAAACATCATAATGGTTAGAAAACTCAATATGTACTTTGCAACAATAAGTAGTGCGTCTGTGATTTATTTTGACATAAAAGGCTTTAGCATTTCAAAATACCTTTGACATATTTTAATTTTAGGAAACTTCTGTACAAAATCAACAAAAATTAGGTTTGATTGGTATCCAAATAATGCTTTGGATGTGGCTCATGGATTTTACTACCAATTATCCTTCTTACAACATCTCTTTGATTGGGTGAGGTCCTTGTGTTATCCTTCCAATAATCTACTATTAAATATCTGAAGGCTTGAGCAATTCTTTTATCTTTCCATTGCACTTTACCTGAGAATGCCCATAACTCATTGCTATTTGGATCCTCCACTCTTTCATGCCTTCCTTTGGCTCTCATTAGAGATGATCTACTTATTTTCAAAGACTTGTCTTTGTAAGGTTCACCTTGTTCCTTGTTTGACTGCTTAACAATGTTATTTTCATCACGTCGTGTGGCACAACTATCCTTTGTGAGTGAGGTAGAACCCACACTCTCACATGCACTCATCAAGTTCTTTACAAAGGAATTTTCACTTGAGTCATTCAAAACTCTAAGCCTAAGAGCCTTCATGGTGGGCCTAAATTTGATTTTTCTCATCATTTCAACAAATAGTTGGCATCTTCCACACTCACTTAGCTTCTCAACAAATAAAATCCATATCCTCTGTGCATATCTTTGAAATGAATTTTTTTTAATCTTATTAGGCATCCATTTCAAAATGTTGGAATCAATATCAATAAAAAATTTAGGTTTTCTATGCAAAACTCTAGGAGGATTTCTCAAGTGTAAATTTGTGTTAACATTAGGAATTTCAACAACATCAGGGATAGATCGCATACCTTCAATTGGAGTTGCAATTGATGACATACCTTGAGATTGACATGTAAATGATGTTGTACCTCCAACTTGAGATGTAATTTGTGGAGTGCCTTCAAATAGAGATGTGTTTGTTGATGTAATTTCAAAAGCCAATGTTGTTGATGGTGTGTCTTCAAATATAGATGTGATTTCCTATGTACTTGGAAAACCACATGTTGTTGCTAGTTTGTCTTCAACTAGATATGTGATTTCTGATGTACTTAGAAAACCACATGTTGTTGCTGGTGCATCTTCAAGTGGAGATGTGCATTCAACTTCCCCTATGCTTGATGATGTGCCCCCAAATTTGAGATCCATTTGTGTCCTACAAATTTTGTTCATTTGTGCCATTTGTTTTTCCATTTGGACATCTCTCTTAGATTGCAGAGGAGTTTCTGGCTGTATGGGTTGCAATTCCTTTGCTTCATGAGCTACAATTTTTAATTCTCTTCTCCTTGCATTTTTAATTGCACGTTATTCTGGTGTTAGAGCCTTTTGGTTTTTCCTCAACATGATGTTGAATGCTACATGTTCACAAGCACACATAGAACAAAATTAAGTAATGCATTTTATGAAACATATTGATATCACTAATTACATTGCATTTTATGAACCACACCAAATCATTTTATGAAAGAAGGCAGTGAGCTATTTGGAATTATCAAACATATCTATACTAGAAAATTTTTCATACATACATCTACTTCCATAGGAAGAAAAGTACTTGTAATCCATTTTTTCAAACACATCCATACTGCTAATTACATTGCATTTTTTGAAACACACCAAGCATTTTATGAAACATATTGATACCAATAATTATATTGCATTGCATATCTTTAAAACTCAAAGCATTACTTTACATTGCATAACTAATGTGACTTATCAAACATTGTTGTCCCCAACCTAGGGTTTATAGTGAGCTTCAAAAAACCCATAACTTTTTATGCATTTGGTGAAAATATATGAAACTTGGTACTAATTTTCTATAGGACTATATGCATGTGCTGACAAAAGGAGGGTTGCTAAATCATCATTTTGTGTGAGTTATCAAGGACAATTTGTTTCTTTTGCAACTATACTACATGTAAAACTTAGTACTTTGAGGGATTTGTACAAAATTGCTTCATGTAAGCATTGATAAATATTAAGAAGGGTTTGAGGGGAGTATTTGTAGTGTGAAGAAGTGCTTAGGAGCAAAGAATTTTGTCAAACCTAGGTTATAAGTTTCTGCCACATTTAGAAACTAGAGAATCCTGTGCTTATTGTTGTCAAAAACTACATTGTGATTGTCAACCAAGCCATGGAGAACATGAATTCAAAGAAGGGTTTGTGATGCTATATCTTGGAATTATTCACTATTTCTTCAGCAATGAGGTAACTTAGAAAGAAAAAAAACATTTTCAATTGCACAAATTTTTCCCTTTTTTTATTTCTTTGAAAGGTAAATGGTATGAATGAATGGAAACTTTCATTAAACCAACTATGTCAAGTCACTTGAATTTATCTAAGCACATGGTGAAGGTGAATTTTTTATGGCACAATTTTTTAATCTATTTCTCTCCCCTTTTCCCTTAACCCTCTACCCTCTACCATTAACCCTTAAACCCTCTACCCTTAACCCTCTACCCTCTACCCTAAACCCTCTCTCTCTCTCTCTACCCTAAACCATCAACCCTATAGGTCCTCAACCCTCTAACCTAAACATTGGATCCTCAACCCTCATCTATCTTTGTCTCTCCCTCTTCTTCTCTCCTCTCTATCTCACTTCTCACTCCATCACTTCAAAAAACATATTAAACTTATGGGAGGTGAATTCATCACCTCTATCTGACCTCAATCATTTTATTCTCAAATTTACTTCATTTTCTACCATAGCTTTGAATTCCTTGAATCCATGTAATACATTAGATATCTCTCTAAGAAAGGTAACCCATGTATACCTAGAATAATCATCAATCAAAAGCATAAAGTACCTTTCACCTTGTAGAATTATCACTCTTGTAGGACTATAGAGATATGTATGAATCAAATCTAGTAGTCCAATAGTAGATTGTTCCTTTGATATGAAGTTGTTTCTAGCTTGCTTTCCAAACTGACAATTCTTGCAAATAACATTATCAAGCTTTGTAATCCTTGATAAATGTCTTATGGCTTGTACAACATTGATTCTTTCCAATTTGTGAAAATTCATATGACACATCCTCCAGTGCCATAACCAACTATAATTAATATGAGACACAAAGCACTATCCATCAACACCCTTAAATTGATAAATATTTCCTTTAGACTTCTTTCCTACAACAATCACTGTTTTGGATCCTTTCCTAATTTCACATCTCTCATCCTCAAATACAAGATTATATCCTTTACTACACATATTTCCAACACTTAAGAGATTATTCCTTAAACCCTTAACATAGTAGACACCATCAACATTATGGTTGCCATCAAAACTTACTAAACCTATCCCAAAAATCTTAGCACCGGTATCATCTCCAAACTTAACTAAGCATCAATCATATTTTTCAAGTTTAACAAATAGACTCTTGTCACCGGTCATGTCATGTGAACAACCACTATCAACCACCCAATAGTTCTTTCCTTGTTTATCATGAAGAGCATAAATTGTAGTATCTTCAACTTTCTTCAAAGCACTTTCTTTCACCTATGTTTCAGTATTAGCAGAAGTAGATTCATCTTTTATAGCCAAGAACAATAATTCATTGTCATCAAAATATCCATAATAGCTTCATCAGAAATACCAACATCCTTATTTACATTGTATGCTCTTTTAATTGCCCTCCCCTTGTATTATTTACTGAATCCATGTTTATTATTCTTATCTCTTTCCAAAAATATCAAAGCATAATGACTTATTCCTCCACAACTAAAGCATTTAAAGGGTGACTTACATTCATAGGGTGATCCCATAATACTGGTTTACAATTTTTGGCCAAACTGGACATTGAACTGATTTTTTTTAACTAAATCTTCACTTTCGGGCACCTATAGCTGCTAAACCATGAGGAATTGGAAGATAATGCAAACTAGTGATTTGTGACATTTTGTATGTAGATTATAAATATGCATTTTTTAAATTTTTTGAATCAGATTACATTTCTTTTTCCATCTCCTTCAAAAATTAGTTTTTAGTAGTAAACATCATTTTTAAAGAGTGATGCTCACCGTAAACAACATAACTTTTTTTCTATGAAGGATAACATTTTATTTTTTCGAATTTAACTTTGGAACTATGATATATAGCATGTTAATTTGGTTTCATAGTGTTTTATTGAATATATTTTTCTTAATCAAGTTTTGAAGTCAAACCGATTACAATTTAGACATAAGCAGACCGTAAAATACATAAATTTTTTTGTATGTACATACAAATTCAATTTTTATTTTTTTACTGGATCAAGGACATCAATACCTAGCCAGAACATATTTTTTAGACTTTTCTTTTATAATCTACTATTTTTCCACATGTGTCTAGAATAGAGAGCTTGATCACCCAAAAGGTAAATCAAAAGTGGATTTTTATCAACATTTTAATAGGTGTAAAGGAGACTCTGTTATACATATGGTTTAAAACTACCAAGGCTCTATCCAAGGGGGTTTGATCTAAGGTGGTTTGATCAAACCCTCTTCAATCAAAATCCTTTAAATGGAACTTTTCAAGGCTTAAATCATTATATTTTCTAAAAATATGTGATTTCAACAAAAAATAGGATGTCCCAAAAAGTGTAAACCACTATTGTGGGATCACCCCATACTTACCAGATCCTTTAGTCATCCTTCTCACAAATTTATCTTCTAATTCATTGAGGTTCTATTCATCTGGATCTTTAGCTCTTGTAGCCTTCACAGAAGTTTCTATCTTCAATCCATTTCTCAAGCTAGGCTTTCTCATTTCATAAGATGTTAGAGTTCTCAATAACTGATCTTTAGTATAAGTTTTGTAATTTATGAATTCATCAATAGTAGATACCTTTTAACTATATGCATCAGAGAGATTTATGAGAATCTTCTTCACAACCCTAGATTCATCTGCTGTAGCACGAAGTCCTCACATTCCACAGTCTACCAACTCATCCACTCTTTGTACATAGGATTTAATGCTCTCATCTTCAGACATATGTAGGATCTCAAACTGTGCCTCCAAATTATGTAACTTTGCTTCTTTGACCTTTTCATCTCATTTGTGCATTTTTTCTAAAGCATCCCAAACTTCTTTAGCAATATTCATATTTTGAACTTTAATCAACTCAGAATGTGAAAGACTATTCTTCATAATGAACTTTGCCTTATTGTTTTCTTCACGCTCCTTGATTTCATCAACTATACTCAAACCATTTGTAGGAGGAGTGTAAGTAGTCTTATAAGATTTCTCAACATCATATCCATAATACTCTAGATACCCTTCCATCTTTATTTTCCATATAGCATAATTAGTTCTATTAAACCTAGGATACTCAAAAGTGATCTTGCTTGCCATCCCAGACCTTCCTTAAGCGGTTAAGCTCCTCTCTAAGGATCCAAGATCTAATACCAATTGTTGAACAAGAAAAATGAGAGGGAGGGTGAATCAGTTGCAACAAATTAAGCCTTTAAAATTTCCACCAAAAATTAGATCAATCACAAATCCTTTACTTTGCTAAAATGATTAATCGGTAAGTGCAAAAGTAGAAACTAAAAAATATCGTACACACTTGGTAACACTAGATTTATGTGGAAAACCCAATAAGGGAAAAACCACGGTGAGGATTAGCTCACAATATAGAAAATATCAAACCAATTACAAAGGCTCACTACTAGAGAAGGCTCACTACCCAAACAAGACTCACTGTTTGGATTAGGACTCATTGTCTAACAAGGGTTAACCACCCAAAGGGCTCATTGCCACAAAATTGCAAAGAAGATAGAAGATATTTATTACATAGAGAAAAAAATCTCAATACAAAAGAGATTTCCACCACAACTTTCTCAAACACTTGCAAATACGCATGAATGATAGAGTACCTCCAGCTCACTACTTCCAGAAACTCAACAATTAGACTTCACACTAATCTGCAAAAACTCGCATCACATACAAATTGTTTCACATCTATCTCACATCTATATTTCTTACCTTCATACCTCTTCACAAAAATATCAACTTGTATTTATACCATCTTCAACTTTGAAACTTATCCAAAGTTGGTCATACACCATTTGTATTTACAAATTTAAATTAGGTTGGTACCAAATATTCTACGATGGATTTAGAATGAGGGTGACCCAAACAAATGCTTAATGAGGACCCAAATAAGTCCCAACACACTTCATAAAATTTGTAAGTAGTGTTTAAAACAAGGTCAACCAAACTAGTGTAAAACACATAGAACAATTAAGCACACACAACCTTAGCATGATCCAATCCTTTTAGAAAAAAAAATTATCTTCAACACGATCATATTAGTTTATCTCTAGGACCACAAGTCATAAAACTCAAACAAGAAGAAATCTGGAGCAACTACATTTCTCCCAAACCTTAGATAGAGAAATTGAAAAACATAGTTCACGACTAGTGAATGTAACTTGCACTGTACAACGATCCAAAAACCCAAAATCTAGATATACCAACTTCCAACAGTCATGACCAACATATCTAAACCACACAACCATAGGAGAAAATCCTAGAGAAAAACCTAGAGCAAACACTGAATACTTGTAACCTTTCTTCATTATAACTGTCTCAATATCCTCGACATATACAGCTAATAACCATTATCCATGACATTAATGACAAAAAAAACTAGTTGAAAACCAATTAACCAGTTGTAATCAATGACAAAACCTTAATTCTTGTATCAAAATCTTCATACTTGTAACAATTAATAATTTAACATCAATTGTCATTTATTAATTCATTATTAATATTTATCATTTTCAATATTTTATCCATTTAATTTAAAATATTTATTAGCTAATTAAATGAGAACTCAAATTTATCCATTTTCATTAAATAAAACTTCTATTTTCACTTCATCAATTAATTATTTTTGTAAATTAGAAAATTCTTCTTCACTCATTAGTTGAATTTATCCTAAAATAAAAAATTATTCCTCTCATTTATCCATTTATTAATTAAATATTTCATTATTAACCTCCTAGGAGTTTCAAATGACAAAATTTCAATTATCACTTGTGTTGACTCCACAACCTATTCAGTTAACTCAAGTATATGATCTTATCCTCATTCATCCATTTGATTTTTCTTGAAGAATACATAAATACCCTCACCCTCTTATAATTTTCAACAAATAAAATTCACTTTTTCAAAATACATTGTCAATCAAATATAATGTTGTGTTGTTGAGCTGCATCTATATTCCTGAAAAGCACATCAACATTAAATTTGAGGTTTACATGAATTAAAATATTGTGTTTACTATATTTTTTTAGTACTTTATTATTTCCTTTATTTAAATTTCATGCATATGATAGCTAAAGGATTGAAATATTATTAAGGAGGATTGAAAATTGATTCTAAATGTTTTATCCAAGATCAAGGTCCTAAGTATTTAGTGTTTATTTTTGTTGGAAAAAAAATGATAGACAACTTAGAGGGGGGGTGAATCAGTTGTCACAAAAATTTAAACTTTTCAAACTTAACTTAGTCTCAGATCTGATCAATAAGAAATTAACCAAAAATAATTAACACATCAGAGAGACAGAGAAAACCAAGATTTTTTACGTGGAAACCTTGTTAGGGGGAAAACCACAGTGGAGGTTAGTCCATATAATTATACCCTATTAAAAGTATAATGAGAAATAATGGGAATGCACATGCATTTAGGCTCACTGCCTAGAGCTCACTGCTCAAATACAAAAGAGGACTCACTGTCCAAAGAAAGGTATGGATTAAAACCATCCAAATTGTGAACTGAGAAAATAGTTTCTACACAAGCCTGATTATAGTTCCAGTTAAGCATAGAAAAAACTTCTTCACTCTTCGCTCAAACTTCTTCACACTTCGCTTAGTCTTCTTCACACTCTACTCTATAATCGAATGATATTTTTACATACACACATGGGAACACACCAAGCAAAATTTACACCGATGAAACAATCGCTCTTATATATCTGCAAGAAGAGATGATATCAACAACTTAGTCTACCAAAAAAATAAAACATATTTACAATGTCAGTGCAAATTTACAATTAAATTTTCAATGTGAATCCACCAAGGTTGGCCACAACATAGTGGGGACCAAAATTAACAACTCCAATATGAAAAATACTTAAATTAATTTCACATCGAAGATCCACCACATGTTACACCCATCATGTTGGCCAAGAACATGAGAAATCGAACATACAAAGAAAAAATATTTGACCACGAGCACACTGATCAATGTGGACATACCACAAAGATAGAGCACAATATAGAAACAATAAAGAAATATCTGCAACAAATAGAATTACTAGAATCACACAAACTTCACTCAGGAAGACTGAAAGAGACCACAAAATACTGTCAGACCACAACATGATCAAATCTTAACGCAGACCTCTGAAACTTCTGGTAGATGATGTAGATACTCAAAAAAATAAACCCTTTAGTCCACAAAAACTGATCTTCAATGTATAGAACAAGATGCTTTCATGACCTACATAGTTCCACTAGGAACTTGGAACACTTTCTTTTACAATTTTCTCAATATCCTTGACATATATAGCCTTCAATACACAAAATGCTAATAGTGTTGACATTAATGACAACCACATATCAGCACCACATCCACAGTATCCAACAATCACCCCCTTTGGCATTGATGGCAACACATGATGTGAAAAATACCATCAACCCAACATACCTGCTTCTCCTTAGATTTTGACTCTACTTCTCAACTGCTCTTCTCCCACAAGGCTCTTCTCCTCAGAATATTTTTCACATTGCACTTCTCCCCCTTTGAAATCAATGGAAAAGGTAACCATGACCTTTCCATATACACACTCTGAACCACATATTTTCACATCTAACTACTCCCCATGAGTAGCAGCCATGAAAACATCAATCCGGATCAGAATATAGCAATGAAGCTCACAGATTGATACAGGTAAATGCATCTTTTAGTTCTTATTAGGAGGGGTAATCACCCCTAGCATTCCTCTAAGATACTCAAAAGTATGATCCTTCGGCAATGACTTAGTAAAGATGTCTGCAATCTGTTCTTTGGTAGGAACATACTCCAATCTGACTTCTTTCTTATTCACTTTCTCCCTCAAGAAGTGAAACTTGATTGATATATGTTTAGTCTTAGAGTGTAGCACCATATTCCTTGAAATATTTATTTCACTTGAATTGTCATAGTATATGGCAATAGGCTCTTCATATATCAACCTAATATCTTTCAACATCTGTTTCATCCATATCACTTGAGTACAGTTATTTGCAGCAGTAATATATTCTACTTCAATAGTAGGTAGAGAAATGGAATTATTCTTTTTGCTCAACCAGGACACCAACTTCTTCCCTAGGAAGAAAGCACCACCACTAGTACTTTTCCTATCATTTACATCTCCAGCCCAGTCCGCATTAGTATATACACTCAAAATGAGATCATCATCCTTTGGATACCAAATTCCAAAGTCAACTGTTCCTTTTAGATATCTAAAGATTCTCTTAATAGTAGTCACATGAGATTCTTTTGGATCAGCCTGAAATCTAGCAACCATACATACAACATTCATAATGTCTGGCCTAGTCTAGGTTAAATAGAGAAATCCACCAATCATTGACCTGTACCTTGTTTTATTTTCCTTAGGAGAATCATCATTCTGTGTTAACTTGTATCTGGTCACCATGGGAGTACCAACAGGCTTTGATTCTTCCATCCCAAATTTCTTTAGTGGATCTCTCACATATTTGGACTGAGATATGAATATTCCCTTGTCTATCTGGGTAACTTGCAATCCCAGAAAGAACTTCATCTCTCCAATCATACTCATCAGCAAACTTCATACATAGATTGCCATCTCCTCCAAAAATAATGTCATAAAAAAAAACTTCTATAATTAACTCTTTATCATGATCCAATTTGAAGTATAAGTTGTTGTTAGTAGTACCTTTATTGAATCCAAGCTTTAGTAAGTATTTGTCCAATCTAGCATACTAGGCTCTAGGGGCTTGCTTAAGTTCATATAGAGCTTTCTTCAAGTGGAAAACCATATCTTCCATGTTAGTTAGCTGAAATCCATCTAGTTGTTCAATATATACTTCTTCTTCCAATTCTCCATTCATAAATGCTAACTTAACAACCATTTGATAGACTTTATATAGTTCTTATAAGTAGCATAAGAAAGAAATAATGTAATGGCTTTAATTCTGGCAACAGGGCAAAAAGTTTCTTCAAAATCAACACCTTCCATTTGAGAATACCCTTTACATACCAGTCTTTCTTTATTCTAGACCACTTCACCTTGTTCATTCAGCTTGCTCTGAAACACCCATTTAGTACCAATCACATTTTTGTATTTAGGTTTGGGAACTAGTGTCCATGTGTCATTCTTTTCAATTTGTGTTAGCTCTTCCTTCATAGCTTCCATCCAGTGGTCATCTTGGCAGGCTTTAGTGACATCTTTAGGTTCAATCTTGGAAATCATGAAATACTCTTCTACAATCTTTCTTCTAGTTTGCACACCTTTACTCTTATCTCCTATAATTTGATTTTCAGGATGATTTAGCTTTACATACTTGGAGCTTTGGGACTTTCTCGAGCTTCTGGTTCTTCTGATCTTTTTTTTGCACTTGCACTTGTCTGTTCTTCCTTACTTACTTGATTTACTAGAACATATGGAATAATCTGAAGTTGGTTCTATGTGCGAGAATTCTTCCCTTGGCTTGTATTTTATTCATCTAAATCATAACCATAATATCTAGATGATTTGGCAGAGTCCTCATTAACTTTGACATTTGCACTCTCAACCATCTTTCTCAATCTTCTGTTATAGCAGAGGTAAGCCTTGCTTTTAGTAGAATAACCTAAAGGGATTCCTTCATCATTTCATGCATCAAACTTGCTTATATCATCATCTCTCTTGATATAACATTTGCTTCCAAAGATCTTGAAATATTTAATAGTAGGCTTATAACCAAACCATAGATCAAAAGGGGTCTCACCAGAATTACCATTAACATTTACCCGGTTTAAAGTATACACAACAGTGCTTACAACTTCACTCCAATAGATCTAGGGCACATTTCCTTCTATCATCATTATTCTAGTAGCATCCAAAATTGTTCTATTCTTTCTCTCTGCAACTCCATTCTGTTGAGGGGTTCGAGGAGTAGATAACTGTCTTTTGATTCCATGTTCTTCACAAAAAAAGTTCAACTCCCTGGAGGTGAACTCACCACCTCTGTTAGACCTCAAGAATTTGATTTTCAGACCTTTCTCATTCTTTTCTATAGCCTTGAAACTTTTGAACTTTTCCACTGCTTCACATTTTTCTCTTAAGAAAGAAACCCATATCATTCTAGAGTAATCATCAATAATCGACATAAAGCATCTTTCTCCATGAATACTTCTGACTTTGGAGGAACCACAAAGATTAGTATGTAGTAGCTCTAGCAGATCATTTGAATGAAACTGTTTGCTTTGGAAGGAGACTCTAGTCTGTTTACCCATCTGACACTCCTTAGAAATTGTGTTAGCAGGCTTCACTAACTTAGATAGATCTCTTACTGCTTAAGTGGAACTTACCTTAACAATGTTATCAAAATTTACATGAAACAACCTCCTATGACACAACCAGCTTTCATCTACTTGAGCAATTAAACAACTCTCACTAGTAGTACTTAGGTGAAAAATATCACCTTTCGTCTTTCTACCTATAGCAATCATATTGCTAGAACTTCCACATATCTTGCATCTTCCATCTTTGAATTGTAGATCATAGCCTTTGTCCACCATCTGTCCAACACTTAAAATATTGTACTTCAAGCCTTCAACATAGAGAACATCATCAGTGTTATGCTTACCACCAAGAAAAATAGAACCTCTGCCACGAATCACACCAACATTATTGTCTCCAAATCTTACAGAACCATCATCATACTTCTCTAGAATTACAAGTTTGTTTTTATCACTAGTCATATGATGTGAGCATCCACTATCAATAAACCACTCATCCTTTTCTTCAATTCTAGCTATAAGAGCTTTCTCATCTTTAGCAGATTTAGTAGCCACCTAACTATTTCCAATGGTAGCAATGAAAACCCATTCATCTTTATTTCCATTATCTTTATTAGACTCATCACCAGTCACTCCTTCTTCACAAAGTAACATTTCTTTTGGAATCTAGAATTTTTAGGCTTAGATCTAGGAACTCTTTTAGAACATCTTGATGCAAAATGACCTATTTTACTACAAGAAAAGTATTTAATAGGAAACACTTCTTCATACTTACCTTTTCCTCTGCCTTCTTTCTTTAAAATCAGTGCTTCCAATTCTTCTACCTCTCTTTCTTTATCTTCAAGCTATTTTAGTTCCTCATCATACTTGGATATCTTTTTGGAACATTCTCCTAGACCATATCTTTGCTTATTAATTCCAGATACAATAGCCTTGAATGCAGATTCAGTCTTTGGAATAGATTCACCAAATTCACTTAATTCAAAAGCAGCAAGCTTACAAACCAACGTGTCTCTTATCATCTTTGTTACTGATTTGAGCTCTTCAATAGCATGAGCCTTCACTCTTTAGGAGGGAGGCAAGGATCTGAGTATCTTAGCCATAATTTCATCATCATCTAGAGAACCACCGACACATCTAATACCCATCACTATTTCATTTACTCTTTGCATAAAAGAAGTGATATTTCCATCTTCACCCATCTTCAAATTCTCATACTTTCCTTTCAAACTCGATAGCTTAGCCATCTTCACCTATGTATCTCCTTCATACAAAGTTTCCAACTTCATCCAAATCTCATGAGTTGTCTGCAAACCTATCACATTTTCCATCTTTGAATCTGTCAGAGCACTCACCAAAGCTTCAATAGCCCTAATATTATTTTCAACTTCTTTGATCTCATTAACAATGGAGGGACCATTATGAGGAATAAAATATGGATCTTTTGTAATATTCCAGAAAGCTTCACCAATACACCTTAGGTGACATTCCATCCCGAATTTCCATAGTGAGTAGTTAGTTCCATCGAATCTAGGACTATCCTTCTTGTATGTTTCCATCTCGGATCACCTCCAGCTTTTAGACTTCTTCAGAGGAACCTGCTCTGATACCAATTTTTAGCAAAACAAGGATAGACAATTGAGAGGGGGGGTGAATCAGTTGTCATAGAAATTTAAAATTTTCAAACTTTACCTAACTTAGTCTTAGATCTGATCAATAAGCAATTAACCAAAAATAATTAACACATTAGAGAGACAGAGAACACCAAGAATTTTTACGTGGAAACATGCTGTTAGGGGAAAAATGATGGTGGAGGTTAGTCCACAATACTATACCCTGTTAAAAGTATAATGAAAAATAATGGGAATGAACATGCATTTAGACACACTACCTAGAGCTCACTACTCAAATACAAAAGAGGACTCACTATCCAAAGAAAGGTTTGGATTAAAACCATCCAAATTGTGAACTAAGAAAATAGCTTCTACACAAGCCTAATTATAGTTCTAGTTAAGCACAAAAAAAACTTCTTCACTCTTTGCTCAAACTTCTTCACATTTCGCTCAGTCTAATTCACACTCTTCTCTACAATTGAATGATATTCACACATACACATGGGAGTACACTGAGCACACTTTACACCAATGAAAAAACTGCTCTTATATATCGGCAACAAGAGATTATATCAACAACTTAGTTGACCAGAAAAATAAAACATATTTACAATGTCAACCCAAATTTATAGTTAAATTTTCAATGTGAATCCACCAAGGTTGGCCACAACATAGTGGGGACCCAAATTAACAACTCCAACATGAAAAAAACTTCAATTAATTTCACCTCGAAGATCCACCACATGTTACACCCATCATGTCGGCCAAGAACATGAGAAACCAAACATACAAAGAAAAATTATTTGACCACGAGCACACCGATCAATGTGGACGTACCACAAAGATAGAGCATGATCTTGAAACATCCAAGAACACTAAGAAAGAACAAAGAAACATCCACAACAACTAGAATTACCAGAATCACACAAAATTCACTCAAGAACACTAAAAGAGACCACAAAAATATTGTCAGACCACGACACAATAAAATCTTCACATGGACCTCTAAAAATTTTGGGAGATGATCTAGATACTCTAAAAAATAAACCCTTTAGTCTACAACATCTGATCTTCAATTTATAGAACAAGATGCCTTCATGACCTACATAGTTCCACTGGGAACCTGGAACATTTTCTTTTACAATTTTCTCAATATCCTCGACATATACAACCTTCAATACACCAAATGCTAATAGTGTTGAAATCAATGACAACCACATATTAGCAACACATCCACAACATCCAATAGTTTTTTGGGTTTCATACTCATTAAATTTCTATGGGAGTTTTATATGTTGATCCTAGTTTTGATGCTTTTAAAATATTTCAATCGAAGAGGAAGTAAAGATAATTCAAATGGGTCTCATCAAGTCTTCTAGACCATAATCATTGGTGGCTAATTATCCTAAGGTTTAGAAAGAATCAAGGAACCCTAAAAAGAAAAAAAATAAGAGAAAGAAAAAACTATACAATTATTATAAATCCTCTTGCTCTCAAGGGGAATAATCTATGAAGGAGAAGCCTAAGTGTGCATATTGCAAGAAATTAGGGCACAATGAATATCAATATTATTGAAAATAGATTGATTATTTGAAGCATCTTATTAATAAGAATCAAACCAAATTTTCTTCAACAATGTTATGGGGCTCATCTTCTTCTCCTTCTTCTTCAAAGTTAGAGAGATAGAAGGGGAAATAACTTGTTGTAGTTACAAATTCTAAGAGAGGTGGATACTTTATTTTGGATCTTCTCATCATATGACTTCATTAGAAAGTATTTTATTTTTATTTGAGTCTATTTAATTATTACACATCCTAATGGATAGATCAATACCTATATGAAAGAATCTATTGACATAGATGAAGGATCATTTAATGTTGTTCTTTGTGTTCTATCACTATCAACCAATATCCTTTCTATATATTAGATTACACATGGTGGAGCATGAAGAAGTGTTGATTTCATAACATATTTTTTCATAATCTAAGGTTTGCATGGAATTACATAGCTGTAGTTGGTGAGGTTGATCATCAATTTCAAGTGTATATCTCAATTTTTTTCTCCTATTGTTCTTTTGGTTGATGTACACACTTTAAAGACATCTAGTGTGGACACCTTTGATGAGACTCAATATGGTCATTTGAATATTGGTTTTATTTCTTCTACCAAGGTTCTAAAAACATGTGCTAATATTCCATATCCTCCATATACTATTACTTTTTATGAGACTAGTCTTTCTACATCCATAGATTCTTGTGATTTAGTGTGTTAAGTCATACATTATCTTCCAGATATAGCTACTTAGTATGATTTACTTGATAGAAATTTCAAGTTTATTTTTAGTTTTATTTTGTAGACTTGGAGGACACTATTAAGGATTTTCACATTTATCTCTACTAGATTCTAGATTGTCATCATGTCATTAGTGTGGCCTAAAGTACCCAACTTGATTGTGGTAACTTTCAACATCCATATGGGGACACTTGAGAAAAGTTCAAAGAGATCACATATATTGATCTTTATTCCCTCATATTCCTTTAAGGAATGGGAAGAAGTACTACATACATTTTTTTTTTTGGTTTCTTCCTAAGTGGAGGAATTCCATTTGACAAGATTGGATCATCTTCAATATTCATTATCAAGCATTTGCAATTATTATAGGAGACTCTACATTGAGAGGGGCTACATAGTCTCTCTTTTTTTTCTCTCTCTTCTGGGGGGAATTTTTCTTCACATGGGGATTTTTTCTTCTCATTTTTCTTTGAGAGAATTTTATATTTTCTCTTTTAGGGAAGACTTTTTTCCCACTAGGCTTTCTCTTTTACTCTATTTGTGAGATATATTTGTGATAGATTGCATCTATACATGGGTACCTAACATGGCCTCATAAATGGGGCTCAATCTTACATCTTTGAATCTTGTACATTCTAGCTAATTTGTACTTAAAGGGTGGTATTGGTGTGAATGAGGTATTTTACCTAACTGATTCATCACCTAGGTCTTATTCACACAATTACTTAAGTTTACTTAGGGTACACATAGGATGGTTATCACTTTGTCTCAAGTCATAAGATTAAGACACCTATTATAATATTATGCAATCCTATGTCTCACATTGGTCAATCACAACCAAGGGGTTCTGTTTGTATTCTAATTCATTGTAAATAATATATCATTTACATCTTTTGATTGGATAACATTATTATCTCATTTTTGATCTCTCATGTGATCTCAATGACGATCCTATTGGAAAAATATGTCTCCACCTTTCAATTATATAATGGTTATTATTGATAGGATATATATATATATATTTCCTAGTTACATCGATAGGTATAATATACAATGGAAACAATGGGAGGACTGGGATGCGTGTTCAAATAATTTTTTGTTAAATTTTTTAGGGAACTCATAAAATGACTGACATACATTATATAAAAGATACATTGTAAATCTAGACTGTTAATTATTAGGTTTTAGACCTAATGGTGGATATTTGGTTGGCCTGTCTTTCCCTAGAATGAAATCCTATTTTATGAGATTGTAGACGATGATGTATTTTGAGAGTCTAATAGCAGTTGTATTGTCTCTTGATCTCTGGTGGTGATACTCTTGTGAGAATCTTGCTCTGCAAGTATATTGTAATATTTTTGATTTTTGAATAATATATTTGGTAGCTTTGGAGTGTGGGGTTTTTCTCCTGAAAGGATTTTCCCCATGCAAATCACTATGTCATGGTATGCATGATATTTATGTTTATTTTTGTTTAAGTTTCTATAACTGTTAAAGATTTGTAATTTTTTTGCATTATTCTCCTCTCAAGATTGGTGTAAGAAGTTGTTCTACTACCTTAGCTTCCTTACAAGTAATATTAGAGCTTGATCACCTTTGGTTTTAGTTGTGGGTTGTTGGGTTTTTTGAACTAATCCAGATTTGAGTGGGAACTTGTGTAAAAGATACTTTGTGATCTTGTTGCAAGAATTTTCATATGGAAAGTTCATTAGGGAGAATAGAGGTGGATTTTTTTTTGGAAATAATTTTGAAATGTGGAAGCTGAAGATGGAGGATCTATTGATAGATCAAGATATGTGGGATGTTGTTGATGAGAATGTTTCAAGGTCTATAGATCCTACTTAGGTTGCTCAATATGATGTTATGGATTTTAAAGCCAAGGGTCTACTCAGATTGTTCTTGGAATACTTTATTTTAATTGATGTCCATGAGGAGACCTCTGCATAGAAACTATGGAAGAAGCTTGGTGAGATGTATTAGGCCAAATCTTTAGTGAAATTTTTTTTCTTGAGGAAGAAGTTATATTCCTTGAGTGGAAGAGGGTGGATGAATGAAAGAACACCTAGAAGCATTCAATATGCAGGTGGATTAGTTGATATCAATTGGTGTCAAAATGGATGAGGAGGAGAAATGCCAGATCTTACTTTGTTCTTTGGTTGATTCATGGGATTCTCTTGTTATGGCTATTGGGATTACTTCTATAATTTTGAAGATTGAAGATGTGGTGGGTTCTTTTATTTCGAAAGAGATGAGGAGGAAGGTATCCATCACTGCTAAGGAGGTCCTAAATGTTTGTGGAAGACCTAAAAAAATGGAAAGAAAAATAAAAAGCATGACAAATCCAAGTCTAGGGGAGATCTAAATCTCTTAGAAAGTCCAAAGTTATTTGTTGGAATTGCAATAGGCCTACACATGTTTGTAAGGAATGCAAATAAGAAAAGAAGAAATTTGATTATGATTCTAAGTTCGAGAAGCAAGATGGTGACGTATTCATTATGCAGCTTTGACAACTCGTGTAGGTAATGATGCATGGCTAATTGACTCAAGTAGATCTTTCCATATGAAATTTAATAGAGATTGGTTTTCTAAATATGAAGGATTTGATGAAGGTAAGGTGTACTTGGGTGATGATTCTCATTTATACATTGTTGTCCATGGTAAAGTTAAAATCAGGTTTCTTGATGGTAAAATAAAAAGGATTAATGGTGTGTTACATATCCTTGGGTTAGCACAAAATCTGTTATATGTAAGAAAACTAATAGATGCAGGTGTGTAGGTAGTATGTTTTGATGCAGGATGCAAGATAGTCAGAGGTGTTATGGTGATTGCTAGAGGTGTCAGATATGACACATTGTATAAGATTGATGCATGCATTACTGAGTGCAATAGTACTTTTGTGAAAATAAATTCTATGGAAGAAGTGAGGGTTTCACCTTCAGTAGATGGTCATGACTTTTGGGTACCTAGGGGTGCTCTTTCTTTTGAATCAAAGTTACCTATAGAGAAAACTATGTTATGACACCAGAGAGTTGGCCACATTGGAGAAAAGGGTCTAAGGACCTCGAAGAATAAAAACCTTGTTGAAGTTTTATCTGATTGTAAACTTAAATTCAATTTTTGTGAGCATTATATTTATGGAAAACAAAACCACATTCAATTTTACTTGAGTTCTCATAAATCTTGTGGTGTATTGAATCTTATTCATTCTGATGTATTTGGTCTTGTAGATGTTCCTTCAATTGGTAAATCCACATATTATGTTTCATTTATTGATGATTATAGTAGGACATGTGTATACTTTCTAAAGAGTAAATATGAAGTTTTCAGTCGATTTAAAGAATTTAAAGAAATGGTTGAGTTGTAGACTAGAAAGAAAATAAATTTTTTGAGGATTGATAATGGTAGTGATTTTTTCTCTAAATGATTTTGATAGATTATGTAAATATTGTGGTTTTCATAGAAATAAGACTACTTTGTATTCTCCACAACAAAATGGAGTTACAAAAATAATGAACAAGACACTGATGGAGAAGGCTAGGAGTATGTTAAATGGTGCTGACCTAAAACACAGATTTTGGGTTGAAATTGTTGCCACTACCTGCTACTTGATTAATAGGTCTCCTACATCAGCTCTTGTTGATAAGATTCCTATAGAGGCATGGTAGGGTCACAATCATTCATTAAGATAACTTAGAGTTTTTGGTTGTGAGGCATATGCACATGTGCTAAAGAAGAAGCGAAAGAAGTTGGAGAATAAGGCTGTGAAATCTATCTTCATCCGATATAATTATGGTGTGAAAGGATACAAGCTTTGGGATCCTATTACACAAAAGGTAATATATAGTAGAAGTGTTATTTTCAGAGAAACTAAGCCTTATTCTGTTATATTGTAACCAAAACAAAGTGAACAAGAAGATGTGATTCAGTTTCCTTCTACACTTGAGAAATTTGAATCAATTCCATGGATAGACAAGAAGTTGAGGAGAGTTCATCTATCTTTGAATCTTTAGAACAAGAGGAATAACCTCCAACTCAACTTGCTTGTAGGTCTACAAGGCATATAAAACCACCTAAAAGGTATAAAATTGATGATTGGAGATGTAATTTTTCTTTGAATACTAGCATGGATGAACCCAGATCTATAGAAGAGGCATTAGGTATGAATGATGCAAACTCCTAGAAGATTGCTATGGATGAAAAAATGGCATCTTTGAAAAAGAATGATACATGGGATCTTGTACCATTGCGTGAAGGATGAAAACTTGTTGGTTGCAAATGGGTGTTCAAGAAAAAGATTGGTTTAGATGGAGGTATTGAGAAGTACAAAGCAAGGTTGGTCGGAAAAGGTTACTCTCAAGTTGAGGGTGTTGATTATGGTGAGATATTCTATCCTATTGTAAAAATGACATCCATTATATTTTTGCTTGCTATTGTTGTTGTTTATGATTTAGAGGTTGAGAAAATGGATGTGAAAACTACTTTCCTTCATGGTGACTTGGAGGATGATATTTATATGACATAGCCAGAGCATTATGTGGTGAAAGGTAAAATTGCAAATTGAAGAAATCTTTGTATGACTTAAAACAGAGTCCTAGGATGTGGTACCATAAATTTGCTACATATGTGTTGAGATTGGGATTTGAGCATTCTAAATCATATCAGTATGTTTATTATAAAACTGATGGTGATGATTTCTTGTTTATTGCATTATATGTTGATGATATGTTATTTATTGGAAAAGGGAAAGGTATGATTCCATAACTAAAATCTCAACTTGTTGCTAAATTTGAAATGAAAGATCTTGGTGTAGCTAGACAAATTCTTGGGATGGAAATTAGAAGAGATAGAGTGAACAAAAAGCTATGGATTGGCTAAAGTAAGTATGTCAATTCAATTTTACAAAGATTTAACATGCAAAATTGTAGACCATTTTGTGTTCGCCTTTTTGTTGGAATAAAGTTATCTATTTCATATTTTCCAACATCTTTATCAAAGATGGAAGACATGAGAAAATTTCCTTACCATAGTGCATTTGGAATTTTGATGTATGTTATGGTTTGTACTAGACTAGACATTTCCCAAGTAGTAGGAGTTCTTTCTAGATATATGTCTAATCCTGGTAGAGTTCATTGGGATGTAGTTAAAAGGGTCTTTAGATATTTATGTGGTAGCTCAGATTATTCATTTGTGTTATCATAGTAATATGAATTAAGATGAGATTTCCATTTATATTCATGGTTATGTGGATTTAGACTGGGTAGGTGATATTGATAGTAGACAATCTACTAGTGCTTATATGTTTAAATTATTCGGTGGTGCAATCAGTTGGATGAGTAAGTGATAGGCTGTGGTTGCTTTGTCCACTACTAAAGCTGAGTATATATGGAAACTACTCATGCTTATAAAGAATCCATTTGGCTAAAGAGACTATGTTTAGATATTGGAATAAAACAAGGTGTAGTGCCAATTTATTGTGACAATCAGAGTGTGATATGTCTAGCCAAGAACCCGACATTTCATGCTAGGAACAAGCACATTGATGTACAATATCATTTTTTTCAAGATATGGTCAAAGATGGTAGGGTGAAGTTGGTTAAGGTAGAGACTTTGATGAATGTTGTTGATTCTTTAAGTAATCTTGTGAGCACAAATATTTTCGGATGATGTTCAGAGACTATGGGCCTTTTAGCCCCTAGCAATTAAGAGACAATGTTTACTCCCTCTTGTTGCTCTTGCAAGGTGTTTGACAAGTGGGAGAATTGTTGGGAAAATATGTATCAACCTTGCAATTATATAATGGTTATTATTGATAGGATATATATATTCCCTAGTTACATCGATAGGTGTAATATACAATGTCAGCAAGGGGAGGATTGGGATGCGTGTGAACAATTTTTGTTAAACTTTTCAAGAAACTCATAAAATGGCTGACATACATTATATAAATGACACATTGTAAATCTAGACCATTAATTATTAGGTTTTAGATATAATGGTGGATATTTTGTTGGCTTGTCTTTCCCTAGAAAGTAATCCTATTTTATGAGGGCATTGTACTATTAATGTAGACACCGATGTATTATGAGAGTCTAATAGCAGTCGTATTGTCTCTTGATCTCTGGTGGTGATACTCTTGTGAGAGTCATGCTCTACAATTATATTGTAATATTTATGATTTATGAATAATATATTGGGTGGCTTTTGGAGTGTGATGTTTTTCTCTCGAAAGGTTTTTCTCCATGCAAATCACTATGTCATGGTATGCATGATATTTATATTTATTTTTGTTTAAGTTTCTATAACTGTTAAAGATCTGTAAATTTTTTACATTCCTCTATAGATTTGTGTTGGAAGTTGTTCCACTACCTTAGCTTCCTTATAGATTCTAGATCTTGGGTGGTTACATCTTCAACCAAATCTTGAATAGTATAGAGCATTTTATACCAATTCTTAAATGTACCATATGACATAATAACAAAACTAGGGGATGCAGAAGATGATAAAAAATTACCTAAAGTGAGCAAGAAAAATCCAAGAAAACTAAAAGAATAGAAAAAAAAAGAAGGATAAATATACTCAAAACATGGGAAAATCAAGCACACACACATAATAAAACAAGTGATCACCAAAACATGAATAATGACATGAAAAATAAGTATATCATGAGAAAATTACCTAGAAAATAGAAGAAGATAATGAGGAAAATCATGCAAGGAACCAAAATACGATAAAAAACACTAGCAATTCTTTAAGATGTGAACCACCAATGTAGCAACAAAATTAAAAAGATTCAATGGTTTACACTTTAAATCAATCATATATTGAAGGAGAGAGAAGCAACAGAGATCAAAAATATAATATTGAAATACAAAGCAATGAAAAGAAGGATAAACCACTTTTGAATGAGTCTCACATATGCAAGAAACACCATTAATGTAGATATGAGGGTTAGTTTACTATTAGGATAAGGTACATAATAAAAAAAATGAATTTTGGAGTTTAAGAATACTTTCAACTACCTACAGATTATGATGAAATCAAAGGAAAATTTAAAACCTCAAAATAAAACCCATCAAGAACTTGATTACTATCATACCACTCTATGAAATTGAAGGAAGATTGGGGTTTCAAGGAAACCCCTTCTAGCTTGCTAGCAAGGAAAAAATTCAAACTTTGATTGAACATAGAGCACTCAAAAAAATTTAAAAAATAAAAGATCCAACCATAAGAGAATGAATCAAAAAGAAACAAGCGAAAAAGGAATAAGAAAAAGAGAAAAAAAAGGGCATTCATATTTTATGAAGAAAAAATGGGGTATGCGTGCAAGGCACAACAATTCCTTCTCTTCTTTTTGAGTGGATCATTTTGTACATGAATCTAATATGGCTACACATTTTCCAAGACCCATCCATCCATCCATCTATCCTAATCACTAAAGTACACTTATGGGGATGTTGGTGCTTTATTTTATTTTTATGTTTAATCTATTTTTTTATTGCATATTTTAAACCCAAGAATAGGATACATTTTCTTAGGTTAGTTATGTATCATGTGAATTTTACTCTCCTTATTTAGTGGAGTTGTAGTACATAGATGTGAATACATCTCCTTTATCCCATAATGTTTCTACTTCACATATGTTTGTCGTCTATCTTATTTATTGCCACCTCTTGCTCTCATATGGGTAATAATCCAATCTTATTGTAATGCATTTTTTGATTAGAATACAATTTATTTTATGTTGCTTATCTTCTTTATTTTTTCTTTTAGGCCTTCTTGATCTTAGGTAGCTATATTCATAGTTGAGTCTTACATAGCATTTTTACTTGCAAGAGTTTGCTTGAGATGAATGTTTTCAAAGGTGTCCTCCCTATCATAGTTGTACTTCCTTGATTGGTAGAGTTCTACTACACACATATGAATTATGTTTCCTTTATTTCACACTGATTATACATTCACATCTCCTGGTGGTGTATCCTATATATACCCACTTAAAGCTCTTATATGAGCACTCAATCATGAATCTTGTATAATTTACATCCTTCGACTAGAATAAAACATAGTGATATATTTTGTGCTTTACTTTATGCCTTCTTGATCTTAGGTGGGTATCTCCATAGCCAAATATTACACTCTCAATTTTGAAATTTCTTAAGCTCATTCTCAATAGGATTTACATTCTATATTGAACCACAATTATGATTCTATCTCTTGGCATGGATTGTAGGCATGACAACTTTGGTTTCTAAATTTCAAATTCACACTTCTGAAGGATGATAATCCTAAGATTAGACCATTAGAAATTGTTATGGGTACCAAGAAATCAAAATGTGCATCTAGGGTTGTGTATTTAAATACATAATGCTAGGTTAGTTTTACTAATCAAATTTCAACTATAAAAATCTTGCCAACTCTCATTTCATAGATTCAATCACATACTCAGTCTCAATTTACATTTCTCACAATTACTAAACATTCAACATTCTCTATTATTTTATTGTTGATAGTATCAACACAATCTAGAGGCCTAGCTCCTAGTGAAGAAGTTGAACACTCTTCCCCTATGTTGTAGTAAGTCCCAATAGCACATCTTACCACCAACCTTTTTCTTATATATTACAACACTTTTTGGCCAAAGGTTTTTTTTAAATTTTTCACTGATCATCACAGCATACACCTATAGTAGTATCAAATTAATCATTTAAGATCTATAAACTATGATTTGTGACATTTTGGTGTAGATTTAATTATATTTAAAAAAATTCAAAATTAATGTCATCACACATCATAAGTCTAAAATTCATATTAAGTAAAAAATTTTTTTAAAAGTAGATTTCAAATCAATTCTTTATATCCAGAGCCACCATAATTTTTTTATTATCCTTTTTATGTCTAATTACATTGATTATATGCCAATTTTATTTCATTGCAACTATAAACATTGAAAAAATGGCAATAAAACCGGTTTCCAAACATTAGGTACAGCCTATACATTCAAAACATGTTTGGTAAACACCTGCAAGTCTGTTTTTCCCCGAGAATTCAATATTCTATAAAAGGAAATGAGAAGGCCAATGTTTCTGACTCAGTTGCTGAGGGATAATTCTGCAAATTTTCACATCCATGCTTCACAATGCCTATACAAATATTTCCATATCCATGAATCATGGTTTCTATACAAAATATGGTGTGTACAATTATAATAATATTCCAATAAAGTGGCACAATCCAGCAGTGGAGGATTTCCTTCCACCACAATACAACCATGCATTTGGGTTTTAAAATGTTAACAACGGAGGAGGAATATACTGAGCTCTTGAGACGTGCTGCCCAGGGGATTTACCAAATGAAACGACTCAGAATCACGCGAACCGACCACCCTGCGAAAGGTAGCCCTCATATACGTGACGTCCCCTTGTTCTGCTTTGTATTCCCTGGGCATTACCCCCGCACCCGCCGAAACAGACCGCAGAACCTTCAAAACAGCCCGGTCCGCTTCCGTGGGCTGTCTCTTGATGGCCGATCCCACTTTGCGTCCGTTGAAGTACATGTTCCATGCGGACACTGAGAGTAAATAGCAGGGCTCCTCGTCCTCCCTGTCACACTCCAGCACAATGCGGAGCAGGCCGTTGTGCATCTCCTTGGCTAGCAAATATGTGGGCACACCCAGTTCAAGCAGCAACGCCGGAGGAGTCGACGAGTCTTCCTGAATGCACAAACTCACACGCCCCTTCCTGTGTCCAAATATGGTGCCTGTGGCCCCATGAAAATGTATTAGTATTCTTTCATGCATATGCTCATGGCTGTTGAACCTGACCAGAAAACTTAACGTGCTTGGACAGATGAAACATCTTCTTTTCTTCATATATTGGTTTTCGTTATTTGAAACAAGCAATTGTAATCTTTAGTTTCTTTTTTTTGAATAAAACAAGTTTTATAAACGAATAAATTTTGTAACGTAAATTTTGTTTTATTAGTGAGCAATTATTTGCAAAGATAAATTTAGGTCTAACATTTTTTTTAAGTGAAGTAGGATCATAACTAAACATAGACTATAAATGAAAGGATCCAATAATTCATACACACGCTATTACAATTGTATACTTGATATTATAAAAGTTTTTTTTTCTAATATATTTTTATTAAATACTAATTCACAAGATTTTAATTTACAAGTTAAAAATAAAAACATTTTAAAAAAGATATATATTTTTGAAATTTAGGGGATTCTTGTGTTTAAAAATCTTTAAAAAATATATTTTTAATTTATAATATATTTATAGAAGGTAGAAATATATAAGAAAAACAAAAAAAATTAGAAAAAATTAAGAAAAATATAGTATATTGGACATGAGTATTTAGATAGGTATTATTAGTGAAGCATTAAAATTTAGAATCACAATTAGATTTGTCCTTTAATATCATACGGATTAAACATAATATACATGTATTATGATAATTATTTAAATTTAACTTCAAAATAAATATAGATTATTAGTATTCCAAATTTAACTTATGACATTAAAAAAAAAAATTAAATTAAATATTTATAGTAAAATATTTTAATATTAAAAATAAAATTAAGATGTAAACAATCTCACATTATGCACTCTTACAATAATATGTTAGTTTTTATATTGATAATAACTGTAAACCAAGAAATATTTATGAAAAATATATAAGATAATAAATTATATTTAATAATTTTTTAAATAGATAATAAATTACATTGAATGAAGTTTCTTATAATTATTGAATTAATTGTACTTTTAGATATATAATCAATTATATCTAATCAATTCAAAAATGTGTATGAGGTAAGTATATCATTTGGGACATCTTCAAAGGTTTTACACAAAATATATAATGAAACTAAGGGATTATTATAAGAAACTTGATTAAATGAGATTAGAATTGTTACATTTTAAATTATCTTAGACAATTGAAGTGAATGAAAATTTTTATGTATAATTTGCAAAGCTTGCATAAGTAGATAGACAAATAATTGATTCATAGATACCCTATGGAATGAATAATCCTAGATCAAAATTCAAAATAAGAAGGAACTTTTGAATATTCTAGATTTTTTTCTTTTTAAGCCCATGATATCAAATATTATTCTATTCATATTAATTTTTTATCTTGCTCTTATAATATTTTATCTTATTTTTTAAGATCACTTAATAAATGTTATAAATAAAAAATCTATAATGATAAATTATGTAAATATTATATAATTTTAAGCTCCTAGAATGAAATTCTTATATATAAAGAAGAAATAAATACTAAAATAAATAAATTAATAGGTATGATTTGGTGTTGCATCTTGCATATGATAATTTGGAAGGAAAGGGGTAGCATATAGTAAAAGTCATGTAGGAAAATAAGGCAATAAAGATGGAAGGCCATCAAGAAAATACCATGTGAAAACTAATGAAATTATATAGATGTAAAAAATAGGAAGGAAAATATGAAAACATGATATCTGGAGTCATATTCATTAAAAAAATATATTTACAAATATGTTATGTGGAGTGTATTATTACAAATAAAAATATTAAAATTTAGAGTATAATATTTGAAAATATTTTACTTTAAATTATATGTTTATTGAAGCATTTTATACAATTTGTAAAATTAGTTAATTATTTGATACAAGAGCAAGATTCATAGGTTAAAACTTTTTCAATTGAGATTTAAGAATTGAGAGATATCTATTTTCTTAAAGTCACCCAAGGTATGATCTTAATCTCATCTATTATGGTATTAGGGCCTTACAATAAATAAGATATCATCTTAGATAAAATCATTCAAAACCATTCCATTTCAAAAATAGACCAATGATCCATAAACTAAATTTTACATTAAACATCCCACATATTAAACTAATATTTCAAGAAATATATCCTTATGAAGTTTGATATTTCAAGTAAATAAATTGAATTAATGGATCTAACAAGTGTGAAAAATAAACAAAAATAGCAAAGAGCAAATTTGGTTCTATTATAAAATAAAATTTGTATTAGTGAGTTATCTTGTTGATGGGTCTTTTGAAACATCTAACACAAGTAGAACAATAAAAACTCTACTTCTCTTGAAAAATTTATAGATTATGAGGATGGATCAAATCCAAGGTCCATTTTATGTTAGTTCTTGTAAGGCTTGGAAAAGCTAATCTAGGCATATGCGATTTATTTAATAATGGGGTACGATGGGTGAATATTAAACTAAAGAAATTTATATTTTTAAAAAATACAAAAATCTTAAATAGTAAATGAATATTTAAGTTCCCAAGTAATTTTTTATTTAATCTACCTCTATTCTACTTATAATCTACCTTTAATATATTTTAAATCTAATAGAATGAAAAAAGGAAATAGAGACCTTATGGTTTCAAAGAAACAAAAGTAAAATGAACAAAAATAATTAGGATAGTGATATGTTACTCTTTATTGCTTATTTCTAATTGGTATGATGAAACCAAAATTAACCTATAATGTAATGATAAATATTCACACAATCACTAAAAATATAGGTGCAATAGTCTATGGAATATAAAGTAAAGATATTCAAGTTACATATATAAAATCATCATATTTCATGTATAGATTATATGTATAGCCCTATTATGAACATATTGAATAGATTTCACCAAGTTTAACTCTAAATTCTCATATTGACATGTTATTAGGTTATGATAAGAGTATGATTAAAGACTTGAAATATCAACTTTCAACAAAGGCCCCTAGTCTATTCAATCTGCCACTTATCATATACATTATAATAATCATAAGTGGTACTAAACATAGTGAACTGAAGCTAAGGGATGATACCCACATCCATCCTACACTACCTTAACCTATTAGTGCTCATGGGTAAGTCATCAAAATACTTTTAGAATTTATAAAGGTATCCACCTACTTGACCATAACCATCATATCCTTTACAATGCCATGAACAAAGTGATATCACACAGATATACTTTTTATACATATAAAGGTAGGGTTTTTTACCAATCTAATGGCATTATGGCAATCACATTGGATAACCACTTTATCTAAAATTTAATATAATGTTTTGACACTATTTTTGAAGTTTGACAAATTTATAATAGGAACATTTATTTCTCCATGTACTCTATCTTTGTAGAAAAAAGTAAAAATAAATAAAAATCATTTTATCATATAATTTATTACACCACCAAATAGGGAAAACATAAACCTGCTAGTAGACCTCCTGCTATAAACATCAAGAGTCCAATTAGAATCCACAAATCCTTGTAAAAATATTTTTCTCAAACCTTATCCTCCCTAGTATAAAATTAAACACTTAAATATATCTCTAAGATCCATGAAGGCTCTCTTTATTGTATTTCAATTCTCTTTTCCTTAACTAGACATGTATAGCTACATAGGACTCCCACTACTTAGAAAATATGTGCTTTAGTGTAGAATATAACATACATAAGGATACCAACTATACTTATGTATATACATAAAACATTGTCGTTTGAATCTTACGATGGGCGGGATTGTGGAGCACAGGTGGGAAAAGCAGAATTTTGAATCTCTAAACAATGGAGTAGGATCCAAGGATTCCCAGGCAAAATTGGTGCATGTTCCGAGTGCAGAAAAGGTAAGGATGAAGTTGATGAGGACATCAAAAACAAAATCCAAGTGAACCTGGGATAAAAGAAAAATTTGGGGTGGTCCCCTGAAGGACAAAAATGCGAAAGAGGAAAAATTTCCAATGAAGTGGTAGGGATTGCTGATAGGGAAGGAGCAAAGTGCAAACCTTGGTCTTCATTGTTTGGTGTTAAGCCAAATGGTAAATCGATTTTATCTCCAGTGAGTGATCTTTCTGACCTAGTGTAAGGTAAGTTTGGAATCTTTGTGCCTAATTCTATTATTGATCATAATATTGCTTTGATGGAAAAAGTCCTGGTTGGAAAGTTCATGGGCCCTAGACCAAATGTTGAGGTGGTTAGGGAGTTTGTCAAAAATAAGTGGAGAACCAATGGGAAAGTTATGGTGGCTGCTCTTCCTAGAGGTTTATTTGCATATGAGTTCACCTACAAGGAGGATATTTTGGTTGTGAGGAGTTGTGGACCCTGGGTCATTGAAAAATCTTCCCTGGCCCTCAAGAAGTGGGCCTCTTGCCTGGATCTCTTTTACTCTATCTTTGAGAATGTTCTAGTTTGGGCTATACTCTCAGGTCTCCCTGTGAAATACTAGAATGAGGAAATTTTCAATAGCATTGCGAGTTATTTTGGAGAACTTCTATCTATTGACCCTATGATAGCAACTAGAAAGTGGTTGGTGTTTGCTTGAATCTGTGTGGGAGTTTCACAGAGTGCTAACCTTGCTTCTTCAATAGATATTCAATCTAAGTTGGGAACCTGGACGCAAACTATAGAGTTTGATTCCATTCCCTTTGCATTCTTTAAATGTAGAAAAATAGGGAATTAGACTAAGAAATTTCCATTAAATGTTAGTAAAGAAAAAGAAAACCACCAGTCCAACCCTAAGACTGTCTGGAGAAAGAAATCTGATGGGGAAGGACAAGCAAGCAATACTAGTAACCTCAATGAGGAGGCTGGAAGGAAAGATGAAACTCAGAGGAATACCTCTGACCTTAATGATGAAATAGAACCTAAGGATCCTAATGCACAGAAGAATCACCAAATAGGGGAAAAAGATAATGCTGGTCCTAAGGAAGATGATGAAAAAACATTAGAGAATGCAGAGGAAGGTAAAAGGGATGAGGACTTTGTTTTCTCTACTCTTAAGATCTTATCAGAAGACAAAGAAAATGGGTATCCTAGATTGGAGGACATTCCTATCCAAGGTCTGTCTTTGGATATTGGCATTCCTATCCTGAATACTACCTCTGTTGAATTCTCTCCTTTAAGTAACCCTCTTAATCTCGAGGGAAAATACAACCCTGGATTTTGTCAAGGACACCTTTGAGGATTTGAGCCAGAACATTAAACTTTCGAGTGATAATTTGAATCAGCCTAGGAATGGCCAGATGGATACCCTCCCTTGGGAGCAAAGAAGAATGTATGATAAGGAATGGGAACCTGGTAGAGACATTGAGAGCCAAGAAGATACTAATTGGAAAGAAGTCCTCTCCCATTCTAAGAAAAAGAAGGAGAAAAGAAAACATCAAAATACTTCGAGTGGATCTGTTACCATAACAAGAGCAAAGGAATATTGTGGAGCTACTAAGCTTAGCCAAGGCTGAAGATCGGGAAAATGGTAGAGAGAGCATGAAAGCTTTCAAGATATAGCTGATGGTGTTCAAAAGACCATTCCAGAGATTCTCCAATCCCTTGGTAAGATATGAAGATTATGTCTTGGAATATAAGAAGGCTTAATAGCCTTCATAAGAGGGATGTTTTACACAATTTTTCTAGGGATCATAAACCTAATATTCTCCTCATCCAAGAAACTAAAATTTCCAAAGAAAAGGTGGAGAAGATCAAAATGTTTTAGAACTGTGGGATTGAAGGAAATAGTTCAGATGGTGTGTCAGGAGGCATTGCTACCTTTTGGAACCAGAACATCATTAAAGGGGAACCTTTGCTGGAGAGCAGCAATCATGTGGCTACTAAATTCCCACAATCATAGACAACTTTAGTTGGATTTGGTCAAATATCTATGCTCCCAATGGGAAAGGAGCTATAAAATATTTGTGGAATGAGCTCTCTGCTTTTCACAAGAATTTTGATAATGATCACTAGATAGTAATGGATGATTTTAATACTCCCCTTCCGAATGAGGAGAAATTTAGAGGCTCTCAGGTGAATCAGGAGAGTAAATTTGACCTTTTTGACTTCATCAACAACAAGGAGCTCATTGATATGGACTTGCAAGGGGCTCAATATACTTGGTCGAATAAAAGAATTGGTAAGGAACTTATTCAAGTAAGGTTAGATAGAACTTTAGTTTCTCATTAGTGGCTTTTAAGCTATTTTTTTCTCTCTTAAAGCTCTCTCTAGAGTTGGGTTGGATCACTTTCCCATAAGTTTTGTGGTAGAACCTATAAAGGTGAAGAAAAAATATCCCTTTAGATTTGAGAGAATGTGGCTATCCCATCCCCCTATCTTTGATCAAATTAAGAAATGGTGGAATATTGATGTTTCAGGTACTGCTATGTTCAGAATTACTAAAAAATAGAGAGAAGTCAAACACAATTTAAGAAGATGGAAAAAAGAATCCTTTGGAAACATTTTTGGTATTAAATTCGAACTTCAAATGGAGCTTGAAGAGATATAGGACAAAATCCAGAAGGAAGGATACATTGAAAATAATAAGGATAGAGAAAATGAGTTGTTGGTGAAATTCCATGACATAATAGCTAAAGAGGAGGAGTTCTAGAGGTAGAGATCAAGGGTATTGTGGATTTCAGCTAGAGGAAAAAATACAAGGTACTTCCATTTATCCTCTTCTAACACAAGGCCACCAATAGAATCACTTCCATAGAAGTCAATGGTACAAGATTTAAGGAAGAGGAAGATATCAAAAAGAAAGTTGTCCTCTTCTATAACACCCTTCTTTTGGTGAATGGGGAAATCAATTAAAATGACCAAGACTTTTTATTAGAGGCCATCCCTAAGGTTGTTGTTAGGGAATATAATGAAAAGCTTGCGGTCATCCCCTCTAAGGAGGAAATCAAGAAAGTTGTCTTTTCTTTTGAACGAAACAAGGCCACTGTGCCTAATGGATTTCCTATGTTCATTTTTCAATGGTTTTGGGATATTGTGGAAAATGATGTTGTGAATGTTGTTAAGGAATTCTTTGGATCCAGAAGGCTCTTTAAGGAACTAAATGCTAATTTTGTGGTCCTTATTCCTAAGAAACTAGGGGCAATGGAGTTTAAGGCATTCAAACCCAATAGTATTTGCAACTCTCTCTATAAAATCATATCAAAGGTATTGACTTCAAGGATCCTTTCTATCCTTCCTTCATTGATTTCCCCTCAAAAGAATGGTTTTGTTCTTGGAAGGAAAATCTTAGATTCTATAGTCACAGTCCATGAGAATATTCATTCACTAGTGGAATCTAAAACTGAAGGGTTTCTTCTTAAGCTGGATATATCCAAAGCTTATGACTGTGTTGATTGGGAGTTTTTATTCAAAATTCTAAGGGGGTTTGGTTTTAGTAGCAGATTCATTTAGTTGGTGAATTAGTTGGTTACTACAGTCACCACATCTATTATTGTGAATGGATCTCCTTCTAGATTTTTTCAAAGTTCAAGAGGTTTAAGATAGGGTGAACCTATCTCACCTATTCTTTTTACCATAATGGCTGAAAGTTTAGGAAGGAATCTTAAGAGATTGATTGAATAGAGGTCTCTTGCAGTTCTTAGTCCTTCTTCCATGAATCTGATTTTTTCTCACCAACATTTTTTTGATGACACAATGTTGATGGGAAGATCTACGGTGAATGACACTAAGACTTTGAAACAAAAATTAGACATGTATGAGCAGGCAACAAGGCAGATGGTTAATAGACATAAGATTTCCCTCTTTTTCTTCAATACTCCTAAGCATAGATAGGTCAAGATTGCAAGAATCCTTGGTTGCAAAGTGGAATCCTTACCTTCTTCTTATCTTTGACTTCCATTATGCCTTAAACCTCTAGACTCCTTTTGGTGTTCATTGGTTGACAGGCTCATAAAGAAGTTGGTAGGTTGGCAACGAGTTCTTTTGAGTCAAGCTAGAAAAATTCAACTTCTTAAGGCTTCTCTTCAAAACCTCCTAGTTTATGCTTTAAGCCTCTTAAAAATCCCTACTAAATATGTTGAGGCCATTGAAAAGATCTAGAAAAGATTCCTTTGGTCTGGAGGGGAGGAAAAAAAGAGAATGCCTCTTATAGGGTGGGATCTGGTTTGCAGATTGAAAACCTTTGGGGGTTTAGGTCTCAAAAAAATTAGAATTATGAATAATACTCTCCTAGCCAAACAAATATGGAGATCTTTCTCATCTAGTGGAGAATGGAAAGAAATTTTAAGAAGTAAATATATGGTCGACTGTATGTCCCTCAAAGCTCTATTGGACTCTCCTATCCTCCCTCATGGCTCAGCTTGCTGGTAGAAAAAATTCTAGAATCAGGGATAGGATGGCACATCAGAAGTGGCAATCAAGCTATATTTTGGGAGGATAAATGGATTTTTAAGGAACCCCTTATCAATATTGAAAGATTCAATAGATGGGAATGATATAAAGCTACTTTTGAGGAGCTTGTCAAAGATTATTGGTATGAAGGAGACTGGGTGAACTTATGTGTGATTAGTCAGGAGTTGGCTCAGCTTCAATCCTCCTTAAAGGTTTTCAGCTTGGGACAAACTCAGTAGGACGATATTCTTGTCTGGATGGACAACCCTTCGGGTAACTATCTCTTTGGTTGTCTCTTTGTTGTCCCTTTCTCAAGCTCCCCCTCACTTCTGGTCAAAAGCTTGGATTAAACACTTGAATCCAAAAGTCAATATCTTCTTCTGGATCATGCTTCCGGAATAAGTTTCTTATAGTGGACAATCTTTGTAATGATTTCAATCCCAATAGATGCTACCTCTACAATTTTGATTGATGAAAAAAAGTCTATTATAGAAAAGTTTGAAAAAGTAAAAGTTTCACACATCTACAAGGAAGCTAACAGCATGGCATATTACTTTACGAATGAAGGGGTTAGGAAGCAAGGATTGAACATGTGGCAAAATTATAGGTACTTGAGAATTGAAGTTAGGGCCTTACTAGATTATGATGTTATCCATGTGAAAGAGGAAAATAAATTTTATGATTAAAGGAAAGGGGCCAAGTACATCGAAATCAAGAGATTTTATGGGGCCGTGTCATATTACTTAGATGTGAAGAAAAAGTGGCATGCTTTGTGGGTGCATTGGAATAGTTGCATAATTCTGCAATAGGTGCTTGACACTGGTAGAGTCTATAGTAAGCTGCAAACAAAAATTGGGGGGATAGAAAAAGAGTTGAGCCAAAAAGCTATCAGATGCACACTAGGAATGATAAGGTCTGGAAGCATATTGAAAGAGGTGGGTTGGTTCCATTTTTGGAAAAAGTTAATGGACCCGATACTATGGCCATGAACTACTTCGAGAAGAATTAGAACAACATCAAAATAATTCTCTTTGGAAGAAAGGTGAAGCTAGATGAGAAAATTATAGGGGAGGTTACTGGAATGTCCACTGAGGGTGTGAAGTTTTATTGTGACAGAAGGTTTTCTGATGAGGCAGTCATCATATTTTCTAAGAAGGATAAGGAGAAATTGAAATTGGTTAAAATATCTAATAGCTATTTCAAAATTGACACCATCAAGGTGCTATGGAGAAAGGTGCTTCGTGTTATAATGGAGTATATCACCCTGGATGGGAGATTTACTAGAGTGTATGGTCATCATTTTTCCATTCTTAACCACTTCCGCCATAAGGTACAAATTTCTCTGCCTCATTACCTATTATGTTCATTGAGTAATAGCCTTGAGGAACATAAGAAAAATCCCAAGAGATACCCTATTCTTCATCCTGGTCTTATTAGGTTAATTTATGAGCACTATCAAAGTATGCCATCTTTATCTATACCTGTTGCCTCCATGACATTTGAGGACTATGACACTGATAGTGGGGGTTCAGAGAATCAGCCTAACTAGGAGAGAATTGTTGAAGTCCACCCGTCCTTTGAGATGTCTAGTAAGAAATCCATGTCTAAAAAACCCCAGCTTGCTAAAGCTAACCCTGAGACCTACCCTGACTATCCTATCCCCTTAAAGAATCTTGTTCTCAAGGGCTCCCCTGCCAATAAGTTGGTTTCCTACTCTGCTAATTTCTTGGAAGACAAAGTTGAGAACCCTGAAGCTAGCAAAAATTATGTGCCCTCCCCTCCTGCCTCTTTCAAATTTGATGGTACTAGATTTCCTAGCTCCCCCAACCCAGATGATGTTAACCTCATATTAGACTGGGTTCAGTCTGGTGACATTCTTGCTTCTGCAAGAAACAACATTAGTGACATTTTCAAGGTTTTGAAATGGGCCTATCAAGAAATTAATAATCTTAATCAAAGAAATAGGGCTCTGTATAGTAAGTCAGAGGGGCTGGAACTAAAGCTGTCCACTCTCAGCAACAAAGAAGGGAAACATAAAATGAACTGTATTCGAATGGAAGGAGGTGACATTGAAGATAAGTACAAGTCTCTAGAAGCTGAAATGGTTAAAATTAAAAATAACATGAAAACTATTGTGGAACAAAACCATTAAATGGCTAGGAACATTGCAATTATCATCAATGCTATGTTTGAAAAGCTGGAAAAAATGCAACAGGGTTCGCTGGTTGTAGATCTGGAAGAGAACAAGGAAAGCAAGAATGAGGACTAAGGTATTTCAGAAAGGACCTGTGCCAATCTCGAAAAGAAAGTGCCCCCCACTACCCAGATGGTTCAGATATTAAAGAGGGGGGTTCAAGATATGAATGAGCTAGAAGCTGAAACTATAGATTTATTAAAGACCCAAATTTAGTTTTTGTTGTCGTTTTGTCTAGTTTTTTGGTTCTATAGCCTTGGCTATCCTTTTTGCTAGCTATGGACTTTTATTGTTGTTTTTACAGCCTTTCCAACTTTGGTATCTTTAGTGATCTTATCTTTAGTTTGTAAACTTCGTGGTTTCAGGTCCTTGTAAAACCCATTTTTTCCTCTTTCAAAAACTATACTTATATAAAAATTATATAGAAAATTTATCTTCATATCCAAGTCTTAAACCTTAAGGTTAAATGTAACAACAATAAATAATAGGAATATGATAGATGTTAAGCATTGAACTTTTGATACTACACCATTAAGAATTATTTAAGATCCTAAAGTGAATTTAATCAAGAAACCCATTATTTATCATCCTTCATAATGATTTTTCATATTTTTGTTATGTAGGTTTCTTCTAAATCCTTATACATATAAAATTTATCTTCACATCCAACTCTTAAACCTTGAAGTTAGATGTAGCAACAATAAGAAATAAGAATATGATAGATGTTAGATTTGCTTGATACAAAGAAGGTCTCCTCAAAATTGATTCTCTCTACCTATGAATATTCCTTAACTACTAACCACCTTTCCTTGTAATTTTCATGTCTTTTCTCTTTAAATTATACTTCTTCATAAAAAATCATTTGTATCCAATAACTTTCCTATCCTTAGGAATATTCTATAAGTCCCATGCAATAATGTTTTGTTTATTAATTGTATCCTCATCAATGAGCATCTTCTAGGACATACTAAATGTAGATTAAATTTCCTTCACTATTTATGGCTCATCCTTGCTAGTAGACAAAGAAAAAATACATTTAAAACTAGGTAGAGCTGTATTAATGTAAGTTTTTTATTCTACAATTATTTTTACTATCTTTTGTATCTAATTTAGTAATCCATTTTAATATGTGTTTTACCCCCTTTTGTTTCTATGTTTATCCTTAAATTATCCTTACACCTTATATTTTTTCCATGCCCATGAGTTTTCCCCTTTCCAATTTGTTTATTAGCCTTTAAGTAAGCCTTTCTTATCATTCTTATGTGATAGTTATTCTCATTGAGCTCTCATTCAATATTTTTTGGATTCTCATGAATTTTAGCCCTCTTTTAATCTATTTTCCCATATTTTCTCACATATTGTAAGTCCTTTTAATCACCTCTAATGGCCTCTATACTTCGGATACTACCTATCCTAATATTTTTCATCCCCTAGCATTAAAAAATATGCCAAGTTGTTATTTTATAGAAATATTCCCAAAATTTTAGCATCAAATAAGTAAAAAAGACCTTAGTACCTTTTTGGTGATAATTTTCTTATAACCCTTCAAACAATCTATGAATAACACCATCTTTTCCTTTTTTATATTATTCTCTTGAGTTATTTATGATTATACCTTTAGAATTTTTATTAGAGATTGAAATTTTGTTGAGTCTTCTCTTTCTCTAGAGGTTTATTTTGTAGCCATTAGTGGATTATGACTTCTATTTTCAAACTATTTATTATTTTCTTCCATTATTTCATGCTAGCTATTTTTCTTAACACATAGTCCTTAGATCCTTATTTTCCCTTCCATTTTTATGTACTTCTACTCTTGCACCATCCCTTCCCCTCATTAAATTTTATACATCCATCTTCCATTCTCTTTCCCTTGTTTTCATATTTCTATGTCCAAAATTTTTTCCCATTAATAATAGATTTGTATGATTCTATATATCCTAGCCATTATATCTTATTTTTTCCATTTCCATAGGTTGTTTACATTAAAAATGGAGCCATGAAAACTAAGCAGAAAACTAGTATTAAATCAACCAAAATAAGAGAGATTGCATGTCAAATTCATGTAATTGTATTCACCAAATGAAGTGTATATAATAGAATTTTTAGCCAATTGAATTCAATAAAATAGAGGGAAAGGTTTTTCAAAATTCATAACAAACTAAAAAACTATGAGAATTATCTTCCTCTCTATCAACCAAATCACTACCTAAGTAAGTGATTAATTTGTAGAGTAAAATAAATCACATAAAACATGAATTTTACATAAACACCCTCTTTAAGCATAAGTTAGGTGGGGAAAAAAAGATTAGGACAAAAAAAATGCCTAATAGGGTACCCAACTACAAGGCAACCTCATAAAGGAGAGGAGAAAACCTCAAGGGAAAAAATCCCCTCCCCCACCTTTCAAATGAGGGATAATGAAGAGGACTAGAAGGTCCCCCCTCAGGATATTGTTTATATTGTAGTGGACTACACTCCAAGAAGAGCTAATAGATGAATGAACTTTTTCTTAGTAAAAGGTTTGGTGAAGATGTCAACAACCTACTCTAAAGACTAGAAAAATACTAAGTCAATGATTTGACTAGGAATGATCTTCTAAATAAAATTCATGTGAATCTCAATTTTTTTTATTTGTTGGTAATTGTTAGCAAGAAGTTTGAGGGATATAGACTAGATTTTTGTACCGAAGGGATCTTTGATAGTTGAACTCCTTAACCTTGGAGTTGGTCCTATTGTGGTAGCATAGGAAGGTATTTCGGATCCAAGATTAGTTGTAAATAAAAATAAAATAACATACACACAAGACATATTAGAATTCAAAGTTATTTATATTCATTATATCAATAATTATTCATTACATTCCTTATATCTTAGTTATATGTCAATACATTATATTCTTCCTTATTCTAACATAAATCACTCTATGTTACTCTATACTTCTCTACACAATTGGTGAATGGATTTTTCTATCTACTTATAGTTACAATAGGATATGTGGCCCTTAGATAGTATCCCTAGAGTATATTCTATCTTCCTAAGCTCATGTTTTGGAATGTTCCTTTTTGTTAGATATTATGTATCTCTAGATCAATGTTTGCACACTATTATCTGGCTAATATCATCCCCTCTTCAAAACCTTGAGTTTTCCTCAAGTCATCCTTGCTTTGCTGGTGGAATGTCCGAGTACATGCCTTGGAGGGTAGGAAGGTGATCATCCCATTATTTTTTTCCAACTGCAGCTGATCCATGTGAGTATGGAGTTAGACTAATTCCTTTTCTAATTCTAGAATAGTGGCAAGGATTTGAATACTTTTGGAAAACTATTGAGCCTCATGGATACTATTGAAAATATGTATCAATTGTAAATTGAAAAGAAAATGGAATCATTTTTAGATTTTATCCCTCTGATCTTGTAGTTGTTGATACTGACCATGGAGAACTTTAATATTCACAGGTAGATACTCCTATCTTTATCTTTAGTGGCATCATAACATTGTGAGTTGTTTAAAATATGGGCCTCTAAGGTATTCATTTGGGCTTTGGTAGAACCCACAATGGTAGGACACTATAGGAAATAGTAGAACATCTAGCTGATCTCCTTGGATGTGCCTTTAATTGTGTTGAGATGAATCTCCAATTGTGACCAGACAATTTAGTAGATTTTCTATACTTCATCCATCTTATTCTTTTAAAATTCTTGTACCTCCTACTTGATCTTATCATTCTACATACTAGTGTCTTGTAAGAGTTCTTCTATAATCATCTTAAGTTGTCGAGGAGGTGCCTAAGTAGAGTCCTCGTTTAAATGAGGAAATTTTCACTGAATTTCCTTGATCATCTCCTCTATGTGTTCAACATTTTCCACATTTTTTTAAGGATTTCATATTAGGCTGCCTGATGAAATATTTCCCCTAATTGAAACTTTTGTAGAGGTGAGATGCTCCCTATATTCACTTTTTTTTCAACCATTGGTAGTTAAAGAAATTGGGAAGATGCTACTATTTGCATGTGTTACTACTTTGCCAAGAAATCCTTTATGGGTTACATTAGAGAAGGTATTAAAGATGAGGGTGCATTGGTCTAAGGAGGAGGGGTATGTATCAAAGAAGTATCATATTTTGCTTCTTCCTCACACAATTTTTTATATTCTTTTGCAATAGTCTCTGTGATTTTCCCTTGTACCTTCTGTGTAATCTCCATTTTTCCTAACATAAGCTTATCTAGGCATTGTTTAGACCAGAGTTCTTTTGCTTATAACTGATTCTATTTTTCCTTCTTCAAAATTTTCAATGTAGGTACATTTTTTTGGATGGCCAGTTCCCTTAATTTCTCTCTCTAGAGTTTGAGTATGATAGATATTTGATCCAATAATATACTCATAAACTCTTCCAAGGTAATATGTGATGCTACCATATATCTAATGAATTCCCTCTCCATAGTTTTCTTGTTGATAGGAGGCATCTTGGAATATGTTTGTAGTGTTTTGGAAAAGAATATTTTCTCGAACAATGCACTATATAACTAGTATTCATCTACCAATAGTCCATTGATGGGCTTCTTGATCTGGAGGATGTCTCTAGTTTTATCTCCTTTTCTTCTTCCATATCTTATTGGGGTTCTACCTCTCTTATTGCTTGTTGTTTCTTCCTTTCCCTTTTATTTTTTCTCATTTATAAGAGGACCTCTATTGCTTCTTTTTCTAGGGGTCTTTTTCGATGTGCTTTCTAACCTTCTCTTTCTTGACTAGCTTCTTTTGATTTCTGTTGAAGATGGAGTCTCTATTTACAATCTATTGGACCTTCTAGGGATAGAGACTAGTGCTAATTTTAATCCCTTTGCATCTTTTGGTGGTATTTCTACTTGTTTCTTCCCTTTGTATTGTTCTCTAGCTTTCTCCTTGGCTATGCACTCCATATATCCCTTAACAGTGGGACACATTTTTTCCTTGGGATCTTTTGGGAGACTAGGAAAGCAACTGATATAGAATTCTAATTCTGCATTTAGAACCTCTTATGGAAATGGGGGGAATCCATGAATTTCAAGGTTCTATCACCTCTATAATGGTGAAATATTTTT
>VDFB02000007.1:157679842-157723809 GCA_007258455.2 Sequoia sempervirens | reverse complement strand
CATATGAAATTTAATAGAGATTGGTTTTCTAAATATGAAGGATTTGATGAAGGTAAGGTGTACTTGGGTGATGATTCTCATTTATACATTGTTGTCCATGGTAAAGTTAAAATCAGGTTTCTTGATGGTAAAATAAAAAGGATTAATGGTGTGTTACATATCCTTGGGTTAGCACAAAATCTGTTATATGTAAGAAAACTAATAGATGCAGGTGTGTAGGTAGTATGTTTTGATGCAGGATGCAAGATAGTCAGAGGTGTTATGGTGATTGCTAGAGGTGTCAGATATGACACATTGTATAAGATTGATGCATGCATTACTGAGTGCAATAGTACTTTTGTGAAAATAAATTCTATGGAAGAAGTGAGGGTTTCACCTTCAGTAGATGGTCATGACTTTTGGGTACCTAGGGGTGCTCTTTCTTTTGAATCAAAGTTACCTATAGAGAAAACTATGTTATGACACCAGAGAGTTGGCCACATTGGAGAAAAGGGTCTAAGGACCTCGAAGAATAAAAACCTTGTTGAAGTTTTATCTGATTGTAAACTTAAATTCAATTTTTGTGAGCATTATATTTATGGAAAACAAAACCACATTCAATTTTACTTGAGTTCTCATAAATCTTGTGGTGTATTGAATCTTATTCATTCTGATGTATTTGGTCTTGTAGATGTTCCTTCAATTGGTAAATCCACATATTATGTTTCATTTATTGATGATTATAGTAGGACATGTGTATACTTTCTAAAGAGTAAATATGAAGTTTTCAGTCGATTTAAAGAATTTAAAGAAATGGTTGAGTTGTAGACTAGAAAGAAAATAAATTTTTTGAGGATTGATAATGGTAGTGATTTTTTCTCTAAATGATTTTGATAGATTATGTAAATATTGTGGTTTTCATAGAAATAAGACTACTTTGTATTCTCCACAACAAAATGGAGTTACAAAAATAATGAACAAGACACTGATGGAGAAGGCTAGGAGTATGTTAAATGGTGCTGACCTAAAACACAGATTTTGGGTTGAAATTGTTGCCACTACCTGCTACTTGATTAATAGGTCTCCTACATCAGCTCTTGTTGATAAGATTCCTATAGAGGCATGGTAGGGTCACAATCATTCATTAAGATAACTTAGAGTTTTTGGTTGTGAGGCATATGCACATGTGCTAAAGAAGAAGCGAAAGAAGTTGGAGAATAAGGCTGTGAAATCTATCTTCATCCGATATAATTATGGTGTGAAAGGATACAAGCTTTGGGATCCTATTACACAAAAGGTAATATATAGTAGAAGTGTTATTTTCAGAGAAACTAAGCCTTATTCTGTTATATTGTAACCAAAACAAAGTGAACAAGAAGATGTGATTCAGTTTCCTTCTACACTTGAGAAATTTGAATCAATTCCATGGATAGACAAGAAGTTGAGGAGAGTTCATCTATCTTTGAATCTTTAGAACAAGAGGAATAACCTCCAACTCAACTTGCTTGTAGGTCTACAAGGCATATAAAACCACCTAAAAGGTATAAAATTGATGATTGGAGATGTAATTTTTCTTTGAATACTAGCATGGATGAACCCAGATCTATAGAAGAGGCATTAGGTATGAATGATGCAAACTCCTAGAAGATTGCTATGGATGAAAAAATGGCATCTTTGAAAAAGAATGATACATGGGATCTTGTACCATTGCGTGAAGGATGAAAACTTGTTGGTTGCAAATGGGTGTTCAAGAAAAAGATTGGTTTAGATGGAGGTATTGAGAAGTACAAAGCAAGGTTGGTCGGAAAAGGTTACTCTCAAGTTGAGGGTGTTGATTATGGTGAGATATTCTATCCTATTGTAAAAATGACATCCATTATATTTTTGCTTGCTATTGTTGTTGTTTATGATTTAGAGGTTGAGAAAATGGATGTGAAAACTACTTTCCTTCATGGTGACTTGGAGGATGATATTTATATGACATAGCCAGAGCATTATGTGGTGAAAGGTAAAATTGCAAATTGAAGAAATCTTTGTATGACTTAAAACAGAGTCCTAGGATGTGGTACCATAAATTTGCTACATATGTGTTGAGATTGGGATTTGAGCATTCTAAATCATATCAGTATGTTTATTATAAAACTGATGGTGATGATTTCTTGTTTATTGCATTATATGTTGATGATATGTTATTTATTGGAAAAGGGAAAGGTATGATTCCATAACTAAAATCTCAACTTGTTGCTAAATTTGAAATGAAAGATCTTGGTGTAGCTAGACAAATTCTTGGGATGGAAATTAGAAGAGATAGAGTGAACAAAAAGCTATGGATTGGCTAAAGTAAGTATGTCAATTCAATTTTACAAAGATTTAACATGCAAAATTGTAGACCATTTTGTGTTCGCCTTTTTGTTGGAATAAAGTTATCTATTTCATATTTTCCAACATCTTTATCAAAGATGGAAGACATGAGAAAATTTCCTTACCATAGTGCATTTGGAATTTTGATGTATGTTATGGTTTGTACTAGACTAGACATTTCCCAAGTAGTAGGAGTTCTTTCTAGATATATGTCTAATCCTGGTAGAGTTCATTGGGATGTAGTTAAAAGGGTCTTTAGATATTTATGTGGTAGCTCAGATTATTCATTTGTGTTATCATAGTAATATGAATTAAGATGAGATTTCCATTTATATTCATGGTTATGTGGATTTAGACTGGGTAGGTGATATTGATAGTAGACAATCTACTAGTGCTTATATGTTTAAATTATTCGGTGGTGCAATCAGTTGGATGAGTAAGTGATAGGCTGTGGTTGCTTTGTCCACTACTAAAGCTGAGTATATATGGAAACTACTCATGCTTATAAAGAATCCATTTGGCTAAAGAGACTATGTTTAGATATTGGAATAAAACAAGGTGTAGTGCCAATTTATTGTGACAATCAGAGTGTGATATGTCTAGCCAAGAACCCGACATTTCATGCTAGGAACAAGCACATTGATGTACAATATCATTTTTTTCAAGATATGGTCAAAGATGGTAGGGTGAAGTTGGTTAAGGTAGAGACTTTGATGAATGTTGTTGATTCTTTAAGTAATCTTGTGAGCACAAATATTTTCGGATGATGTTCAGAGACTATGGGCCTTTTAGCCCCTAGCAATTAAGAGACAATGTTTACTCCCTCTTGTTGCTCTTGCAAGGTGTTTGACAAGTGGGAGAATTGTTGGGAAAATATGTATCAACCTTGCAATTATATAATGGTTATTATTGATAGGATATATATATTCCCTAGTTACATCGATAGGTGTAATATACAATGTCAGCAAGGGGAGGATTGGGATGCGTGTGAACAATTTTTGTTAAACTTTTCAAGAAACTCATAAAATGGCTGACATACATTATATAAATGACACATTGTAAATCTAGACCATTAATTATTAGGTTTTAGATATAATGGTGGATATTTTGTTGGCTTGTCTTTCCCTAGAAAGTAATCCTATTTTATGAGGGCATTGTACTATTAATGTAGACACCGATGTATTATGAGAGTCTAATAGCAGTCGTATTGTCTCTTGATCTCTGGTGGTGATACTCTTGTGAGAGTCATGCTCTACAATTATATTGTAATATTTATGATTTATGAATAATATATTGGGTGGCTTTTGGAGTGTGATGTTTTTCTCTCGAAAGGTTTTTCTCCATGCAAATCACTATGTCATGGTATGCATGATATTTATATTTATTTTTGTTTAAGTTTCTATAACTGTTAAAGATCTGTAAATTTTTTACATTCCTCTATAGATTTGTGTTGGAAGTTGTTCCACTACCTTAGCTTCCTTATAGATTCTAGATCTTGGGTGGTTACATCTTCAACCAAATCTTGAATAGTATAGAGCATTTTATACCAATTCTTAAATGTACCATATGACATAATAACAAAACTAGGGGATGCAGAAGATGATAAAAAATTACCTAAAGTGAGCAAGAAAAATCCAAGAAAACTAAAAGAATAGAAAAAAAAAGAAGGATAAATATACTCAAAACATGGGAAAATCAAGCACACACACATAATAAAACAAGTGATCACCAAAACATGAATAATGACATGAAAAATAAGTATATCATGAGAAAATTACCTAGAAAATAGAAGAAGATAATGAGGAAAATCATGCAAGGAACCAAAATACGATAAAAAACACTAGCAATTCTTTAAGATGTGAACCACCAATGTAGCAACAAAATTAAAAAGATTCAATGGTTTACACTTTAAATCAATCATATATTGAAGGAGAGAGAAGCAACAGAGATCAAAAATATAATATTGAAATACAAAGCAATGAAAAGAAGGATAAACCACTTTTGAATGAGTCTCACATATGCAAGAAACACCATTAATGTAGATATGAGGGTTAGTTTACTATTAGGATAAGGTACATAATAAAAAAAATGAATTTTGGAGTTTAAGAATACTTTCAACTACCTACAGATTATGATGAAATCAAAGGAAAATTTAAAACCTCAAAATAAAACCCATCAAGAACTTGATTACTATCATACCACTCTATGAAATTGAAGGAAGATTGGGGTTTCAAGGAAACCCCTTCTAGCTTGCTAGCAAGGAAAAAATTCAAACTTTGATTGAACATAGAGCACTCAAAAAAATTTAAAAAATAAAAGATCCAACCATAAGAGAATGAATCAAAAAGAAACAAGCGAAAAAGGAATAAGAAAAAGAGAAAAAAAAGGGCATTCATATTTTATGAAGAAAAAATGGGGTATGCGTGCAAGGCACAACAATTCCTTCTCTTCTTTTTGAGTGGATCATTTTGTACATGAATCTAATATGGCTACACATTTTCCAAGACCCATCCATCCATCCATCTATCCTAATCACTAAAGTACACTTATGGGGATGTTGGTGCTTTATTTTATTTTTATGTTTAATCTATTTTTTTATTGCATATTTTAAACCCAAGAATAGGATACATTTTCTTAGGTTAGTTATGTATCATGTGAATTTTACTCTCCTTATTTAGTGGAGTTGTAGTACATAGATGTGAATACATCTCCTTTATCCCATAATGTTTCTACTTCACATATGTTTGTCGTCTATCTTATTTATTGCCACCTCTTGCTCTCATATGGGTAATAATCCAATCTTATTGTAATGCATTTTTTGATTAGAATACAATTTATTTTATGTTGCTTATCTTCTTTATTTTTTCTTTTAGGCCTTCTTGATCTTAGGTAGCTATATTCATAGTTGAGTCTTACATAGCATTTTTACTTGCAAGAGTTTGCTTGAGATGAATGTTTTCAAAGGTGTCCTCCCTATCATAGTTGTACTTCCTTGATTGGTAGAGTTCTACTACACACATATGAATTATGTTTCCTTTATTTCACACTGATTATACATTCACATCTCCTGGTGGTGTATCCTATATATACCCACTTAAAGCTCTTATATGAGCACTCAATCATGAATCTTGTATAATTTACATCCTTCGACTAGAATAAAACATAGTGATATATTTTGTGCTTTACTTTATGCCTTCTTGATCTTAGGTGGGTATCTCCATAGCCAAATATTACACTCTCAATTTTGAAATTTCTTAAGCTCATTCTCAATAGGATTTACATTCTATATTGAACCACAATTATGATTCTATCTCTTGGCATGGATTGTAGGCATGACAACTTTGGTTTCTAAATTTCAAATTCACACTTCTGAAGGATGATAATCCTAAGATTAGACCATTAGAAATTGTTATGGGTACCAAGAAATCAAAATGTGCATCTAGGGTTGTGTATTTAAATACATAATGCTAGGTTAGTTTTACTAATCAAATTTCAACTATAAAAATCTTGCCAACTCTCATTTCATAGATTCAATCACATACTCAGTCTCAATTTACATTTCTCACAATTACTAAACATTCAACATTCTCTATTATTTTATTGTTGATAGTATCAACACAATCTAGAGGCCTAGCTCCTAGTGAAGAAGTTGAACACTCTTCCCCTATGTTGTAGTAAGTCCCAATAGCACATCTTACCACCAAGGCTATCCCATAATAATGGGTTACACTTTTTGGCCAAACTTGACATTGAAATCAACATTTTTCACCTGATCTTCACTTTCTTACACCTATAGCAGCTAAACCATTAAGAATTTGAAGATGAATCAAACTAGTGATTTGTGACATTTTGTGTGTAGATTCTAATTATATTTAAAAAAAATTAAAAAATTAATTGTGAATCATTTTATGTAATTTTTAATAACTTATTTTTTCTACTAAACAACATTTTTTAAAATATAGATTTGTCAAACCAATATCTAGTGCATGGATATTTTTCCATAATTTTTTGTTACATTTTTTTTTTAATTAATTTTCCAAGTAAGAGTAATTACAATTTGGGCAAAGGTGTACTTCAGACCACATATATTTTTTGTATGTATTTGAATTAACCTTTTTTTTTTGGAATAAGGACATCAACACCTAGTGCACATGTATTTTTTAGAATTTTTTTCTCTATTTTCCTAATTTTTCGTATGTGTGAAACAAATAACTTGATGTTCATTGAAACACCTACATTCACAAGAAATAGAAAAATAAATATAATAATCAAATTAAATATTTTTAAAATTATACTTTTTGGGAAGCTTATAATAAGGGCTACATACTTACAAAACATAAATTTTAAATGAATTCATTTGATTGCCCAAAAGGTAAATTAAAGTGGTCTTTTACCAACATTTTGATAGGTGTAGAGGAGACTCTATTATGGATAGGTATGGTTTAAAACTAACGAGTTATATCCAAGGGGGTTTGATCTAAGAGGATTTGATCAAACCCTCTTTAGTTAAAATCATTTAAATGAAACCTTTAAAGACTTAAATCATTATATTTTCTAAAAAGATGTGATTTCAGGCAAAAATAAGGATGTCCCAGAAAATGTAACCTATTATTGTGGCAGCACCCACCACCTAGTTTTTCTTACATATTACAAGTGAACATACATATGAAGGTTTACTTTTTGCTTAAGATAGAACTACACCATCAAGACAAGGTTGTATGAAGTAGATCAAATTGCAGCTACTATCTTGTCCTAAATCCTTAAACTTTGATGTCTCAATTGACATAGGATTGTATCCAACTTCAACTTTTGATCTCTCTCACACATCATCACAAAAATTAAAGTCTATATTAAGTAATTTTGAACTAGATCCTATTCTATCAAAATCATTTCAATTATTGTATATCCAGAGCCACTAAACATCCTTTTATATCACCCTCAAAATTAAATTAATTTTTGTCTAATTACATTGATTATATGCCAATTTTATTTCATTGCAACTATAAACATTGAAAAATTATGGCAATAAAACCGGTTTCCAAACATTAGGTACAGCCTATACATTCAAAACATGTTTGGTAAACACCTGCAAGTCTGTTTTTCCCCGAGAATTCAATACTCTATAAAAGGAAATGAGAAGGCCAATGTTTCTGACTCTTGCTGAGGGATAATTCTGCAAATTTCCTTGCCGAGAGATAATTCTGCAAATTTTCACATCCATGCTTCACAATGCCTATACAAATATTTCCATATCCATGAATCATGGTTTCTATACAAAATATGGTGTGTACAATTATACTAATATTCCAATAAAGTGGCACAATCCAGCAGTGGAGGATTTCCTTCCACCACAATAAAACCATGCATTTGGGTTTTAAAATGTTAACAACGGAGGAGGAATATACTGAGCTCTTGGGATGTGCTTCCCAGGGGATTTACCAAATGAAACGACTCAGAATCACGCGAACCGACCACCCTGCGAAAGGTAGCCCTCATATACGTGACGTCCCCTTGTTCTGCTCTGTATTCCCTGGGCATCACCCCCGCACCCGCCGAAACAGACCGCAGGACCTTCAATACAGCCCGGTCCGCTTCCGTGGGCTGTCTCTTGATGGCCGATCCCACTTTGCGTCCGTTGAAGTACATGTTCCATGCGGACACTGAGAGTAAATAGCAGGGCTCCTCGTCCTCCCTGTCACACTCCAGCACAATGCGTAGCAGGCCGTTGTGCATCTCCTTGGCTAGCAAATATGTGGGCACACCCAGTTCAAGCAGCAACGCCGGAGGAGTCGACGAGTCTTCCTGAATGCACAAACTCACACGCCCCTTCCTGTGTCCAAATATGGTGCCTGTGGCCCCATGAAAATGTATTAGTATTCTTTCATGCATATGCTCATGGCTGTTGAACCTGACCAGAAAACTTAACGTGCTTGGACAAATGAAACATCTTCTTTTCTTCATATATTGGTTTTCGTTATTTGAAACAAGCAAATTGTAATCTTTAGTTTTTTTTTTTTTTAAATAAAACAAGTTTTATAAACGAATAATTTTTGTAACGTAAATTTTGGTTTTATTGGTAAGCAATTATTTGCAAAGATAAATTTAGGTCCAACATTTTTTTAAGTGAAGTAGGATTATAGCTAAACATAGACTATAAATGAAAGGATCCAATAATTCATACACACGCTATTACAATTGTATACATGATATTATAAAAGTTTTTTTTTTTAATATATTTTTATTAAATACTAATTCACAAGATTTTAATTTACAAGTTAAAAATAAAAACATTTAAAAAAAATATATATTTTGAAATTTAGGGGATTCTTGTGTTTAAAAATATTTAAAAATATTTTTTAAATTTATAATATATTTATAGAAGGTAGAAATATATAAGAAAAACAAAAAAAATAAGAAAAAATTAAGAAAAATATAGTATATTGGACATGAGTATTTAGATAGGTATTATTAGTGAAGCATTAAAATTTAGAATCACAATTAGATTTGTCCTTTAATATCATACGGATTAAACATAATATACATGTATTATGATAATTATTTAAATTTAACTTCAAAATAAATATAGATTATTAGTATTCCAAATTTAACTTATGACATTAAAAAAAAAAATTAAATTAAATATTTATAGTAAAATATTTTAATATTAAAAATAAAATTAAGATGTAAACAATCTCACATTATGCACTCTTACAATAATATGTTAGTTTTTATATTGATAATAACTGTAAACCAAGAAATATTTATGAAAAATATATAAGATAATAAATTATATTTAATAATTTTTTAAATAGATAATAAATTACATTGAATGAAGTTTCTTATAATTATTGAATTAATTGTACTTTTAGATATATAATCAATTATATCTAATCAATTCAAAAATGTGTATGAGGTAAGTATATCATTTGGGACATCTTCAAAGGTTTTACACAAAATATATAATGAAACTAAGGGATTATTATAAGAAACTTGATTAAATGAGATTAGAATTGTTACATTTTAAATTATCTTAGACAATTGAAGTGAATGAAAATTTTTATGTATAATTTGCAAAGCTTGCATAAGTAGATAGACAAATAATTGATTCATAGATACCCTATGGAATGAATAATCCTAGATCAAAATTCAAAATAAGAAGGAACTTTTGAATATTCTAGATTTTTTTCTTTTTAAGCCCATGATATCAAATATTATTCTATTCATATTAATTTTTTATCTTGCTCTTATAATATTTTATCTTATTTTTTAAGATCACTTAATAAATGTTATAAATAAAAAATCTATAATGATAAATTATGTAAATATTATATAATTTTAAGCTCCTAGAATGAAATTCTTATATATAAAGAAGAAATAAATACTAAAATAAATAAATTAATAGGTATGATTTGGTGTTGCATCTTGCATATGATAATTTGGAAGGAAAGGGGTAGCATATAGTAAAAGTCATGTAGGAAAATAAGGCAATAAAGATGGAAGGCCATCAAGAAAATACCATGTGAAAACTAATGAAATTATATAGATGTAAAAAATAGGAAGGAAAATATGAAAACATGATATCTGGAGTCATATTCATTAAAAAAATATATTTACAAATATGTTATGTGGAGTGTATTATTACAAATAAAAATATTAAAATTTAGAGTATAATATTTGAAAATATTTTACTTTAAATTATATGTTTATTGAAGCATTTTATACAATTTGTAAAATTAGTTAATTATTTGATACAAGAGCAAGATTCATAGGTTAAAACTTTTTCAATTGAGATTTAAGAATTGAGAGATATCTATTTTCTTAAAGTCACCCAAGGTATGATCTTAATCTCATCTATTATGGTATTAGGGCCTTACAATAAATAAGATATCATCTTAGATAAAATCATTCAAAACCATTCCATTTCAAAAATAGACCAATGATCCATAAACTAAATTTTACATTAAACATCCCACATATTAAACTAATATTTCAAGAAATATATCCTTATGAAGTTTGATATTTCAAGTAAATAAATTGAATTAATGGATCTAACAAGTGTGAAAAATAAACAAAAATAGCAAAGAGCAAATTTGGTTCTATTATAAAATAAAATTTGTATTAGTGAGTTATCTTGTTGATGGGTCTTTTGAAACATCTAACACAAGTAGAACAATAAAAACTCTACTTCTCTTGAAAAATTTATAGATTATGAGGATGGATCAAATCCAAGGTCCATTTTATGTTAGTTCTTGTAAGGCTTGGAAAAGCTAATCTAGGCATATGCGATTTATTTAATAATGGGGTACGATGGGTGAATATTAAACTAAAGAAATTTATATTTTTAAAAAATACAAAAATCTTAAATAGTAAATGAATATTTAAGTTCCCAAGTAATTTTTTATTTAATCTACCTCTATTCTACTTATAATCTACCTTTAATATATTTTAAATCTAATAGAATGAAAAAAGGAAATAGAGACCTTATGGTTTCAAAGAAACAAAAGTAAAATGAACAAAAATAATTAGGATAGTGATATGTTACTCTTTATTGCTTATTTCTAATTGGTATGATGAAACCAAAATTAACCTATAATGTAATGATAAATATTCACACAATCACTAAAAATATAGGTGCAATAGTCTATGGAATATAAAGTAAAGATATTCAAGTTACATATATAAAATCATCATATTTCATGTATAGATTATATGTATAGCCCTATTATGAACATATTGAATAGATTTCACCAAGTTTAACTCTAAATTCTCATATTGACATGTTATTAGGTTATGATAAGAGTATGATTAAAGACTTGAAATATCAACTTTCAACAAAGGCCCCTAGTCTATTCAATCTGCCACTTATCATATACATTATAATAATCATAAGTGGTACTAAACATAGTGAACTGAAGCTAAGGGATGATACCCACATCCATCCTACACTACCTTAACCTATTAGTGCTCATGGGTAAGTCATCAAAATACTTTTAGAATTTATAAAGGTATCCACCTACTTGACCATAACCATCATATCCTTTACAATGCCATGAACAAAGTGATATCACACAGATATACTTTTTATACATATAAAGGTAGGGTTTTTTACCAATCTAATGGCATTATGGCAATCACATTGGATAACCACTTTATCTAAAATTTAATATAATGTTTTGACACTATTTTTGAAGTTTGACAAATTTATAATAGGAACATTTATTTCTCCATGTACTCTATCTTTGTAGAAAAAAGTAAAAATAAATAAAAATCATTTTATCATATAATTTATTACACCACCAAATAGGGAAAACATAAACCTGCTAGTAGACCTCCTGCTATAAACATCAAGAGTCCAATTAGAATCCACAAATCCTTGTAAAAATATTTTTCTCAAACCTTATCCTCCCTAGTATAAAATTAAACACTTAAATATATCTCTAAGATCCATGAAGGCTCTCTTTATTGTATTTCAATTCTCTTTTCCTTAACTAGACATGTATAGCTACATAGGACTCCCACTACTTAGAAAATATGTGCTTTAGTGTAGAATATAACATACATAAGGATACCAACTATACTTATGTATATACATAAAACATTGTCGTTTGAATCTTACGATGGGCGGGATTGTGGAGCACAGGTGGGAAAAGCAGAATTTTGAATCTCTAAACAATGGAGTAGGATCCAAGGATTCCCAGGCAAAATTGGTGCATGTTCCGAGTGCAGAAAAGGTAAGGATGAAGTTGATGAGGACATCAAAAACAAAATCCAAGTGAACCTGGGATAAAAGAAAAATTTGGGGTGGTCCCCTGAAGGACAAAAATGCGAAAGAGGAAAAATTTCCAATGAAGTGGTAGGGATTGCTGATAGGGAAGGAGCAAAGTGCAAACCTTGGTCTTCATTGTTTGGTGTTAAGCCAAATGGTAAATCGATTTTATCTCCAGTGAGTGATCTTTCTGACCTAGTGTAAGGTAAGTTTGGAATCTTTGTGCCTAATTCTATTATTGATCATAATATTGCTTTGATGGAAAAAGTCCTGGTTGGAAAGTTCATGGGCCCTAGACCAAATGTTGAGGTGGTTAGGGAGTTTGTCAAAAATAAGTGGAGAACCAATGGGAAAGTTATGGTGGCTGCTCTTCCTAGAGGTTTATTTGCATATGAGTTCACCTACAAGGAGGATATTTTGGTTGTGAGGAGTTGTGGACCCTGGGTCATTGAAAAATCTTCCCTGGCCCTCAAGAAGTGGGCCTCTTGCCTGGATCTCTTTTACTCTATCTTTGAGAATGTTCTAGTTTGGGCTATACTCTCAGGTCTCCCTGTGAAATACTAGAATGAGGAAATTTTCAATAGCATTGCGAGTTATTTTGGAGAACTTCTATCTATTGACCCTATGATAGCAACTAGAAAGTGGTTGGTGTTTGCTTGAATCTGTGTGGGAGTTTCACAGAGTGCTAACCTTGCTTCTTCAATAGATATTCAATCTAAGTTGGGAACCTGGACGCAAACTATAGAGTTTGATTCCATTCCCTTTGCATTCTTTAAATGTAGAAAAATAGGGAATTAGACTAAGAAATTTCCATTAAATGTTAGTAAAGAAAAAGAAAACCACCAGTCCAACCCTAAGACTGTCTGGAGAAAGAAATCTGATGGGGAAGGACAAGCAAGCAATACTAGTAACCTCAATGAGGAGGCTGGAAGGAAAGATGAAACTCAGAGGAATACCTCTGACCTTAATGATGAAATAGAACCTAAGGATCCTAATGCACAGAAGAATCACCAAATAGGGGAAAAAGATAATGCTGGTCCTAAGGAAGATGATGAAAAAACATTAGAGAATGCAGAGGAAGGTAAAAGGGATGAGGACTTTGTTTTCTCTACTCTTAAGATCTTATCAGAAGACAAAGAAAATGGGTATCCTAGATTGGAGGACATTCCTATCCAAGGTCTGTCTTTGGATATTGGCATTCCTATCCTGAATACTACCTCTGTTGAATTCTCTCCTTTAAGTAACCCTCTTAATCTCGAGGGAAAATACAACCCTGGATTTTGTCAAGGACACCTTTGAGGATTTGAGCCAGAACATTAAACTTTCGAGTGATAATTTGAATCAGCCTAGGAATGGCCAGATGGATACCCTCCCTTGGGAGCAAAGAAGAATGTATGATAAGGAATGGGAACCTGGTAGAGACATTGAGAGCCAAGAAGATACTAATTGGAAAGAAGTCCTCTCCCATTCTAAGAAAAAGAAGGAGAAAAGAAAACATCAAAATACTTCGAGTGGATCTGTTACCATAACAAGAGCAAAGGAATATTGTGGAGCTACTAAGCTTAGCCAAGGCTGAAGATCGGGAAAATGGTAGAGAGAGCATGAAAGCTTTCAAGATATAGCTGATGGTGTTCAAAAGACCATTCCAGAGATTCTCCAATCCCTTGGTAAGATATGAAGATTATGTCTTGGAATATAAGAAGGCTTAATAGCCTTCATAAGAGGGATGTTTTACACAATTTTTCTAGGGATCATAAACCTAATATTCTCCTCATCCAAGAAACTAAAATTTCCAAAGAAAAGGTGGAGAAGATCAAAATGTTTTAGAACTGTGGGATTGAAGGAAATAGTTCAGATGGTGTGTCAGGAGGCATTGCTACCTTTTGGAACCAGAACATCATTAAAGGGGAACCTTTGCTGGAGAGCAGCAATCATGTGGCTACTAAATTCCCACAATCATAGACAACTTTAGTTGGATTTGGTCAAATATCTATGCTCCCAATGGGAAAGGAGCTATAAAATATTTGTGGAATGAGCTCTCTGCTTTTCACAAGAATTTTGATAATGATCACTAGATAGTAATGGATGATTTTAATACTCCCCTTCCGAATGAGGAGAAATTTAGAGGCTCTCAGGTGAATCAGGAGAGTAAATTTGACCTTTTTGACTTCATCAACAACAAGGAGCTCATTGATATGGACTTGCAAGGGGCTCAATATACTTGGTCGAATAAAAGAATTGGTAAGGAACTTATTCAAGTAAGGTTAGATAGAACTTTAGTTTCTCATTAGTGGCTTTTAAGCTATTTTTTTCTCTCTTAAAGCTCTCTCTAGAGTTGGGTTGGATCACTTTCCCATAAGTTTTGTGGTAGAACCTATAAAGGTGAAGAAAAAATATCCCTTTAGATTTGAGAGAATGTGGCTATCCCATCCCCCTATCTTTGATCAAATTAAGAAATGGTGGAATATTGATGTTTCAGGTACTGCTATGTTCAGAATTACTAAAAAATAGAGAGAAGTCAAACACAATTTAAGAAGATGGAAAAAAGAATCCTTTGGAAACATTTTTGGTATTAAATTCGAACTTCAAATGGAGCTTGAAGAGATATAGGACAAAATCCAGAAGGAAGGATACATTGAAAATAATAAGGATAGAGAAAATGAGTTGTTGGTGAAATTCCATGACATAATAGCTAAAGAGGAGGAGTTCTAGAGGTAGAGATCAAGGGTATTGTGGATTTCAGCTAGAGGAAAAAATACAAGGTACTTCCATTTATCCTCTTCTAACACAAGGCCACCAATAGAATCACTTCCATAGAAGTCAATGGTACAAGATTTAAGGAAGAGGAAGATATCAAAAAGAAAGTTGTCCTCTTCTATAACACCCTTCTTTTGGTGAATGGGGAAATCAATTAAAATGACCAAGACTTTTTATTAGAGGCCATCCCTAAGGTTGTTGTTAGGGAATATAATGAAAAGCTTGCGGTCATCCCCTCTAAGGAGGAAATCAAGAAAGTTGTCTTTTCTTTTGAACGAAACAAGGCCACTGTGCCTAATGGATTTCCTATGTTCATTTTTCAATGGTTTTGGGATATTGTGGAAAATGATGTTGTGAATGTTGTTAAGGAATTCTTTGGATCCAGAAGGCTCTTTAAGGAACTAAATGCTAATTTTGTGGTCCTTATTCCTAAGAAACTAGGGGCAATGGAGTTTAAGGCATTCAAACCCAATAGTATTTGCAACTCTCTCTATAAAATCATATCAAAGGTATTGACTTCAAGGATCCTTTCTATCCTTCCTTCATTGATTTCCCCTCAAAAGAATGGTTTTGTTCTTGGAAGGAAAATCTTAGATTCTATAGTCACAGTCCATGAGAATATTCATTCACTAGTGGAATCTAAAACTGAAGGGTTTCTTCTTAAGCTGGATATATCCAAAGCTTATGACTGTGTTGATTGGGAGTTTTTATTCAAAATTCTAAGGGGGTTTGGTTTTAGTAGCAGATTCATTTAGTTGGTGAATTAGTTGGTTACTACAGTCACCACATCTATTATTGTGAATGGATCTCCTTCTAGATTTTTTCAAAGTTCAAGAGGTTTAAGATAGGGTGAACCTATCTCACCTATTCTTTTTACCATAATGGCTGAAAGTTTAGGAAGGAATCTTAAGAGATTGATTGAATAGAGGTCTCTTGCAGTTCTTAGTCCTTCTTCCATGAATCTGATTTTTTCTCACCAACATTTTTTTGATGACACAATGTTGATGGGAAGATCTACGGTGAATGACACTAAGACTTTGAAACAAAAATTAGACATGTATGAGCAGGCAACAAGGCAGATGGTTAATAGACATAAGATTTCCCTCTTTTTCTTCAATACTCCTAAGCATAGATAGGTCAAGATTGCAAGAATCCTTGGTTGCAAAGTGGAATCCTTACCTTCTTCTTATCTTTGACTTCCATTATGCCTTAAACCTCTAGACTCCTTTTGGTGTTCATTGGTTGACAGGCTCATAAAGAAGTTGGTAGGTTGGCAACGAGTTCTTTTGAGTCAAGCTAGAAAAATTCAACTTCTTAAGGCTTCTCTTCAAAACCTCCTAGTTTATGCTTTAAGCCTCTTAAAAATCCCTACTAAATATGTTGAGGCCATTGAAAAGATCTAGAAAAGATTCCTTTGGTCTGGAGGGGAGGAAAAAAAGAGAATGCCTCTTATAGGGTGGGATCTGGTTTGCAGATTGAAAACCTTTGGGGGTTTAGGTCTCAAAAAAATTAGAATTATGAATAATACTCTCCTAGCCAAACAAATATGGAGATCCTTCATCTAGTGGAGAATGGAAAGACATTTTAAGAAGGAAATATATGGTCGACTGTATGTCCCTCAAAGCTCTGTTGGACTCTCCTATCCTCCCTCGTGGCTCAGCTTGCTAGAATGATATGATTGTTGGTAGAAAAATTCTAGAATTAGGGATAGGATGGCACATCAGAAGTGGCAATCAAGCTATATTTTTGGAGGATAAATCACTTTTCAAGGAACCCCTTATCAGTATTTAAAGATTCAATAGATGGGCAAAGCAATGTAAAGCTACTTTTGAGGAGCTTGTCAAAGATTATTGGTATGAAGGAGACTAGGTGAACTTATGTGTGATTAGTTAGGAGTTGGCTCAGCTTCAATCCTCCTTAAAGGTTTTCAGCTTGGGATAAACTTAGTAGGACGATATTCTTGTTTAGATGGACAACCCTTCGGGTAACTACTCTGTCTCTTTGGTTGTCTCTTTGTTTTCCCTTTCTCAAGCTCCCCCTCACTTCTAGTCAAAAGCTTGGATTAAACACTTGACTCCAAAAGTCAATATCTTCTTCTGGATCATGCTTCAGAATAAGGTTCTTATGGTGGACAATCTTTGTAAATGGGGATTTCAAATCCCCAATAGATACTACCTCTACAAGAGTGAGGCAAAGTCATCCAACCACCTATTTCTCCACTGTCTGTTTGTTTCCTTAATCTGGGGAAAATTATTAACTTTCTGGAATATCTCTTTGGTGTTCCCCCAAACCATTGAAGAGTTCTTTTAACAATTGAAAGCCCCTACTCAAAATCCCTTCATTCGAAGGTTATGGGATTTCTTATTCCCTTTTGTTTCCTGGGGCATGTGGAAAGAACATAATAATAGAATTTTTCAGGGACAAGGAGATGTTGGAGAATAATGTATTTGAGAAAAAATTTAGGCTTATAAAGGGAAAAATTTAATGTGATTCCTCAAAAAGCTCTTAACCTAGAAGTAGTGGTGTGCACTCCCTATGATTAAATGATAGCAAAAGATTGAAATATTAAAGTGGAAATTTCTTCAGCTTCCAAGCCAACTAAGAAAAGTAGCGAGGGTGTGTGCTAGACCTTTCCTCCAAATGGTTGGTATAAGGCCAACTTTGATGGCACCGCGAAGGGTAACCTAGGAATGGCTGGAAGTGGAGGTGTATTAAGGGATTTAAATGGTAATTTTATGGTGGTTGTGGCCATATCCATAGGTCACCAAACCAACCATGTGGAAAAGGCTATAGGAGCCTTTCAAGTTTTAAAGTTAGCTCATAATTTGAATATAAAAAATTTATGGCTAGAAGGGGATTCTAAAAATATCATTGATTGTCTCATAGGAAGTACCCCACCCTCTTGGTTGATAAAGAATTGGATTGATGAAAAAAAGTCTATTCTAGAAAAGTTTCACACATCTACAAGGAAGCTAACATCATGGCATATTACTTTGCGAATGAAGGGGTTAGGAAGCAAGGATTGAACATGTGGCAGAATTGTAGGGACTTTAGAATTGAAGTTAGGGCCTTACTAGATTATGATGTTATCCATGTGAAAGGAAAATAAATTTTATGATTAAAGAAAAGGGACCAAGTACATTGAAATCAAGAGATTTAATGGGGCCGCGCCATATTACTTAGATGTGAAGAAAAAATGACATGCTTTGTGGGTGCATTGGAATAGCTACATAATTCTACAATAGGTGCTCGACACTGGTAGAGTCTGTAGTAAGCTGCAAACAAAAATGGGGAGGACAGAAAAATAGTTGAGCCAAAAAGCTATGAGATGCACACTAGGAATGATAAGGTCTGGAAGCATATTGAAAGAGGTGGGCTGGTTCCATTTTTGGAAAAAGCTAATGGACCTGATACTATGGCCATGAACTACTTTGAGAAGAATTGGAACAACAGCAAAATAATTCTCTTTGGAAGAAAGGTGAAGCTACATGAGAAAATTATAGGGGAGGTTACTGGAATGTCCACTAAGGCTGTGAAGTTTTATTTCGACAGAAGGTTTTCTGATGAGGCAGTCATCATATTTTCTAAGAAGGATAAGGAGAAATTGAAATTGGTTAAAATATCTAATAGCTATTTCAAAATTGACACCATCAAGGTGCTTCATGTTATAATGGAGTATATCACCCTAGATGGGAGATTTAATAGAGTGTATGGTCATTATTTTTCCATTCTTAACCACTTCTGCCATAAGGTACAAATTTCTCTGCCTCATTACCTATTATGTTCATTGAGTAATAGCCTTGAGGACCATAAGAAAAATCCCAAGAGATACCCTATTCTTCATCTTGGTCTTATTAGGTTAATTTATGAACACTATCAAAGTATGCCATCTTTATCTATACCTGTTGCCTCCATGACATTTGAGGACTATGACACTGATAGTGGGGGTTCAGAGAATCAGCCTAACTAGGAGAGAATTGTTGAAGTCCACCTGTCCTCTGAGATGTCTAGTAAGAAATCCAAGTCTTAAAAACCTCAGCTTGCTAAAGCTAACCCTGAGACCTACCCTGACTATCCTATCCCCTTAAAGAATCTTGTTCTCAAGGGCTCCCCTGCCAATAAGTTGGTTTCCTACTCTGCTAATTTCTTGGAAGAAAAAGCTGAGAAACCTGAAGCTAGCAGAAATTTTGTGCCCTCCCCTCCTGCCTCTTTCAAATTTGATGGTACTAGATTTCCTAGCTCCCCCAACCCAGATGATGTTAACCTCATATTAGACCGGGTTCAGTCCGGTGACATTCTTGCTTCTACAAGAAACAACATTAGTGACATTTTTAGGGTTTTGAAATGGGCCTATCAAGAAATTAATAATCTTAATCAAAGAAATAGGTCTCTGTATAGTAAGTCAGAGGAGCTGGAATTGAAGCTGTCCACTCTCAGCAACGAAGAAGGGAAACAGAAAAAGAACTGTATTCGAATGGAAGGAGGTGACATTAAAGATAAGTACAAGTCTCTGGAAGCTGAAATGGTTAAAATTAAAAATAACATGAAAACTGTTGTGGAACAAAACCATTAAATAGCTAGGAACAATGCAATTATCATCAATGTTATGTTTGAAAAGCTGGAAAAAATGCAACAGGGTTCGCTGGTTGTAGATCTAGAAGAGAACAAGGAAAGCAAGAATGACGACTAAGGTATTTCGAAAAGGACCTGTGCCAATCTCAAAAAGAAAGCAGCCCCCACTACCCAGATGGTTTAGATATTAATGAGGGGGGTTCAAGATATGAATGAGCTAGAAGCTGAAACTATAGATTTATTAAAGACCCAAATTTAGTTTTTGTTGTCGTTTTGTCTAGTTTTTTGGTTTTGTAGCCTTGGTTGTCCTTTTTGTTGGCCGTGGACTTTTATTGTTGTTATTTTTACAGCCTTTCCAATTTTGGTGTCTTTAATGATCTTATCTTTAATTTGTAAACTTCATGGTTTCAGGTCCTTGTAAAACCCATTTTTTCCTCTTTCAAAAACTATACTTATGTATATGATATGTTTATTGTTGTCTATATAAATTACCATTGAAGGAAACTAATCTCTAGAATTTGTTGTTCCAATAAGAATAAAAAAATTGACCAGTTTGTAACATTTCATTGATAATTGATAAAATATAGAGTTACCATACTTCCTCTAGCATATATATATATATATATATATATATATATTTGTTGATATCCATCCCTAAGTAAACATAGTTGTCTAATCTAGTTTTGAGATATCCCAACTTTAAAACATAAGTGTCAAAATTTTGATACTAGACTATGATGGATTATTTAATATCTTAGAGTGACTTCAATCAAGAAACCAATTATTTTCCATCCTTTATAATGATTTTTTTTTTTTTTTATGTAAGTCTGCTCTAAATAATTATATAGAAAATTTATCTTCATATCCAAGTCTTAAACCTTAAGGTTAAATGTAACAACAATAAATAATAGGAATATGATAGATGTTAAGCATTGAACTTTTGATACTACACCATTAAGAATTATTTAAGATCCTAAAGTGAATTTAATCAAGAAATCCATTATTTATCATCCTTCTTAATGATTTTTCATATTTTTGTTATGTAGGTTTCTTCTAAATCCTTATGCATATAAAATTTATCTTCACATCCAACTCTTAAACCTTGAAGTTAGATGTAGCAACAATAAGAAATAAGAATATGATAGATGTTGGATTTGCTTGATACAAAGAAGGTCTCCTCAAAATTGATTCTCTCTACCTACGAATATTCCTTAACTACTAACCACCTTTCCTTGTAATTTTCATGTCTTTTCTCTTTAAATTATATTTCTTCATAAAAAAACATTTGTATCCAATAACTTTCATATCCTTAGGAAGATTATATAAGTCCCATGCAATAATGTTTTGTTTATTAATTGTATCCTCACCAATGAGCATCTTCTAGGACATACTAAATGTAGATTAAATTTCCTTCACTATTTATGGCTCATCCTTGCTAGTAGACAAAGAAAAAATACATTTAAAACTAGGTAGAGCTATATTAATGTAAGTTTTTTATTCTACAATTATTTTTACTATCTTTTGTATCCAATTTAGTAATCCATTTTAATATGTGTTTTACCCCCTTTTGTTTCTATGTTTATCCTTAAATTATCCTTACACCTTATATTTTTTCCATGCCCATGAGTTTTCCCCTTTCCAATTTGTTTATTAGCCTTTAAGTAAGCCTTTCTTATCATTCTTATGTGATAGTTATTCTAATTAAGCTCTCATTCAATATTTTTTGGATTCTCATGAATTTTAGCCCTCTTTTAATCTACTTTCCCATATTTGCTCACATATTGTAAGTCCTTTTAATCACCTCTAATGGCCTCTATACTTCTGATACTACCTATCCTAATATTTTTCATCCCCTAGCATTAAAAAATATGCCAAGTTGTTATTTTATAGAAATATTCCCAAAATTTTAGCATCAAATAAGTAAAAAAGACCTTAGTACCCTTTTGGTGATAATTTTCTTATAACCCTTCAAACAATCTATGAATAACACCATCTTTTCCTTTTTTTTTGATCCATAATTACTATTTTATATTATTCTCTTGAGTTATTTATGATTATACCTTTAGAATTTTTATTAGAGCTTGAAATTTTGTTGAGTCTTCTCTTTCTCTAGAGGTTTATTTTGTAGCCATTAGTTGATTATGACTTCGCTTTTCAAACTATTTATTATTTTCTTCCATTATTTCATGCTAACTATTTTTCTTAACACATAGTCCTTAGATCCTTATTTTCCCTTCCATTTTTATGTACTTCTACTCTTGCACCATCCCTTCCCCTCATTAAATTTTATACATCCATCTTCCATTCTCTTTCCCTTGTTTTCATATTTCTTTGTCCTAAAAATTTTCCCATTAATAATAGATTTGTATGATTCTATATATCCTAGCCATTATATCTTATTTTTTCCATTTCCATAGGTTGTTTACATTAAAAATGGAGCCATGAAAACTAAGTAGAAAACTAGTATTAAATCAACCAAAATAAGAGAGATTGCATGTCAAATTCATGTAATTGTATTCACCAAATGAAGTGTATATAATATATTTTTTAGCCAATTGAATTCAATAAAATAGAGGGAAAGGTTTTTCAAAATTCATAACAAACTAAAAAACTATTAGAATTATCTTCCTCTCTATCAACCAAATCACTACCTAAGTAAGTGATTAATTTGTAGAGTAAAATAAATCACATAAAACATGAATTTTACATAAACACCCTCTTTAAGCATAAGTTAGGTGGGGAAAAAAAGATTAGGACAAAAAGAATGCCTAATAAGGTACCCAACTACAAGGCAACCTCATAAAGAAGAGGAGAAAACCTCGAGGGAAAAAAATCCCCTCCCCCACCTTTCAAATGAGGGATAATGAACAGGACTAGAAGGTCCTCCCTTAGGATACTATTTATATTGTAGTGAACTACACTCCAAAAAGAGCTAATAGATGAATGAACTTTTTCTTAGTAAAAGGTTTGGTGAAGATGTCAACAACCTACTCTAAAGACTAGAAATAAGTCAATGATTTGAATAGGAATGATCTTCTAAATAAAATTCATGTGAATCTCAATGTTTTTTATTTGTTGGTAATTGTTAGTAAGAAGTTTAGGGGATATAGACCAGATTTTTGTACCCAAGGGATCTTTGATAGTTGAATTCCTTAACCCTAGAGTTGGTCCTATTGAGGTAGCATAGGAAGGTATTTCGGATCCAAGATTAGTTGTAAATAAAAATAAAATAACATACACACAAGACATATTAGAATTCAAAGTTAATTACATTCATTATATCAATAATTATTCATTACATTTCTTATATCTTTATTATAGTCAATACTTTATATTCTTCCTTATTCTAACATAAATCACTCTATGTTACTCTATACTTATCTACACAATTGGTGAATGGATTTTTCTATCTAATTATAGTTACAATAGGATATGTGGTGCTTAGATAGTATCCCTAGAGTATATTCTATCTTCCTAAGCTCATGTTTTGGAATGTTCCTTTTTGTTAGATATTATGTATCTCTAGATCAATGTTTGCACACTATTATCTGGCTAATATCATCCCCTCTTCAAAACCTTGAGTTTTCCTCAAGTCATCCTTGCTTTGTTGGTGGAATGTCTGAGTACATGCATTGGAGGGTAGGAAGGTGATCATCCCACTATTTTTTTCCAATTGCAGTTGATCCATGTGAGTATGGAGTTAGACTAATTCCTTTTCTAATTCTAGAATAGTGGCAGGGATTTGAATACTTTTGGAAAACTATTGAGCCTCATGGATAATATTGAAAATATGTATCAATTGTAAATTGAAAAGAAAATGGAATCATTTTTAGATTTTATCCCTTTGATCTTGTAGTTTTTGATACTGATCATGGAGACCTTTAATATTCACAGGTAGATACTACTATCTTTATCTTTAGTGGAATCATAACATTGTGAGTTGTTTAAAATATGGGCCTCTAAGGTATTCATTTGGGCTTTGGTAGAACCCACAATGGTAGGACACTATAGGAAATAGTAGAACATCTAGTTGATCTCCTTGAATGTTCCTTTAATTGTGTTGAGATGAATCTCCAGTTGTGACCAGACAATTTAGTAAATTTTCTATACTTCATCCATCTTATTCTTTTAAAATTCTTGAACCTCCTACTTGATCTTATCATTCTACATACTAGTGTCTTGTAAGAGTTCTTCTATAATCATCTTAAGTTGTCGAGGAGGTGCCTAAGTAGAGTCCTCATTTAAATGAGGAAATTTTCACTGAATTTCCTTGATCATCTCCTCTATGTGTTCAACATTTTCCACATGTTTTTTAAGGATTTCATATTAGACTGCCTAATGAAATATTTCCCCTGATTGAAACTTTTGTAGAGGTGAGATGCTCCCTATATTCACTTTTTTTTCAACCATTGGTAGTTAAAGAAATTGGGAAGATGCTACTGTTTGCATGTGTTACTACTTTGCTAGGAAATATTTTATGGGTTACATTAGAGAAGGTATTAAAGATGAGGGTGCATTGGTTTGAGGAGGAGGGGTATGTATCAAAGAAGTATCATATTTTGCTTCTTCCTCACATAATATTTTATATTCTTTTGCAATAGTCTCTGTGATTTTCCCTTGTACCTTCTGTGTAATCTCCATTTTTCCTAACATAAGCTTATCTAGGCATTGTTTAGACCAGAGTTCTTTTGCTTATAACTGATTCTATTTTTCCTTCTTCAAAATTTTCAATGTAGGTACATTTTTTTGGATGGCCAATTCCCTTAATTTCTCTTCTTCTCCCATTAATTTCTCTCTCTAGAGTTTGAGTATGATAGATATTTGATCCAATAATATACTCATAAACTCTTCCAAGGTAGTATGTGATGCTACAATATATCTAATGAATTCCCTCTCCATAGTTTTCTTGTTGATAGGAGGCATCTTGTCGTATGTTTGTAGTGTTTTGGAAAAGAATATTTTCTCGAACAATGCACTATATAACTAGTATTCATCTACCAATAGTCCATTGATGGGCTTCTTGATCTGGAGGATGTCTCTAGTTTTATCTCCTTTTCTTCTTCCATATCTTATTGGGGTTCTACCTCTCTTATTGCTTGTTGTTTCCTCCTTTCCCTTTTATTTTTTCTCATGTATAAGAGGAGCTCTATTGCTTCTTTTTCTAGGGGTCTTTTTTGATGTGCTTTCTAACCTTCTCTTTCTTAACTAGCTTCTTTTGATTTCTGTTGAAGATGGAGTCTCTATTTACAATCTATTGGACCTTCTAGGGATAGAGACTAGTGCTAATTTTAATCCCTTTGCATCTTTTGGTGGTATTTGTACTTGTTTCTTCCCTTTGTATTGTTCTGTAGCTTTCTCCTTGGCTATGAACTCTATATATCCCTTAACAGTGGGACATATTTTTTCCTTGGGATTTTTTGGGAGACTAAGAAAGCAACTGATATAGAATTCTAGTTCTACATTTAGAACCTCTTATGGAAATGGGGGAATCCATGAAGTTCAAGGTTCTATCACCTCTATAATGGTGAAATATTTTTCTACCAAAAAGAAAATGGAGTCTAGGTACTTTTGTACCGTGTTATGAGAAAATTTCCATCAATCCTGCATATATTTCTGCAACATTTTGAAGAACCCAACGAATAGTTGAATATATGTTGGTTTAGTCATAAACCTTTTTACATAATCTTGAATTTGTGCGGCTACCAGTTTGGTTGCATTCCATGATTTTCTAGCAAATTGAGGGAGATGGTTCATAAAATAAATATAAGGAAAATGAGCAAAGTACCATACTAGAAGTTATATCTTGGGGTCTTTGTTGAAGCCACATTCTCTAGGAGCTCCATTCTAAGTAATGCACATAGATAAAATTCCTTCCCTTGAACAACCATCTGATAGGGGGTGTGGATGGAAAAAATAGTGGTAGAACCTTTGTATTTTGTATAATAAACTTTATATGCAGCTACCTTGGTGGCATATTTCGCCTCAAGGTTGGTGATGTTACTAATGTCCAGACTTATCCCATCAAAATTTATGCCAGTGAGTTTGATGACTTTGATGTTCTTGATACCCTTCTTTGACAGAATCACCCCTTGTGCCAACAATCAGGTAACAACTTGGATGGCCTCCTTTGTGATGCAATGGGATTTGTCTAGGTAAAGGTATTCATCATGTATCTTGTTGAACACCAAGTGGATCCATTCCTCCTCAGAAAAATTTGAGAATTCCTTCCATACATCCAACTTCTCTTCTTTGATTTAGGTATGCTTAGGTAGATATCTGTTGGTTTTGGGTTGTAGTAATGTTATTCTAAGATCCTTAAATTTTGAATGCTTCATCTCTTCTAGAAGGTGCATGGATGATTTACTTCCATCTTTCATGTAGATAACATTGTTTGGAACTCTTTAAAATGCACCCTCTCGATGCATGACCATTGTATTGTAGGGAAGTTTCTTATAGTTAAGGGGTGGTTTTCAATTATAGTAATGGGAGCAGGTGTGACCATGATTATCAACTCGTACTTGAGTTAGGGTACAATAACGATCATTTTTCATAGAAGATCTAAGAATGTTGGAGTGAGTAAGTTTTTTGAGAGAACCAAATAGCTATGTGAGGGTAAAGGTCTAGTAAGGGTCTTTTATAGATTTTCTAGGTTAGCTTATTAATTATTGTAGCCTTTTCTAGTTATTTTCTACCTTTTTCTACCCATTGGTATTTCTATGGCTAAATTTTCCTAGCACCTAATATTATATCCTATATTGAATACTATAATACAATATGATATAATATTTAAGGTTTTTTTTTTCATTATGTATCATGTGGAATTTCCTTTGATATTTTTTATTCCTATGATTATTGTCCATCTGGTGCCATTCTAATGTCTTTTTCAAATAGCCACATGTCATCCATTCTAAGTTTTGGTGATTGTGATATTTTTCATTTGTAACTCTTGGTGTACCCATACTATTTTCTTATATTTCCTAGACTTGTTTCAATCTAGCTTTGTATAAAGAATAATCTTTGGAATCCATAAACTCTTCGGGATGTTAACTTTGGTTCATTTTGTATTCATGCTTCCAAGAATTCATCCCTATTTGTGCTATAATCATCACTATTTAATTACAATTCTCCTTCATTATTTATATTTTATTCTTCCTCTTCCCCATCTATAAAGTTGGAGATAGTGTAAAGGTTTTTGATATCTTCCCCTTCCTTGTTTTGTGCTACTTCTTCTATATAGGATATACCATTGAGTTCTCCTAATGGAGTACACACAATTTTGGTGGCATCTGTAAATGAAATATCCTCTTTAAGGGAGTCTATTATACCATTAGAATTGACAAATCATCTTAATCCAAGTAAATCTCAAAAGGTATTAAATGGCTCCTTCATTTTAACTACTTCAAAATCAACCAATTGTTTTATCCCTTTAACATTCACTTCAACATTCTTCCAAGTTCTCAAAGTCTCCATTTTGAAACAATCAACAAGACTTATGTTCATAAGTGTTTTTAAAATCTCAGGTCGACCTAATTTCTCCCATGTGGTGGATGGAAATATATTTATATTAGCACCCAAATATACCATACTATTTGACTTTGTGATCATTAAAATCTACTTTTATCAATAATGAACCATTCTTCTAGTTCCAGTCCTTTAATAATTGATTGAACTACTTGTGTTTATTCTAGTATTTTCCCCATTGATTTAATTTGTCTACTAAATCCTTTTTTCTAGGTAGAGATGCAAGGTATTTTAGCATTTTAACTTATTTCTCTATAAAGCAACTTGCCTCTTCTTTTTGCTCTTACATTATGTTTAATTTGGCCTACTATACCACCTTGTCATGTTGCTTTTTATTATACTAGAAGTTTTCTGGTTCCTCATCTTCTTCTTATTATTTCGAACTATAATATTCTTCATATGCTTCATCTACCATTGGATTCTCTTTTTTTTAACTAGTATTAGTACCTTTTCTAGTGACAACATTTAATTTCTTCCTACCTTCGATTTTCTTCTTCTTCTTTTTATCCACAACTAGTTCTTCTCTAGAGTGTTCTTTTGTACAAGTATCCAAATCCAACACATCCATTCGATAAAAACTCTAACTTCATGTGGTACTTTTTGGATGAATTTGGTACCTCTTTTTAACTCATCACTTTCAGAAGGTTGAATGTCTTAGAAAATTCACATTGAAACATTGTGTGATCATCTTTCCCACAAAAGGTGCATTTCTATTTTCTTTCTACCCAAAATTTAGAGGCATAATGTCCCATTTACTATAGTTAAATAAGTTTACATCATTTCTTCTTTTTCTAGTTTAGAATCTTCCTCTACCCCCTCTATATTATCTAACATCCTCCTCATAACCCAATTGTTGATTGTTTTGCATGGCACATGCCTTTCAGTTATCTTGCCAAGGTGGTATCCGGTATCTGGTATCAATGTTTTCATATGTATTGTAAATATGATTGTGACATCATTGAGTTCCATAATTCCCTTAGTTTCTTCCATTTCAGATTGGAGGTCTATTCTTTGGATAGTCTTCTATTAAATGTATATCCCATTCTTGACAAAGAGTACAATACATAGAGTTAGGTTTTATTATTTTCACTACATCTAATATGTTTTCCGCTCTACCCTTGGGGGAATTAATTCTAGATGTTCCCTCCCCTATTTCTATAATGTGCACCAAATTAAATCAAGTTCACTAGGTTCACTAGACTTGATCTCCTACTACATGACCAACTTTTGAACTTCCAACTATAAATCTTCAAGGATTTCAATTCTTTTATCTGTTTTTGGTTTCCTCCATTGTTGAGCTTTATTCTAGTATGCCATAGAAAATAGATCAATGAATTTTTCAAAGAATCTCCCATCTAATCCAACTCTTATATCCTTACACAATCTAGAGATGAACCATTCTACTATTTTTTTGTTAAAGGTTCCTCCAATTTTTTTCATACTTCTTTAAAAATTTTGTTATAGTTTTAAATTGATGGTTTGTCTTTGTTTCAAGTTCCCCATATGAGTAACACTTTTGGTTGGAACTTCTGGTGTCTCAAAATTGGATAATAATTATTTCTTACTTCCTCCCATGTGGCTTTATGTTGTGGGTAATTCTTCATGTACCATCCTAATTCTTATTTTCTCAGTGATCCAATAAAGCCTAATAACTTCTCTTTATCTTCATCTTTTCCCAATTTATCTCCTATGGACTCTAGAAGGGGATTTCTTAAGTCTACACACTAAGGATGAATCCTAAAAAAAACTTGGTGTTTTCTCCATGTAGATCTCCTCTCAAAGGTCCTCATGAATAAAATCACTCTTCACATCCTTCTAATATAGATCCCATCCATATGCTAGAATAATAGCAAGTGAGAGTTGAATAGAAGTCATCTTGGCCATGGGTAGAAAGGTCTCCATGTAGTCAATGTCAACAACCTATAAAAAACCTAGCACAACCAACCATTACTTTTACTTATCAATCAACATATATACTACAAATAGTTTGATATACCCACTTACATCGAACCATCTTCCTTCCTTTAGGAAGTGAAATCACATTCCAATTGTGAAATTTCTGAGTAAGGAATCAAATTCATCATACATAGCCCTCTCCCACTAAGATATGCCTAATACCTCTCAAAAGTTTCATGGATCATAGGTAGTGGATAAGAAAGCATCTTTCCTATTTTGATCATTTTTAGATCATTTATGTCTATCATTTATTGGATTCCCTACCCAAGTACTTGCTCTATCAAGTGTCTATCTAACCCAAAGAGGGTGCGAATCAGGTGCTAAAATATCATCCTCCAAAGAATGTGGTGAATTAGATGAAGGTGAGTCCTCATCACTATCCTAACTATCGAAATTGGAAGAAAAAGGCTCTATGTTAGGAACCAAAGGTGGATAGTTATAGTTGTTAGAAGAGGAATCATCAAAATCAAGTGAATCCATAATATCGGGAGAAATGTCAAATATAGAGTTAGTAGGACCCTCGTAAAACTTAACACTTATCTCATTGAATAATTCATGTGTGGTTGGGTGGATTAGGAAATAAAATTTTACACCATTTAGATAACCTACAAATATGTAATGTTTTGAATTGATGATCCATAGACTTGTGATGATATTGTTGAGAAATAGTTCCTCAAATGTACTAGATTTTAGGTGAAGTTACATTGGGCTGACATAAATTTTAGTGGAACAAAGTAGTTAGTCCCCTCAATTCTTTGATGACCTCCATTATTTAGCGTTTGGCTTTAAATGTGTTCACAATTTTGTATTGGTAGATCACTAAGCTATGTCGGTGTCATAGGGTGGTGTCAAAGGGAGTCATCATAGAGTGTCCTTGATGCCCTGATAAACTATCTGAGTTTCATTGTCGATGAGAGTAATAGACTTCACTAGGACATGGATGGAAGTCTCTTCAAAATTCCAATAAGGAAGAATTGTGTGACATGTAAGATGTGGTTGACATGTAGATAGTGGAGACCTTGGTCAATGATGATAACAGCTACTTTGGGGTGACAGTGAAAGTTTAGCAAGAGAGTGTCTCGAGTCTCTTTGAAGTTCCGATGCAATTTGAATGGGTAGAACGTCTTGGTAGTGTGTATGTCAAGGTGACTGTTGGAGTTTGAGGAGAGACTATTTATAGTCTCCTTGAAACTCTGACAAAAGGATGTAATGACAGTTACATTTGTTTGTTGTTTTCCTCATGGAAGTTGGAATGATCAACTTCCTCGTAACATTTGAGGTTTATACGAATGCCTTAGTGCATTGTAACATATGAGCATAATTTGAGAAGATCAAGGAAAATTGTAACAAAGATATGAGGAACACCTATAGAGGTGTATGTGAATGCCATAGTGCATTAAACAATTTGTAATAGGAACATGATGTAATAGAGGGGATCGACATAATGATATAGATTAATCAAAGAGGTTGATTAGATAAATGTAATGGGAAAGAGGAGATTTGCACTCAAGGGGGCTATGCCATCAAATTTTTCCTCCAAATAAAATGGGATGAATAGTATCCATGAAAGGCTTAGTGCCTATATTATATTCTAACTATATTTTCTAGTTGCTAAATAATACAATGGTTCTATGCTTTCGGAGTGTGGGATTTTTTAACCGAAAGGGTTTTCCCCACGTAAATCTATGTGTTTATTGATTCTATTCTATCTTTGATGTTTAATGATTCTACTAAATGAATTTGGTTACTGCTTGTTGTTGAGACTAGTTAAGGTTGCTTAAACTTTCCTCTAAGGTTTAATGTGGGAAATAAAACTATGTTTGATTTTTATTTTATGGCATAATAGTACACACTTTTGAGGCTATCTAATGTAATGAATATTACCTAAGGCACCTAATGTTATTAGATGTTCATTATGGGATAAAATAATTTCCTTACAAATGGTATCAAAGCCATCTTCTAAGGTTTTCTTATTCCTAGTTTTCTGGTTTTGGGTATTCCTTTTGTGAGGATTTCTTAGTCTGGAAAACTTGAGGAAATATGAAGCAATTGATTGATGATTGATCCTTTGGTGAGTGAAATTTGTTTACTATTTTTTTTAGTTTCAGGAGACAACATGTAGCTTGAAGAATGGTGAAGACAAAGAAAATGAAGTTGGTCATATTGAATTGATGTGATTTGAAGGTCGTAGTTGACAATAAAATAATCTTGATGCATGGGGTGGAATATGTTGCTTTGTCGCTATGTTGTAGCAGCACTTTCATAATGGGTGTCTGTGTGAGAGGCTCCCTAATTATATGGAGAAGCTTGAGTTGTTTTATTACTATGAAGTAATGTACTTATATTGGGTTCCTTTTCCTGGCATTGGAAGATATTCTTTTGATACCCTGATTGCTTGTAGGCTATGGAGTTTATCATAAGATGATATGGAAGCTTCTAAAATAGTCTTCCTCCCTCCAATGCATGTGCATATTGGTGGTTCTGAATTTGGCTTGAAATGGTCCTAGAATTTCTGAACTATTTTTCTTTTTATGGATGTTTTGTACTTGCATAGGTCAATTTCATGTTCCTTTGATTTGAAGTTTTTGTAGATTTTCATAAAAATCTATGGTGATGCTCATTCATGACAATTCATTATTTTGGTTTAACCATTATGGTGTTTTTTTTTCATACCTTTAATTCTTCTAGATGAGTAGTGAGTGTGGATGGGCATAGGTGTTGTTCCAAAGATAGTGGTTTTGTACGTTTTACACAAAAAGAAACTTGTGAATTTGTGGAGCTGTTGTTAAGCTATTTTCTAGACCTTGGATTTTGGGGTTCTACTAGATGAGATAGTTGTAGTTCTTCATATATTATTTATGCATGGTAAGAGGAGGTGTGATTCTTTCTTTTGCATGGGAGTGTTGGTATGTGATTAGTCACTCAACATTCTTGTGGTGATGCTTGGTGGTTTCCTTGACTATGGTGCTCGTTGTGGACACGATTGAAAAATATGATTTGTGTTGAATCTGGTGTTTGATTCATGTTGTATACATGGTTATTCTCTTTGAGATCTCATTTTTGTAGTTTATTGTGCGATAATGGGTTTGCATGATTTATTGATTGGATCTTCCAGTTATGCAAGATGTGGGTTGTCTTTACCTACATGTTTGTTGTGGGATAAATCATAAGTGGACTATCTATATCCATGAGGTTGGTTCAATGTTAATGAAGACTTGTTAGTTGGCCTTGTCTTTGGTCACTTGTGTATTGGCGTGGTTGCTTTGAGATGAGAGGATGGATGGTATGAGAGTATTGTGATAGTTATTTATGGGGACCAATAGCATGTGTATCATGATGTAATGAATAGCTTGGATACTTAACTTGGTATAAGCTCTTGATAGTGATGGTATTTTTGCTTGGTTTGGAGATCTTGGTTTCATTTGGTATTTTTTGTTAGATGGACATGTTGGTGCATGGACTTGAAGGATTTTTTTGATTAGTATAATTTTGGTCATGATGATTGGAGAGCTCAAATGTCATGGTTCAGTGGGAGCTTTAGCAGTGTCTGTGAATGAATGATTTTCATTAAGTAATGCAAATGTTACTAGGAGGAGCTCTTGGATCTTGTTGTTGCAAAAGGGTTCTTTTGAATTTGCATGGACACTACTTGAAAAATGTGTAGTATCTCAGAGCCATGAAAGACTCTTGTGGTCATTGGGATGAGGTACTGATGATGTTTGGTAGGTGATGTTGGTTTCGAGTTTGTTTTCTTTTATATCATGATATCCTCTTGATCAAGCACATTAGATTTTTGTCATGATCCATTGCTCTTAAGACCATGGTACGTTCACTTGGAATGTAAAATCTCCTAAGGGGGATGGTAAAATCATGATATCATGATTAGTTCTTCATTTAGATGCTTAGAGCTTTGCTAGTGGTCTAGTGATTCTCTATGTTTTGGGTGCATTGGTCATATTCTTGAGAACTTCATGATAGTGCAGTGATGCATTTGGAGTTTAGCATGAGATTATTGTTTGTAGGTGCTCATGGATACATGGAGAATAAGGTGAGGTTGTATTTCTCTTGAGAGGAGAGAAGTGTTGTTGATGGTTACTCTTGATGAAGATTTCAACAAAAAGTCTAAGAAGCCTTTACCTTGTTTGGATGCGAGTTAGACAATAGAGACCTATGAGGAGATTTCTCTTGGAGGATTCATGATAACTTGTATATCTTGGAGGAGCATTCTCATTCCCACTCTTGGTCTACTTAGTAGCTTATCAATTGAGAGGCATCTCCCATTTTTTTCTTTTAGGCACATTATGATTTTCTTCTCATGAATATGGATCTTGAGTTGTGGGTACTTCGTTTTGGAGGATTCATTTGAGGAGTCTTGGCATGCTTATATCTCCTTATGCACTGGAATTACATTCATAAATGTTGAGTTTAGGAGATGCATTGGGCTTATTTCCTTCATAGGGAATGGATTTAATTTGATCCTCTTTGGCTTGAGAAGCTTACATCCATGGTGATTACATGATATATATGCTATGTTTGATCTTGGTGATTGAATGGTTGGGTGTTGTTATGGATTTTTTTTTGGGATGTTGTGAAAGGATATCATATTTTGACACAATTTTCATTTAGAGGTGTATGTAGGAGGATTTGATACAAGTACATGATGTGCAGACTTTCTCTCTTTGGTCTTGGTTATCTTCTTGGATATTTTATTTCACATTACATTGGTTTGAGGTTTGGTTGGAGCTATTGTGATCACTAGCTTGTGGTTATGTGTTTTCACTTATGTGCTTGGGTGATGACATGGAGGTTTCTTTATTTCTTCCATTTTTTGGGTGTGAAGAACTTGGGAGAGCTGTGAAGACTTGTGAGAACTATTCTTACAGGTTGTGCATATCATTATGGATGATTCATTGGTAATACATGATGTTTTACACTTTTTGTACGATGCTATTGGTAGACTTGGTATGCCTTGATCATTTTCAGATTTACATTACCCATGCAATGGGAGATCTTGGATGTGTATGTCACTCTTTGACATGTTTGCACATGGATATTATGATTGTAGTTTATGGGTGTATATATTTATGGCATAATTTTACTATGTTTTGTATACCTTGGAGGTATGGGTAATTGGATGGATTATCACATGTTGTGAGTGATATTTTCAATCACATGGGTTAGATAGTTGGATGGGAGCAATCAGTTTTCTAGTTGTTCTAGTCAATGTTCTATCTTATTTTCTGGAGGATGTATTTTTGATTGTGTTCAAACTTGAAGATTTGAAGCTAATGCTATTGATTTTTTTGTATAAGCTGTGAGCATAGTGGAGTGGTGGCAGTACGTTGTATCCTTTGTTGTTAGTTGGATCTGTTGTAGGTGTCTTGGTTTAAACTATTGTAGATACACCATGGATTGTTCCTTTCCTATGAAGGAGGGTTGGAACGATTTCCTAAGATGGTGGACATCTTGAATGTTGATATAATAACTTTGAGAAATGATTGGTAGCAAGTACATTCTTTTTCAAGTGGTAGAATTTTAAGAAACATTGCCTCAAATGTACTAGATTTCAGGTGAAGTTATGTCAGGCTATTAGAGAATTTTTAGCAGGACAAAGTAGCTAGTCTCCTCAATGCTCTGATGACCTCCACCATTTTGTGTTTGGATAAATGTGTTCGCAAGTTTATATTAGTGGATCACTAAGCTTTGTCGGTGTGATAGGGTGGTGTCAAAGGGAGTTGTAATAGAGTCTCCCTGATGCCTCAATAGACTGTCTAAGTCTCATTATCAGTGAGAGTGATAGAATTCACTAGGACATGGATGAAAATCCCTTCAAAATGTCGATAAGGTAGAATTGGGTGACATGTAAGACATGAGTTAGATGTATGATGGTGACGTGGTCGACATGTGGATAGTGGATACCTTGGTAAGGCCAACAACAACTACTTTAGGGTGATGATGAAAGTTCAGCAAGAGAGTGTTTAAAGTCTCTTCAAATTTTTGATGCACTTTAAATGGGAAGAATGTCTTGGCAGTGTGTATGTTGAGGTGACTATTGGAGTTTGGGGAGAGACTATTTCCAGTCTCCTCGACACTTCAAAAAAAGGATGTAATTATAGTTACATTTCTTTTTTGGTTTCCTAGTGGAAGTTGGAATGATCAACTTCCTAGTAACATTTAAGGTTTATACAAATGCCTTAGTGAATTGTAACATATGAGAATAATCTAAGAAGATCAAGGAAAATTGTAATAGAGATCTAAGGAACACTTGTATATGTGTATGCGAATGTCATAGTGCATTGAATGCTTTGTAACAGGAACATGATGTAATAGAGGGGATCAATAGAATAATCTAGATTAATCAAAGAGGTTGATTAGAGAAATGTAACAAGAAAGAAGAGATTTTCATTCAAGGGCATTTTAATGTCGAATTGTTCCTCTAGATAAAACAGGATGAAAATTTTCTATGAAAGGCTTAGTGCCCCTATTCTATTGTAACTATATTTTCTGGTTGCTAAATAATACAATGGGTCTACACTTTTGGAGTGTTTTATTTTTTACCCAAAAGGGTTTTCCCCATGTAAATCTGTGTGTTCATTTCTTTTGTTATATCTTTCATGTTTAATGATCTACTAAATGAATCTGGTTACTGCTTGTTGTCGAGACTAGTTAAGGTTGCTTAAAATTTCCTCTGAGGTTTAATGTGGGAAATAAAACTATGTTTGATTATGCTTTTATGGCATAGTAGTACATGCTTTTGAGTCTATCTAATGTAATTAATGTTACCTAAGGCACCTACTATTCTAAAATGTTCATTCTGGGATAAACTAATTTCCCTATAGATATTGAGGTATTCATGCCATAGTTAGAGATCCAAACACCCCAAAGTGCTCAACTAAAGATTTCCTTCTGATCCAAGCTTCAATGTGAGTGATACCATTCAAGGATTTGTGATGGGAATAGATACATAACAATTATTTCTCAAAGTGATTATACATTTATTATTTATCTACAAGGTTAATAGAATATTGAAGTTATTTATTTTTTATTTTCAAAGACATAAGAATGAATGTAGAAATAAGGTTTGGTTTTCTAATATCAAGTATAACTTCATTATTTTTTTGGCATTCAAACACAAAGATATAAAAATTATTTTTCATCCCTTGAGCAATTTTAGTGGTATTTGACTTGGACAATTATGTGATTTTATATCATTTCATTTTTATTTTCCTAGTTCTAAATACAACTATCTTATAAAATAATGCATTGTATTTACAACATCATATGAGCATGCAAAATTATAAAAAATTAATATTAGTCTTAGTCATCATATAAATATTTTATGCATTTGTATAACCTATATATATATCCCAAAAGGAATTAAATTGGCTACAAGATGATTACAATGTTGTGGCAAGATAATCAACAATCTAAATATTTTTATATCATACAATAGATATCTAGAACTTTAGTAAAAATGATGGGTCAGAATATGAAATCATAAAAAAAGGTGTTGTTCCCTTTAATTTTTTTATGTTTCAACCTTCTTAAATGTCACACATAAAGAGTGTTGTGTCTAGAAAAATAATATTAAAGAACATGCATCCAAAATAAGGTAATGTGGTGTTCCTATTCCTATGTATTCTGCTAAGAGTATGTCACACTTTTTTCTTCTTAGTCAAAACCCATTATTGTTGGAATATGAAGTTAATTTTATTGTTATTCCATTAGTGATAAATAGTCAACATTGAATACCTAAGTAGTACTTCAGGTATGTGCCTAGGGTGGTTGAAGGCCTTCTATTCAACTGAATGTTTAAATGATGGGGGATCCTAGGGGGATTGTCATAGCCCCCTGGACATCGAATAGCATTACACTGAAGGTATTTCTAATGAAGTTGATTTTTTTGGGACTGATTTTGTATGCTACTTTTGACAAATGTTTGACATGTAGTTTCATGAGTCACACTTCATATTTTTGGAAAATTTTATTTGATAAGGACTTTGCAACTTAGATTTATTATACTCTTTTTAAGTCATGTTTTCAATTATAGTTTGAAGATTATTATAATTGTAAATTTCTTGACAAATAAAAATGTTTGAGATATTTTATCGTGGTTTTTCCTTAGTATAATCTTACCAAGTTTTCCACATAAATACTATGTTAAATGTGTGCTTATTATTTTTCTCTATCTATTTTGTACTATGAATTTTCCTACAATTATATGGGTTACAAATTCTCAAAAAAACTAATAGAGTAATATTTAATATTTTAACTATGAGGTTTTATTAGGGTCTTATGTTCTATAATATTCCAAACCCATCCAATTTATGTTTGGTAGAACCCTTCATCAAATTTTAGTTGAGTCTTCAAATGTGTGCACAATGAAGTCCAACTCTAAGTTGTTCACAATTCTACCAAAATTATATCATTATGATATCACATATATGATTTAGTTCATTATTCTAGCTTGAACCCATGTTCATTATGTGGTCAACATCCTCATGATTTTTCTCATTGTTTCTTGAAGAATATGTTAAGGACTCTATTAAGTATCACTAATATTAATTATGCATATTAGTGGAGATTAAAGTATGGATTTTTTAGATGGAATATCTGCCTATGATAGCTATATTATCTTATATGTTGTAGTTGAAGACCATAATTATATATGCATTTTTTTTACATATTTTGAACTAAATATTCTACTACACTAGATTCCTAATATCTTCTTATTACACATTTTAATAGATATGCTCATAACAAATACTAATGATCATATTGGTGAGTCTATGTGGGCATAGAGAAGCTTGTAAATTTGGTGTTGTGTAGGAGACCACTATGTCAAATTCTTGCTTATCTCTAGTTTATTTTGACATTGTGAGTTAGAAACTATAGGGTGTATTACTTGATACAGATGTTTATGATTTAATTTTATAGTTCAATATGTTAACACTATTGACTTATAGATAGCCTCTTGATCAATTTTGTGATTCTTTTTTATGCAATTCTTAATTAATTTAACAACCAAAAACATCAACTTAGTTAAATCTTCTCTTTATGTTAAGAACTTGAAAGGGTAGCTTAGTGGATACTTATGATAAGAACTTGAAAGTGTGTCACTAAGTTAGTGCACTTAATCACTTTATTTCAGATATGTCTATGTCTATTTTGATACTTCCCATTTATGAGGTTTATTAATATGGTGTTCTCCTTAACTCTAAACCATGTGAGGGTATTGCAACAAGGATTTAGGGTCTAGTATGGATGGTGGGGATAAGTTCCTAAGAGTGGTGATGTAGTGGGTGTTCATCAAACTGATAAAGCCTTGCTCCTTGTCAACTAATCTTAAGACATCTTGCTAACTTATTCTTTGTAAATGATTTTTCTATTTTTATTTTTAACCTTTAATTAGTTTTGGTTAATCCTTTTGTATACCATTGGTCTTGTAAAACGTTTAACCTCTTCGGGCAGGCTTTAATAAAACCCTCACTATCTCACTAATCTATCGAGGGCAAACAGCAGCAGCAACAAACATAAGCATTTGTCTGGTTTGCTGGCAAATCCTATACCAGTTTAGACCAACCGAAGAAAAGTCATCTCAATTATAAATATCTAAATCAAAACCTTCAGACAAAATTTCAAAATTTTATCTCTATACGGCATTATAAATTAACAAATTAGATAAATCAGATATCAGCGGGGGAAAGGAGAAGATCAAGAATGAAAACGGGTCATATCATGGAAGCATTTACAAAATAAACCTCACAACAACTTACAGAAACAACACAGTAAAATATCTCTCTATAATTCCAAGCACAGACTTTTAAAAAGTTCTTAGTCTCTGTGTTAACTGAAACAGCAGATACTTCCTAATAATACAGTTATCATATCAAACAGTACAAAGAGAGTTAGTAAAATCTTGCCTGTGACAGTGGATCGACGCAGGATCGAGTCTTTAAGTCGATTTCCATTAAGTGGGGAAGCACAGCTAGTTTGACAGGAGCGGCGGGGCAAAATAATGTGCACCAGAGATCTGAAAGAGAAGGTCGGCCAGCAGCAAATTCTGACGTCCTTCTCACAGTCCACACACGCAGAATCCTCCATTATTTCCATCCCTGGCGTGCCTCTCAAATCTATTATTTTCCTCATCTTTACTGCTGTTTTAGCTTTGAATGTAAGCTATAGTTAAAACCCATTTCGGCTATGTAGAGGTCCTGTACCAATTTTAAGAAGCCATGTCTCGTGAGGGTAAGATAATTTAGAGGACACGAGATGTTTGCGGTCACCATCGTGAGCCCACCGACTTGAACTGTAAAAAGATGTCATGGAATAGTAGAAGCTCAACATTTTAGGTGATATTTGCGTGCAGCCATTAATGACTTTTTCCGTCACAGGTTCTCTTGCTCTTATCAATTGTTTTCACCAAAAAGCAGCTCTACAATTGGACTCGCTTCACATTTTCCTTGAGAGAGTTGGTGACTATATTTACGTAAATGGATAACTATATGTGGTGATAAATATCACCCTATATAATTGTTTAGATGAAAATTTACTACCTACCCATGCTCATTCTCATTTAGTTTCACTAATGATAGAAATGTGATTATTAGTCAATAGGCTATTTTGTTTGAAGTTTCTGTCAGGATTTTTGTCAGCCTAATTGTGAATTAGATTTGTTGGTGTCGGAGATGTCCTGGCCGGCAGCGACTTGATCGGGTTTTTTTGTGGCGACTTTGAGCTTTGTAATTACATAGGTCGGTGGTGGTGGAGTTGGTGGCCTCAATACAGGGAAGCTGAATGGTAAGTGTTTGTACGATGGTGACAAATGAAGTAAATGCAATATTCAATGTTGCAGTGTGGGAAAGTATACTTTGATTAAGTTGTATTGTCGAAAGAGCCATTGTGGTGTTGGTTTGATAGTAGACTATTGTTAAAATCATTGTCTTGGGCTACGATTTTTAGTAGATTGGAGGGTTTTAAAACGGTTGTGCTGCGTAATTTGTGAGTCATTTTACATGGGTATTTTGCATAAATAATTAATTTATTGTTCATGCCTTTCATTATCTAGTTATTGTTCTTTTTCATAGAAAGTTGGAGGATTCTAACACTAATGTGCTGTGAAATGTGCGAGAAAGTATATTGATTAAGTTGCATTGTCAAAAGAGCCATTGTGGTGTTGGTTTGATAGTAGACTATTGTAAAAATCATCGCCTTCAGCTCCATTTTATAGCATATTAGAGGGTTTTAAGATTGTTGTGCTTCGAAATCTATAAACTGTTTTACATGGGTATTTTGCATAAATAATTAATATATTGTTCATGTCTTTCGCTCTCTGCTTATTGTTCCTTGTATATGTTTGTATCTTTTCCATTATACCCATTTTGGAGACCTCAAAGAGATTATGGGTTTGTATGGATGGATTATTGCAGTTAAATCATCTTTCTTTCGCCAAAACATATGGTTAGGGTTAGTAATTTTTTCACGTTTCGTTTATTGTTTGTAGTTATTGTGCTCCAAAATTTGTAAGTCATTTTACATGGGTATTTTGCGTAAATGATTAATTTATTGTTCATGTCTTACGCTCTCTGCTTATTGTTCCTTGTTATATGTTTTTATCTTTGCCGTTATACCCATTTTGGAGACTTCAAAGAGATTACGACTCTGTATAGATGGATTTATTGCAGATAAATCTTCTTTCTTTCATCAAAAAATATGGTTAGGGTTAGTAATTTTTTTGTGCTTCGTTTAATATTTGTAGTTATCTTTATGCAGCTTTGGCGATATACCCATTAACATAGGAGCAATTGCAGATTAGCATAGGAGTGATTGCATATATATATGCAGAGGGTTAGTATGAAAGCTGTTAAGTGTTATTGTAAGAGCTCTTTTAGAATTTCTCTATTTGTGTAGAAGCTCGTTATAACAAACTATTATTTGTTATCATTATTTTTTCTGGATGGAACATGTTATGTCTCTTGTATGAATATGTTTGATGACATTCTTTTTTTCCCGACTATTTGAAGTTCCCCATAACAAACTATTCTTCATGGTATTATTTTTTTTAGTTCTCCATAGCAAACTGTTCATTATCATAGTTTGTCTCTTCTATTCCCCATATTTTAAAGTTATACTGAATGTGGGTTTTCGAACATCTGTCATATTCATGTGATTGTTAAGTGTTTTTGTAATGGCTCTTTTCCAATTTCCCTTTTTGTCTCAAATGTTTGAAGTTTCCCATAACAAATTGTTCTTCATGATATTTTTTTTTTCAGTTCCTCATAGCAAACTATTTATTATCATAGTTTGCCTATTCGATTCTCCATATTTTAAAGTTCTATTTAATGTGAGTTTTCAAACATCTGTCATTTTCCTATCTATAATATTTAGTAGTGAATAGGTGTTATTCTAATACCTCTTATAAAACGATTTTATTTAGAGAAATTCTAAAAGAACTATTATAAAAAAATATAAGAATTAGAGGTAAATGACATATGATTGAAAGCCCACATTAAACATATTGATACAAGACAACCAGTCTATGTAAGAGTTAGTTTGTCAATTCAAAATTTTCTGCAAGGGAAAACACTTACCGTTCTACTTGTGTGTGTCAAGGCAAGCAACCCAACCACTGCTAGTGCATGTAGATAGCAAGTTCCACTGTGGTCATAAGCAGGCTTGTGTAGTTTTTTGTAGAAGGCTTGAAACAGATAAGAAAAAAATAATATCATGAAACATATTGATATAAGATTCGAGGTAAATTTTTTGGTAGTAGATATTGAAGATAAATACAAAAATTGTATAAGATGTGTTAGAATAACACTTATTAGGTATTGAATCTTATATTGAATTCCCTGATAGATAAAAAAAATACATATATATATATATGTATTGAATTGCCCGATCCATATTTGAAAATATACATATAGGCAAATATGTATATCCATATATACAAACAAAGACCTCTGTGGCTCATTTGACAATGCAACATGAATTTATATATGGATATGTATATCTAAATAGATGTGTATCCTATTCTTATTTGTACTAAGGTACACTGTCATTTTAAAAAGAGTTTAAAATAACATATATACATTTTATATACAATGATATTTCACATACAGTTCACATTGTATGTATATGTATATTTGTATGCATATATATATATATTTGTATGTGTATATATATGTATATATGTAATATAAATATAGGTTTTTTGAGCATTTGTTATTTTCTTGTGATTGAGTGTTTCCCTAAGAGTTCTTTTTGCAATTTCCCTATTTGTCTTTAATATTTAGTGCCAATTATTGTTTATGATATTTAGTATTGAATAAGTGTTATTCTAATACCTCACATACAATTACTCTATTTGTCTTCAATATATATATGCATATATGTATTTGTGTATGTTTCAAAGCATTGATTTTCACATATAGTTCACATTGTTCGTATATATATATATATATATATATAAGGTTGTTGAGAAGAGCAGCATATATATATATATAGTTATATAGCAGCATATATATATATATATATATATTATATATTTATTTATTTTCATAGAAAATGTGAACTATATGTGAAAATCAATGCTTCGAAACATACACATATATATATGTAATATATATATATATATATACATATGTATATATATATGCATATATATGTATATGTATATATATATGTATGTATGTTTAACTAATAGTTCTTTTACAATTTCCTTGTTTGTCTATAATACTGTGTGCCACATAATGTAGCTTGAATTTAGATTTGACAAGCCAACTATTACATAGATTGCTTGTCTTGTATGAATATGTTTCATGATACTCTTTTTCCCTGATCTATTTGAAACTCCTTGTAACAAATTATTCTATTGTTCTTGTAAGAAGGATTGTTTTAAATTTTTTAAATTGTGAAATTTTTGAGTTTCTGATCATGTGTCATTTTCTTGTGATTCTTAAGTGTTTTGCTGTGATTTGAAATCTTTCCCCAAAAAAGTCTATATGTGGACATGTATGTATATGAAATTACTTCCAAAAAACATTCAAAGTGAATAATACAATTCGAATGAAGAGCCTAATGCAAGTGAAGAAATTGTTGTTACAGCTTGTTGACATATTGATAGAATTTCAGGAATGCTCAAATACCCTCCAAATTGAGACTCTATTAGTATCTAAACAAGGTGTAACATCAATTTCTTCGCTAGGATTGGGTTCTTTGTTTGAGTTGGGCTTGACAAAAGAAATGTGACTAGCAACAGAGGCATAAATATATATCCATATATATAGACAAAGACCACTGTGGCTCCTTCCACACTGTAACAACAATAGACAAAAATAGAAATTGTAAAAGAGGTACTACATGACAAATCCTATTCACGATTGGGCTGACGACAATCCCGATGGAAACTTCAAATAAATAAATTGAATAGATAAAAGAGATATTATAAAGAATAATACTTAACAGCTACCAAACTAATTTTATCTCTAATATGTTTATTCTTTCACACTAACCCTATGCATATACATATATATGCAATCACTCCTATGTTAATCCGCAATTGCTCCTATGTTAATGGGTGTAATGGAAAAGATGCACAGAGATAACTAAAACAATAAACAAAATCCTATGATCTTCCATTTAATGTTGGTTTTTTATCATCTGTCATTTTCTTATGGTTCTAAGGTGTTTTCCTAATAGTTCTTTTTGCAATCTCCCTATTTTTCTTTAATATTTTGTGCCAAATAATGTGGCTGAAATTCAGAATTGACAAGCCAACTGTTAGATAGATTGCTTGGCTTCTATCAATATGTTTCATGATATTCTTTTTCCCATAAGAAACAGTTTATTATCATAATTTTATGTTTAATGTGGATTGTTGGTCATCTCTCAGTTTCCTATGGTGTTCATGTGTTGCTCTAATATTTTTTTTACAATTTTCTTGATTGTTAATAATATTTAACTTGCCAAATAATGTAGCTCGAATTTAGAATTGACAAGCTAACAATTACATAGATTGCTTGTCCTCAATCAATATCTTTCATCATATTTTCCC
>VDFB02000007.1:157298505-157679742 GCA_007258455.2 Sequoia sempervirens | reverse complement strand
AGCTTAATTGAAAAGACATTAAATAATGGAGTAACATAAACAATAAAGAGAGAGAATGATAACACAAAACAAGGAGAGAGATGAGGACACAAGATTGGTTATAGAGTTTGTCTGAGTGGACTACATCTCCGGGTCTATCTCAACTAAGTGACCAATCTATTAACAATGCTCTGGATGCTTCAGTACAAATTTTGAGAAGAAGAGCTTTCAACCTACAATAGAAAGTTGTAACAACAATCTAAACTCTATCGCCTCCCAAAAGACTCACAAAGGCCTACAAAGGCTTACAGATAGATCATAATTACAACATAAAAATTTGCAAGAGAAAAGTCTACACAACTCTCTCATAATCTTCTTAGAATAACTCTACATCGTATGGCTTACTCCTCTTCAAAAAACCTCCTTATCATCTCCGATTCCTCTCTCTCCCCACTTGAATACTTGAGAACTCACACCAAGAATGGGATGCTCAGTGCCTCCTAACACTCCCCTTTTATACATGATATTTAACCAATTTGGTTTATAACCACTAAGATTTGTAATTTTTCCCCCCTTAGGAAAAATCAAAACCAAACCCCCCTTAATTACAATAAGATAATTAACCACCCTTAATAGAACAATTATGTTTGATTTTAAGCCCTTAATTCATAACTCATTTTGGCCTTTGGTTGGTTATTATTTGTTGGATTATTAATAACCTTTTAAGGTTATTTAGCTTTGATTTTAATAGGGATTGGTTGAAAATAACTTAACAAAATCAACTAATCACCCATATAAAAATAAGGAGATATGATGGCTTTCCAGTGGAATACAATTTTGTTACTCGGCCGATTTGGGGTTCAACTCTCACCGACCTATATTTAGAACCTATTTTAAAACAAAATAACACACCAAAAACAATCGGAAGCCATATATAATAAAGCGTTTTGTACATAGCAGAATGGTGGAGATGAGCATTTTCATCCAGTAGGTGGGGGGTTTGGATCCCCCCACTCAATTTTGGTAAAACCGATCATGTATCCATCAGAGAAGGAGAGAGGGTGAGGTGTACCATGTGGCATAATACGATTCGCTGACGAAGGCTACGTGAACATCCATGTGTCAAACACCAATTCGCTGGAAATGCTGACTGTGCCTACACGTCACCTGCCAACTCATCATGCTAGCTCACTGTATAGGTGCCACATGTCAAGACTTGACTGGTCCACATCAACATCTATACAATGACACATCTGCTTTGTCAGTTGCTGATGTCATGTTGATGTCATCACTATACGGTCCACCACTAAAGTCAACCCTAAAGTTTGACCGACCATATCTTCATCGTCTGAGCTCCATTTTTGACAAAAAGAGTGCCATCAGGATCATCTCATTGAGCTCTTCATCTCAATTTCAACTTTGATGAATTCTAGATTGATCAATTATTTCACCTTTCTGGACCAGCCTTAGGTACCTGTTCGACCCAAACTTTGACTCGCAATATCTTTTGCGTACAAGCTCAAATTTTGATGAAATGAACATCATTGGGTTCATGTCATTGAGCTCTTTGAATTGAAATTGCTTCAGACCAATTTTGAGTCAATCAAATTTTTTTCCTTCTGATAGGCCCCTGGTCTAGGTTTGACCAAACTTTGACCCACCGTAACTTTTGCATATGAACTCCATTTCTTGTGATTCAAGCGGCGTTAGAACCATGCTTCTAAGCATTATACCATGGTTCCAACTTCCTGAGCATTGGATACAATTGATTTTCCAAGGTTCATAGATCCTCCCGGATCAAATGTAGAAATAAAATTAAAAAGATTCAATGCTTTACACTTTAAATCAATCATATATTAAAGGAGAGAGAAGCACTAGAGATCAAAAATATAATATTGAAATACAAAGTGATTAAAAGAAGGATAAAAAAAGTTTGAATGAATCTCACATATTCAAGAAATACCATTGATGCAGATATGAGGGTTGTTAGTTTACTATTAGGATAAGGTACATAATTTAAAAAAAAGGAATTTTGGAGTTTAAGCATACTTTCAACTACCTACAAATTATGATGAAATCAAAGGAAAATTTAAAACCTCAAAATAAAACCCATCAAGAACTTGATGACTATCATACCACTCTAAGAAATTCAAGGAAGATTGGGGTTTCAAGGAAACCCCTTCTAGCTTGATAGCAAGGAAAAATTTCAAACTTTGATTGAACATAGAGAACTAAAAAATATTTAAAAAATAAAATATCCAACCATAATAGAATGAATAAAAAGAAACAAGGGAAAAAGGAATAAGAAAAAGAGAGAAAAAGGGGATTCATATTTTATGAAGAAAAAACGGGGCATGCATGCAAGGCACAACAATTCCTTCTCTTCTTTTTGAGTGGATCATTTTGTACATGAATATAATATGGCTACACATTTTCCAAGACCCATCCATCTATCCTAATCACTAAAGTACACTTATGGGGTGTTGGTGCTTTATTTTATTTTTATGTTTAATCTATTTTTTTTATTGCATATTTTAAACCCAAGAATAGGATACATTTTCTTACATAGGTTAGTTATGTATCATGTGAATTTTACTCTCCTTATTTAGTGGAGTTGTAGTACATAGATGTGAATACATCTCCTTTATCCCATATTGTTTCTACTTCACATATCTTTGTCATCTATCTTAAATATATTGCCACCTCTTGTTCTCATATGGGTAATCATCCAATCTTATTGGAATGCATTTTTTGATTAGAATATAATTTATTTTATGCTATTGATCTTCTTTGTTTTTTCTTTTAGGCCTTGTTGATCTTAGGTAGCTATATTCATAGTTGAATCTTACATAGAATTTTTACTTGCAAGAATTTGCTTGAGATGAATGTTTCCAAAGGTGTCCTCCCTATCATAGTTGTACTTCCTTGATTGGTAGAGTTATACTACACACATGTGAATTATGTTTCCTTTATTTCACACTGATTATACATTCACATCTCCCGGTGATGTATCCTATATATACCCACTTGAAACTCTCATATGAGCACTCAATCATGAATCTTGTCTAATTTACGTCCTTTGACTAGAATACAACATAGTGATATATTTTGTGCTTTACTTTATGCCTTCTTGATCTTAGGTGGGTATCTCCATAGCCAAATATTACACTCTCAATTTGGAAATTTCTTAAGCTCATTCTCAATAGGATTTACATTCTATATTGAACCACAACTATGATTCTATCTCTTGGAATGGATTGTAGGCATGAAAACCTTGGTTTCTAAATTTCAAATTCACACTTCTGAAGGATGATAATCCTAAGATTAGACCATTAGAAATTGGTATGGGTACCAAGAAATAAAAATGTGCATCTAGGGTTGTGTGTTTAAATACATAATGCTAGGTTAGTTTTACTAATCAAATTTCAACTATAAAAATCTTGCCAACTCTCATTTCATAGATTCAATCACATACCCAGTCTCAATTTACATTTGGCACAATTACTAAACATTCAACATTCTCTATTATTTTATTGTTGATAGTATCGACACAATCTAGAGGCCTAGCTACTAGTGAAGAAGTTGAACACTCTTCCCCTCTGTTGTAGTAAGTCCCAATAGCACATCTTACCACCAGGGTGATCCCACAATAATGGGTTACACTTTTTGGTCAAACTTGACATTGAAATCAACATTTTCACCTGATCTTCACTTTCTTACACCTATAGCAGCAAAACCATTAAGAATTTGAAGATGAATCAAACTAGTGATTTCTGACATTTTGTGTGTAGAATCTAATTATATTTAAAAAAAAATAAAAAGTAAATTGTGAATCCTTTTATGTAATTTTTAATAACTTATTTTTTCTACTAAACAACATTTTTTTAAAATACATATTTGTCAAACCAATATCTAGAGCATGGATATTTTTCCATTATTTTTTGTTACATATATATTTTTAATTAATTTTCCAAGTAAGAGTAATTACAATTTGGGCAAAGGTGTACTTCAAACCGCATATATTTTTGGCATGTATTTGAATTAACTTTTCTTTTTTGGAATAAGGACATCAACACCTAGTGCACATGTATTTTTAGAAATTTTTTCTCTATTTTCTTATTATTTTGTATGTGTGAAACAAAGAACTTGATGTTCATTGAAAAACCTACATTCAAAAGAAATAGAAAAATAAATATAATAATCAAATTAAATATATTTAAAATTATACTTTTTGGGAAGCTTATAATAAGGGTTACATACTTACAAAACATAAATTTTAAATGAATTCATTTGATCACCCAAAAAGTAAATTAAAGTGGTCTTTTACCAACATTTTGATAGGTGTAGAGGAGACTCTATTATAGATAGGTATGGTTTAAAACTAACGAGTTATATCCAAGGGGGTTTGATCTAAGAGGATTTGATCAAACCCTCTTTAGTTAAAATCATTTAAATGAAACCTTTAAAGACTTAAATCATTATATTTTCTAAAAAGAGGTGATTTTAGGCAAAAATAAGGATGTCCTAGAAAATGTAACCTATTATTGTGGCAGCACCCACCACCTAGTTTTTCTTACATATTACAAGTGAACATACATATGAAGGTTTACTTTTTGCTTAAGATAAAACTACACCATCAAGACAAGGTTGTATGAAGTAGATCAAATTGCAGCTACTATCTTGTCCTAAATCCTTAAACTTTGATGTCTCAATTGACATAGGATTGTATCCAACTTCAACTTTTGATCTCTCTCACACATCATCACAAAAATTAAAGTCTATATTAAGTAATTTTGAACTAGATCCTATTCTATCAAAATCATTTCAATTATTGTATATCCAGAGCCACTAAACATCCTTTTATATCACCCTCAAAATTAAATTAATTTTTGTCTAATTACATTGATTATATGCCAATTTTATTTCATTGCAACTATAAACATTGAAAAATTATGGCAATAAAACCGGTTTCCAAACATTAGGTACAGCCTATACATTCAAAACATGTTTGGTAAACACCTGCAAGTCTGTTTTTCCCCGAGAATTCAATACTCTATAAAAGGAAATGAGAAGGCCAATGTTTCTGACTCTTGCTGAGGGATAATTCTGCAAATTTCCTTGCCGAGAGATAATTCTGCAAATTTTCACATCCATGCTTCACAATGCCTATACAAATATTTCCATATCCATGAATCATGGTTTCTATACAAAATATGGTGTGTACAATTATACTAATATTCCAATAAAGTGGCACAATCCAGCAGTGGAGGATTTCCTTCCACCACAATAAAACCATGCATTTGGGTTTTAAAATGTTAACAACGGAGGAGGAATATACTGAGCTCTTGGGATGTGCTTCCCAGGGGATTTACCAAATGAAACGACTCAGAATCACGCGAACCGACCACCCTGCGAAAGGTAGCCCTCATATACGTGACGTCCCCTTGTTCTGCTTTGTATTCCCTGGGCATTACCCCCGCACCCGCCGAAACAGACCGCAGAACCTTCAAAACAGCCCGGTCCGCTTCCGTGGGCTGTCTCTTGATGGCCGATCCCACTTTGCGTCCGTTGAAGTACATGTTCCATGCGGACACTGAGAGTAAATAGCAGGGCTCCTCGTCCTCCCTGTCACACTCCAGCACAATGCGGAGCAGGCCGTTGTGCATCTCCTTGGCTAGCAAATATGTGGGCACACCCAGTTCAAGCAGCAACGCCGGAGGAGTCGACGAGTCTTCCTGAATGCACAAACTCACACGCCCCTTCCTGTGTCCAAATATGGTGCCTGTGGCCCCATGAAAATGTATTAGTATTCTTTCATGCATATGCTCATGGCTGTTGAACCTGACCAGAAAACTTAACGTGCTTGGACAGATGAAACATCTTCTTTTCTTCATATATTGGTTTTCGTTATTTGAAACAAGCAATTGTAATCTTTAGTTTCTTTTTTTTGAATAAAACAAGTTTTATAAACGAATAAATTTTGTAACGTAAATTTTGTTTTATTAGTGAGCAATTATTTGCAAAGATAAATTTAGGTCTAACATTTTTTTTAAGTGAAGTAGGATCATAACTAAACATAGACTATAAATGAAAGGATCCAATAATTCATACACACGCTATTACAATTGTATACTTGATATTATAAAAGTTTTTTTTTCTAATATATTTTTATTAAATACTAATTCACAAGATTTTAATTTACAAGTTAAAAATAAAAACATTTTAAAAAAGATATATATTTTTGAAATTTAGGGGATTCTTGTGTTTAAAAATCTTTAAAAAATATATTTTTAATTTATAATATATTTATAGAAGGTAGAAATATATAAGAAAAACAAAAAAAATTAGAAAAAATTAAGAAAAATATAGTATATTGGACATGAGTATTTAGATAGGTATTATTAGTGAAGCATTAAAATTTAGAATCACAATTAGATTTGTCCTTTAATATCATACGGATTAAACATAATATACATGTATTATGATAATTATTTAATTTTAACTTCAAAATAAATATAGATTATTAGTATTCCAAATTTAACTTATGACATTAAAAAAAAATCTTTTAAATTAAATATTTATAGTAAAATATTTTAATATTAAAAATAAAATTAAGATGTAAACAATCTCACATTATGCACTCTTACAATAATATGTTAGTTTTTATATTGATAATAACTGTAAACCAAGAAATATTTATGAAAAATATATAAGATAATAAATTATATTTAATAATTTTTTAAATAGATAATAAATTACATTGAATGAAGTTTCTTATAATTATTGAATTAATTGTACTTTTAGATATATAATCAATTATATCTAATCAATTCAAAAATGTGTATGAGGTAAGTATATCATTTGGGACATCTTCAAAGGTTTTACACAAAATATATAATGAAACTAAGGGATTATTATAAGAAACTTGATTAAATGAGATTAGAATTGTTACATTTTAAATTATCTTAGACAATTGAAGTGAATGAAAATTTTTATGTATAATTTGCAAAGCTTGCATAAGTAGATAGACAAATAATTGATTCATAGATACCCTATGGAATGAATAATCCTAGATCAAAATTCAAAATAAGAAGGAACTTTTGAATATTCTAGATTTTTTTCTTTTTAAGCCCATGATATCAAATATTATTCTATTCATATTAATTTTTTATCTTGCTCTTATAATATTTTATCTTATTTTTTAAGATCACTTAATAAATGTTATAAATAAAAAATCTATAATGATAAATTATGTAAATATTATATAATTTTAAGCTCCTAGAATGAAATTCTTATATATAAAGAAGAAATAAATACTAAAATAAATAAATTAATAGGTATGATTTGGTGTTGCATCTTGCATATGATAATTTGGAAGGAAAGGGGTAGCATATAGTAAAAGTCATGTAGGAAAATAAGGCAATAAAGATGGAAGGCCATCAAGAAAATACCATGTGAAAACTAATGAAATTATATAGATGTAAAAAATAGGAAGGAAAATATGAAAACATGATATCTGGAGTCATATTCATTAAAAAAATATATTTACAAATATGTTATGTGGAGTGTATTATTACAAATAAAAATATTAAAATTTAGAGTATAATATTTGAAAATATTTTACTTTAAATTATATGTTTATTGAAGCATTTTATACAATTTGTAAAATTAGTTAATTATTTGATACAAGAGCAAGATTCATAGGTTAAAACTTTTTCAATTGAGATTTAAGAATTGAGAGATATCTATTTTCTTAAAGTCACCCAAGGTATGATCTTAATCTCATCTATTATGGTATTAGGGCCTTACAATAAATAAGATATCATCTTAGATAAAATCATTCAAAACCATTCCATTTCAAAAATAGACCAATGATCCATAAACTAAATTTTACATTAAACATCCCACATATTAAACTAATATTTCAAGAAATATATCCTTATGAAGTTTGATATTTCAAGTAAATAAATTGAATTAATGGATCTAACAAGTGTGAAAAATAAACAAAAATAGCAAAGAGCAAATTTGGTTCTATTATAAAATAAAATTTGTATTAGTGAGTTATCTTGTTGATGGGTCTTTTGAAACATCTAACACAAGTAGAACAATAAAAACTCTACTTCTCTTGAAAAATTTATAGATTATGAGGATGGATCAAATCCAAGGTCCATTTTATGTTAGTTCTTGTAAGGCTTGGAAAAGCTAATCTAGGCATATGCGATTTATTTAATAATGGGGTACGATGGGTGAATATTAAACTAAAGAAATTTATATTTTTAAAAAATACAAAAATCTTAAATAGTAAATGAATATTTAAGTTCCCAAGTAATTTTTTATTTAATCTACCTCTATTCTACTTATAATCTACCTTTAATATATTTTAAATCTAATAGAATGAAAAAAGGAAATAGAGACCTTATGGTTTCAAAGAAACAAAAGTAAAATGAACAAAAATAATTAGGATAGTGATATGTTACTCTTTATTGCTTATTTCTAATTGGTATGATGAAACCAAAATTAACCTATAATGTAATGATAAATATTCACACAATCACTAAAAATATAGGTGCAATAGTCTATGGAATATAAAGTAAAGATATTCAAGTTACATATATAAAATCATCATATTTCATGTATAGATTATATGTATAGCCCTATTATGAACATATTGAATAGATTTCACCAAGTTTAACTCTAAATTCTCATATTGACATGTTATTAGGTTATGATAAGAGTATGATTAAAGACTTGAAATATCAACTTTCAACAAAGGCCCCTAGTCTATTCAATCTGCCACTTATCATATACATTATAATAATCATAAGTGGTACTAAACATAGTGAACTGAAGCTAAGGGATGATACCCACATCCATCCTACACTACCTTAACCTATTAGTGCTCATGGGTAAGTCATCAAAATACTTTTAGAATTTATAAAGGTATCCACCTACTTGACCATAACCATCATATCCTTTACAATGCCATGAACAAAGTGATATCACACAGATATACTTTTTATACATATAAAGGTAGGGTTTTTTACCAATCTAATGGCATTATGGCAATCACATTGGATAACCACTTTATCTAAAATTTAATATAATGTTTTGACACTATTTTTGAAGTTTGACAAATTTATAATAGGAACATTTATTTCTCCATGTACTCTATCTTTGTAGAAAAAAGTAAAAATAAATAAAAATCATTTTATCATATAATTTATTACACCACCAAATAGGGAAAACATAAACCTGCTAGTAGACCTCCTGCTATAAACATCAAGAGTCCAATTAGAATCCACAAATCCTTGTAAAAATATTTTTCTCAAACCTTATCCTCCCTAGTATAAAATTAAACACTTAAATATATCTCTAAGATCCATGAAGGCTCTCTTTATTGTATTTCAATTCTCTTTTCCTTAACTAGACATGTATAGCTACATAGGACTCCCACTACTTAGAAAATATGTGCTTTAGTGTAGAATATAACATACATAAGGATACCAACTATACTTATGTATATACATAAAACATTGTCGTTTGAATCTTACGATGGGCGGGATTGTGGAGCACAGGTGGGAAAAGCAGAATTTTGAATCTCTAAACAATGGAGTAGGATCCAAGGATTCCCAGGCAAAATTGGTGCATGTTCCGAGTGCAGAAAAGGTAAGGATGAAGTTGATGAGGACATCAAAAACAAAATCCAAGTGAACCTGGGATAAAAGAAAAATTTGGGGTGGTCCCCTGAAGGACAAAAATGCGAAAGAGGAAAAATTTCCAATGAAGTGGTAGGGATTGCTGATAGGGAAGGAGCAAAGTGCAAACCTTGGTCTTCATTGTTTGGTGTTAAGCCAAATGGTAAATCGATTTTATCTCCAGTGAGTGATCTTTCTGACCTAGTGTAAGGTAAGTTTGGAATCTTTGTGCCTAATTCTATTATTGATCATAATATTGCTTTGATGGAAAAAGTCCTGGTTGGAAAGTTCATGGGCCCTAGACCAAATGTTGAGGTGGTTAGGGAGTTTGTCAAAAATAAGTGGAGAACCAATGGGAAAGTTATGGTGGCTGCTCTTCCTAGAGGTTTATTTGCATATGAGTTCACCTACAAGGAGGATATTTTGGTTGTGAGGAGTTGTGGACCCTGGGTCATTGAAAAATCTTCCCTGGCCCTCAAGAAGTGGGCCTCTTGCCTGGATCTCTTTTACTCTATCTTTGAGAATGTTCTAGTTTGGGCTATACTCTCAGGTCTCCCTGTGAAATACTAGAATGAGGAAATTTTCAATAGCATTGCGAGTTATTTTGGAGAACTTCTATCTATTGACCCTATGATAGCAACTAGAAAGTGGTTGGTGTTTGCTTGAATCTGTGTGGGAGTTTCACAGAGTGCTAACCTTGCTTCTTCAATAGATATTCAATCTAAGTTGGGAACCTGGACGCAAACTATAGAGTTTGATTCCATTCCCTTTGCATTCTTTAAATGTAGAAAAATAGGGAATTAGACTAAGAAATTTCCATTAAATGTTAGTAAAGAAAAAGAAAACCACCAGTCCAACCCTAAGACTGTCTGGAGAAAGAAATCTGATGGGGAAGGACAAGCAAGCAATACTAGTAACCTCAATGAGGAGGCTGGAAGGAAAGATGAAACTCAGAGGAATACCTCTGACCTTAATGATGAAATAGAACCTAAGGATCCTAATGCACAGAAGAATCACCAAATAGGGGAAAAAGATAATGCTGGTCCTAAGGAAGATGATGAAAAAACATTAGAGAATGCAGAGGAAGGTAAAAGGGATGAGGACTTTGTTTTCTCTACTCTTAAGATCTTATCAGAAGACAAAGAAAATGGGTATCCTAGATTGGAGGACATTCCTATCCAAGGTCTGTCTTTGGATATTGGCATTCCTATCCTGAATACTACCTCTGTTGAATTCTCTCCTTTAAGTAACCCTCTTAATCTCGAGGGAAAATACAACCCTGGATTTTGTCAAGGACACCTTTGAGGATTTGAGCCAGAACATTAAACTTTCGAGTGATAATTTGAATCAGCCTAGGAATGGCCAGATGGATACCCTCCCTTGGGAGCAAAGAAGAATGTATGATAAGGAATGGGAACCTGGTAGAGACATTGAGAGCCAAGAAGATACTAATTGGAAAGAAGTCCTCTCCCATTCTAAGAAAAAGAAGGAGAAAAGAAAACATCAAAATACTTCGAGTGGATCTGTTACCATAACAAGAGCAAAGGAATATTGTGGAGCTACTAAGCTTAGCCAAGGCTGAAGATCGGGAAAATGGTAGAGAGAGCATGAAAGCTTTCAAGATATAGCTGATGGTGTTCAAAAGACCATTCCAGAGATTCTCCAATCCCTTGGTAAGATATGAAGATTATGTCTTGGAATATAAGAAGGCTTAATAGCCTTCATAAGAGGGATGTTTTACACAATTTTTCTAGGGATCATAAACCTAATATTCTCCTCATCCAAGAAACTAAAATTTCCAAAGAAAAGGTGGAGAAGATCAAAATGTTTTAGAACTGTGGGATTGAAGGAAATAGTTCAGATGGTGTGTCAGGAGGCATTGCTACCTTTTGGAACCAGAACATCATTAAAGGGGAACCTTTGCTGGAGAGCAGCAATCATGTGGCTACTAAATTCCCACAATCATAGACAACTTTAGTTGGATTTGGTCAAATATCTATGCTCCCAATGGGAAAGGAGCTATAAAATATTTGTGGAATGAGCTCTCTGCTTTTCACAAGAATTTTGATAATGATCACTAGATAGTAATGGATGATTTTAATACTCCCCTTCCGAATGAGGAGAAATTTAGAGGCTCTCAGGTGAATCAGGAGAGTAAATTTGACCTTTTTGACTTCATCAACAACAAGGAGCTCATTGATATGGACTTGCAAGGGGCTCAATATACTTGGTCGAATAAAAGAATTGGTAAGGAACTTATTCAAGTAAGGTTAGATAGAACTTTAGTTTCTCATTAGTGGCTTTTAAGCTATTTTTTTCTCTCTTAAAGCTCTCTCTAGAGTTGGGTTGGATCACTTTCCCATAAGTTTTGTGGTAGAACCTATAAAGGTGAAGAAAAAATATCCCTTTAGATTTGAGAGAATGTGGCTATCCCATCCCCCTATCTTTGATCAAATTAAGAAATGGTGGAATATTGATGTTTCAGGTACTGCTATGTTCAGAATTACTAAAAAATAGAGAGAAGTCAAACACAATTTAAGAAGATGGAAAAAAGAATCCTTTGGAAACATTTTTGGTATTAAATTCGAACTTCAAATGGAGCTTGAAGAGATATAGGACAAAATCCAGAAGGAAGGATACATTGAAAATAATAAGGATAGAGAAAATGAGTTGTTGGTGAAATTCCATGACATAATAGCTAAAGAGGAGGAGTTCTAGAGGTAGAGATCAAGGGTATTGTGGATTTCAGCTAGAGGAAAAAATACAAGGTACTTCCATTTATCCTCTTCTAACACAAGGCCACCAATAGAATCACTTCCATAGAAGTCAATGGTACAAGATTTAAGGAAGAGGAAGATATCAAAAAGAAAGTTGTCCTCTTCTATAACACCCTTCTTTTGGTGAATGGGGAAATCAATTAAAATGACCAAGACTTTTTATTAGAGGCCATCCCTAAGGTTGTTGTTAGGGAATATAATGAAAAGCTTGCGGTCATCCCCTCTAAGGAGGAAATCAAGAAAGTTGTCTTTTCTTTTGAACGAAACAAGGCCACTGTGCCTAATGGATTTCCTATGTTCATTTTTCAATGGTTTTGGGATATTGTGGAAAATGATGTTGTGAATGTTGTTAAGGAATTCTTTGGATCCAGAAGGCTCTTTAAGGAACTAAATGCTAATTTTGTGGTCCTTATTCCTAAGAAACTAGGGGCAATGGAGTTTAAGGCATTCAAACCCAATAGTATTTGCAACTCTCTCTATAAAATCATATCAAAGGTATTGACTTCAAGGATCCTTTCTATCCTTCCTTCATTGATTTCCCCTCAAAAGAATGGTTTTGTTCTTGGAAGGAAAATCTTAGATTCTATAGTCACAGTCCATGAGAATATTCATTCACTAGTGGAATCTAAAACTGAAGGGTTTCTTCTTAAGCTGGATATATCCAAAGCTTATGACTGTGTTGATTGGGAGTTTTTATTCAAAATTCTAAGGGGGTTTGGTTTTAGTAGCAGATTCATTTAGTTGGTGAATTAGTTGGTTACTACAGTCACCACATCTATTATTGTGAATGGATCTCCTTCTAGATTTTTTCAAAGTTCAAGAGGTTTAAGATAGGGTGAACCTATCTCACCTATTCTTTTTACCATAATGGCTGAAAGTTTAGGAAGGAATCTTAAGAGATTGATTGAATAGAGGTCTCTTGCAGTTCTTAGTCCTTCTTCCATGAATCTGATTTTTTCTCACCAACATTTTTTTGATGACACAATGTTGATGGGAAGATCTACGGTGAATGACACTAAGACTTTGAAACAAAAATTAGACATGTATGAGCAGGCAACAAGGCAGATGGTTAATAGACATAAGATTTCCCTCTTTTTCTTCAATACTCCTAAGCATAGATAGGTCAAGATTGCAAGAATCCTTGGTTGCAAAGTGGAATCCTTACCTTCTTCTTATCTTTGACTTCCATTATGCCTTAAACCTCTAGACTCCTTTTGGTGTTCATTGGTTAGCGAGGAGTTGAGGAAAAGAAAGGCTGGAAAGGTTAAATAGAGATCTTGCAGGTCAGGCTACAGAAAAGATTTAAACTTCTTAGGCTTCACTTATTCCAGAAAGCCTCCCTGGTTTATGCTTTAAGCATCTTAAAAATCCCTGCTAAATATGTTGAGGCTATTGAAAAGATCCAAAAAATATTCCTTTGGTCAAGAGTAGAGGAAAGAAAGAGAATTCCTCTCATAGGGTGGGATTTGGTTTGCAGACCGAAAACCCTTTGGGGTTTAGGTCTCGAAAAAATTAGAATTATGAATAAAACTCTCCTAGCCAAGCAAATATGAAGATCTTTCTCGTCTGGTGGAGAATGGAAAGACATTTTAAGAAGTAAATATATGGCTGATTGTATGTCCCTCAAAGCTTTGTTGGATTCTCCTATCCTCCCTCATGGCTCAGCCTGCTGGAATGATATGATTGCTGGTAGGAAAATTTTGGAATTAGGGACAGGATGGCACATCATAAGTGGTAATCAAGCTAGACTTTGGGAGGATAAATGGCTCTTTAAGAAACCCCTTATCAATATTGAAAGATTCAATAGATGGGAAGAGCAATGTAAATTTTCTTTCGAGGAACTTGTCAAAGATTACTGGCATGAAGGAGACTGGGTGAACTTATGTGTGATTAGTTAGGAGTTGGCTCAGCTCCAATCCTCCCTAAAAGTTGTCAGTGTGGGACAGAATTAGTAGGATGATATTCTTGTTTGGATGGACAACCCTTCAGGTAACTACTCTGTCTCTTTGACTGTCTCTTTGTTGTCCCTATCTCAAGCCTCCCTCACTTCTGGTCAAGCTTGGACTAAACACTTCAGATCCAAAGTCAATATCTTCTTGGATCATGCTTGAGAATAGAAGTTTCTTATAGTGGACAATCTTTGTAAGCGAGGTTCAAATCCCAATAGATACTACCTCTGTTTGATTGATGAAGCAAAGTCTATTCTAGAAAAGTTTGAAAAAGTAAAAGTTTCACATGTCTACAGGGAAGCTAACGTGGCAGATTACTTTGCGAATGAAGGGGTTAGGAAGCAAGGATTGAACATGTGGCAGAATTGTAGGGACTTGAAAATTGAAGTCATGGCCTTACTAGATTATGATGTTATGCATGGAAAAGAGGAAAATACATTTAATGATTAAAGGGAAAGGGGCCAAGTACATCAAAATCAAGAGATTTTATGGGGCCACGTCGTATTACTTAGATGGGAAGAAAAAGTGGCACACTTTGTGGGTGTATTGGAATAGCTGCATAATTTTGCAACAGGTGCTTGGCCTTGGTAGAGTTTTACTGATGAGGTACAAAATGAAAATTAGGGGCAGGGGGAAAAGAGTTAGACCAAAAGCTGTAAGGATACACACTAAGGAATGAGAGAAAATAGATGGAAGCATATTGAAAGAGGTGGGTTGGTTCCATTTTTGGAAAAACTTAATGGACTCGATACTATGGCCATGAACTACTTTGAGAAGAACTGGAACAATGGCGAAATAATTCTCTTTGGAAGAAAGGTGAAGCTGGATGAGAAAATTATAGGGGAGGTTACTAGAATGTCCATTGAGGGTGTGAAGTTTTACTGCAACAAAAGGTTTTCTGATGAGGCAATCATCATATTTCCTAAGAAGGATAAGGAGAAATTGAAATTGGTTAAAATATCTAATAGCTATTTCAAAATTGACACCATCAAGGTGCTATGGAGAAAGGTGCTTCATGTTATAATGGAGTATATCACCCTGGATGGGACATTTACTAGAGTGTATGGTCATCATTTTTTCCATTCTTAACCACTTCTTCCATAAGGTATAGATTTCTCTGCCTCACTACCTATTATGTTCATTGAGTAATAGCCTTGAGGAAAATAAGAAAAATCCCAAGAGATACCCTATTCTTCATCCTAGTCTTATTAGGTTAATTTATGAACACTATCAAAATTATACCCGACTTTATCTATACATTTGCCTCCACAAGAGTTGGGGACTATAAAGCGTGAGTGGGGGTTTAGAGAATCATTCTTGGGAAGAGAATTATTTAGAAGTCCATCCATCCCTCTGAGATTTCTAGTAAGAAACCTAGTCCAAACCCTGACTTGCTAAAATAGCCTTAGAGACCTACCATTTGTCTATCCTTAAAGAATCCTGTTCTCAAGGGCTCCCCTACCAATAAGTTGGTTTCCTACTTTATGGACTCCTTGGAAGATAAAGCTAAGAACCCTGAAGCTAGCAAAACTTTTGTGCCCTCCCCTCCTGCTTCTTTGTGGATTTGATGGTACCCGGATTTCCCTGGCTCCCCAGCAGGATGATGTTGGCCTCATATTAGACTGGGTTTAGTCTGGTGACATTCTAGCTTTTGCAAGAAACAACATTAGTGACATTTTTAGGGTATTGAAATGGGCCTATCAATAAATTAATGATCTTAATCAAAGAAATAGGGCTCTATATAGTAAGTTAGAGGAGCTAGAACTGAAGTTGGCCGCTCTCAGCAACGAAGAAGGGAAATGGAAAAAGAACTATAGTATTGGAATGGAAGGAGGTGACATTGAAGATAAGTACAAGTCTCTGGAAGTTGAAATGGTTAAAATTAAAAATACCATGAAAATTGTTGTGGAACAAAACCATTAAATGGCTAGGAACAATACCATTATCATCAATGCTATGTCTAAAAAGTTGGAAAAAATGTAACAGGGTTTGCTGGTTGTAGATCTGGAAGAGAAAAAGGAAAGCAAGAATGACGACCAAGGTATTTCAAAAAGGTTGTAATCTCAAAGAAAGCTACCCGGATGGTTCGAGGTATTAAAAGAGGGGGTTCGGGGACCTCAGTGAAATTTGGGAAGCTAAAACTCTGATTTATTAAAGACCCAAATTTAGTTTTGTTGGCGTTTTGTCTGGTTTTTTGGTTTTGTGGCCTTTGCTGGCCTTTTTGGTGGCTGTGGACTTTTCTTGTTGTTGTTTTTACAGCCTTTCTGCTTTTGGTGTCTTTAATGATCTTATCTTTAGTTTGTAAACTTTGTGGTTTCGAGGTCCTGTAGAACCCATTTTTTCCTCTTTCAAAAACTATACTTATATAGAAAATTATATAGAAAATTTATCTTCATATCCAAGTCTTAAACCTTAAGGTTAAATGTAACAACAATAAATAATAGGAATATGATAGATGTTAAGCATTGAACTTTTGATACTACACCATTAAGAATTATTTAAGATCCTAAAGTGAATTTAATCAAGAAACCCATTATTTATCATCCTTCATAATGATTTTTCATATTTTTGTTATGTAGGTTTCTTCTAAATCCTTATACATATAAAATTTATCTTCACATCCAACTCTTAAACCTTGAAGTTAGATGTAGCAACAATAAGAAATAAGAATATGATAGATGTTAGATTTGCTTGATACAAAGAAGGTCTCCTCAAAATTGATTCTCTCTACCTATGAATATTCCTTAACTACTAACCACCTTTCCTTGTAATTTTCATGTCTTTTCTCTTTAAATTATACTTCTTCATAAAAAATCATTTGTATCCAATAACTTTCCTATCCTTAGGAATATTCTATAAGTCCCATGCAATAATGTTTTGTTTATTAATTGTATCCTCATCAATGAGCATCTTCTAGGACATACTAAATGTAGATTAAATTTCCTTCACTATTTATGGCTCATCCTTGCTAGTAGACAAAGAAAAAATACATTTAAAACTAGGTAGAGCTGTATTAATGTAAGTTTTTTATTCTACAATTATTTTTACTATCTTTTGTATCTAATTTAGTAATCCATTTTAATATGTGTTTTACCCCCTTTTGTTTCTATGTTTATCCTTAAATTATCCTTACACCTTATATTTTTTCCATGCCCATGAGTTTTCCCCTTTCCAATTTGTTTATTAGCCTTTAAGTAAGCCTTTCTTATCATTCTTATGTGATAGTTATTCTCATTGAGCTCTCATTCAATATTTTTTGGATTCTCATGAATTTTAGCCCTCTTTTAATCTATTTTCCCATATTTTCTCACATATTGTAAGTCCTTTTAATCACCTCTAATGGCCTCTATACTTCGGATACTACCTATCCTAATATTTTTCATCCCCTAGCATTAAAAAATATGCCAAGTTGTTATTTTATAGAAATATTCCCAAAATTTTAGCATCAAATAAGTAAAAAAGACCTTAGTACCTTTTTGGTGATAATTTTCTTATAACCCTTCAAACAATCTATGAATAACACCATCTTTTCCTTTTTTATATTATTCTCTTGAGTTATTTATGATTATACCTTTAGAATTTTTATTAGAGATTGAAATTTTGTTGAGTCTTCTCTTTCTCTAGAGGTTTATTTTGTAGCCATTAGTGGATTATGACTTCTATTTTCAAACTATTTATTATTTTCTTCCATTATTTCATGCTAGCTATTTTTCTTAACACATAGTCCTTAGATCCTTATTTTCCCTTCCATTTTTATGTACTTCTACTCTTGCACCATCCCTTCCCCTCATTAAATTTTATACATCCATCTTCCATTCTCTTTCCCTTGTTTTCATATTTCTATGTCCAAAATTTTTTCCCATTAATAATAGATTTGTATGATTCTATATATCCTAGCCATTATATCTTATTTTTTCCATTTCCATAGGTTGTTTACATTAAAAATGGAGCCATGAAAACTAAGCAGAAAACTAGTATTAAATCAACCAAAATAAGAGAGATTGCATGTCAAATTCATGTAATTGTATTCACCAAATGAAGTGTATATAATAGAATTTTTAGCCAATTGAATTCAATAAAATAGAGGGAAAGGTTTTTCAAAATTCATAACAAACTAAAAAACTATGAGAATTATCTTCCTCTCTATCAACCAAATCACTACCTAAGTAAGTGATTAATTTGTAGAGTAAAATAAATCACATAAAACATGAATTTTACATAAACACCCTCTTTAAGCATAAGTTAGGTGGGGAAAAAAAGATTAGGACAAAAAAAATGCCTAATAGGGTACCCAACTACAAGGCAACCTCATAAAGGAGAGGAGAAAACCTCAAGGGAAAAAATCCCCTCCCCCACCTTTCAAATGAGGGATAATGAAGAGGACTAGAAGGTCCCCCCTCAGGATATTGTTTATATTGTAGTGGACTACACTCCAAGAAGAGCTAATAGATGAATGAACTTTTTCTTAGTAAAAGGTTTGGTGAAGATGTCAACAACCTACTCTAAAGACTAGAAAAATACTAAGTCAATGATTTGACTAGGAATGATCTTCTAAATAAAATTCATGTGAATCTCAATTTTTTTTATTTGTTGGTAATTGTTAGCAAGAAGTTTGAGGGATATAGACTAGATTTTTGTACCGAAGGGATCTTTGATAGTTGAACTCCTTAACCTTGGAGTTGGTCCTATTGTGGTAGCATAGGAAGGTATTTCGGATCCAAGATTAGTTGTAAATAAAAATAAAATAACATACACACAAGACATATTAGAATTCAAAGTTATTTATATTCATTATATCAATAATTATTCATTACATTCCTTATATCTTAGTTATATGTCAATACATTATATTCTTCCTTATTCTAACATAAATCACTCTATGTTACTCTATACTTCTCTACACAATTGGTGAATGGATTTTTCTATCTACTTATAGTTACAATAGGATATGTGGCCCTTAGATAGTATCCCTAGAGTATATTCTATCTTCCTAAGCTCATGTTTTGGAATGTTCCTTTTTGTTAGATATTATGTATCTCTAGATCAATGTTTGCACACTATTATCTGGCTAATATCATCCCCTCTTCAAAACCTTGAGTTTTCCTCAAGTCATCCTTGCTTTGCTGGTGGAATGTCCGAGTACATGCCTTGGAGGGTAGGAAGGTGATCATCCCATTATTTTTTTCCAACTGCAGCTGATCCATGTGAGTATGGAGTTAGACTAATTCCTTTTCTAATTCTAGAATAGTGGCAAGGATTTGAATACTTTTGGAAAACTATTGAGCCTCATGGATACTATTGAAAATATGTATCAATTGTAAATTGAAAAGAAAATGGAATCATTTTTAGATTTTATCCCTCTGATCTTGTAGTTGTTGATACTGACCATGGAGAACTTTAATATTCACAGGTAGATACTCCTATCTTTATCTTTAGTGGCATCATAACATTGTGAGTTGTTTAAAATATGGGCCTCTAAGGTATTCATTTGGGCTTTGGTAGAACCCACAATGGTAGGACACTATAGGAAATAGTAGAACATCTAGCTGATCTCCTTGGATGTGCCTTTAATTGTGTTGAGATGAATCTCCAATTGTGACCAGACAATTTAGTAGATTTTCTATACTTCATCCATCTTATTCTTTTAAAATTCTTGTACCTCCTACTTGATCTTATCATTCTACATACTAGTGTCTTGTAAGAGTTCTTCTATAATCATCTTAAGTTGTCGAGGAGGTGCCTAAGTAGAGTCCTCGTTTAAATGAGGAAATTTTCACTGAATTTCCTTGATCATCTCCTCTATGTGTTCAACATTTTCCACATTTTTTTAAGGATTTCATATTAGGCTGCCTGATGAAATATTTCCCCTAATTGAAACTTTTGTAGAGGTGAGATGCTCCCTATATTCACTTTTTTTTCAACCATTGGTAGTTAAAGAAATTGGGAAGATGCTACTATTTGCATGTGTTACTACTTTGCCAAGAAATCCTTTATGGGTTACATTAGAGAAGGTATTAAAGATGAGGGTGCATTGGTCTAAGGAGGAGGGGTATGTATCAAAGAAGTATCATATTTTGCTTCTTCCTCACACAATTTTTTATATTCTTTTGCAATAGTCTCTGTGATTTTCCCTTGTACCTTCTGTGTAATCTCCATTTTTCCTAACATAAGCTTATCTAGGCATTGTTTAGACCAGAGTTCTTTTGCTTATAACTGATTCTATTTTTCCTTCTTCAAAATTTTCAATGTAGGTACATTTTTTTGGATGGCCAGTTCCCTTAATTTCTCTCTCTAGAGTTTGAGTATGATAGATATTTGATCCAATAATATACTCATAAACTCTTCCAAGGTAATATGTGATGCTACCATATATCTAATGAATTCCCTCTCCATAGTTTTCTTGTTGATAGGAGGCATCTTGGAATATGTTTGTAGTGTTTTGGAAAAGAATATTTTCTCGAACAATGCACTATATAACTAGTATTCATCTACCAATAGTCCATTGATGGGCTTCTTGATCTGGAGGATGTCTCTAGTTTTATCTCCTTTTCTTCTTCCATATCTTATTGGGGTTCTACCTCTCTTATTGCTTGTTGTTTCTTCCTTTCCCTTTTATTTTTTCTCATTTATAAGAGGACCTCTATTGCTTCTTTTTCTAGGGGTCTTTTTCGATGTGCTTTCTAACCTTCTCTTTCTTGACTAGCTTCTTTTGATTTCTGTTGAAGATGGAGTCTCTATTTACAATCTATTGGACCTTCTAGGGATAGAGACTAGTGCTAATTTTAATCCCTTTGCATCTTTTGGTGGTATTTCTACTTGTTTCTTCCCTTTGTATTGTTCTCTAGCTTTCTCCTTGGCTATGCACTCCATATATCCCTTAACAGTGGGACACATTTTTTCCTTGGGATCTTTTGGGAGACTAGGAAAGCAACTGATATAGAATTCTAATTCTGCATTTAGAACCTCTTATGGAAATGGGGGGAATCCATGAATTTCAAGGTTCTATCACCTCTATAATGGTGAAATATTTTTCTACCAAAAAGAAAATGGAGTCTAGGTACTTTTGTACCATGCTATAAGAAACTCTCCATCAATCCTGCATATATTTTTGCAACATTTTAAAGAACCCATCAAATAGTTGAATATATGTTGGTTTAGTCATAAACCTTTTTACATAATCTTGAATTTGTGCGGCTACTAGTTTGGTTGCATCCCATTATTTTCTAGCAAATTGAGGGAGATGGTTCATAAAATAAATATAAGGAAAATGAGAAAAGTACCATACTAGAAGTTATATCTTGGGGTATTTGTTGAAGCCACATTCTCTAGGAGCTCCATTCTAAGTAATGCACATAGATAAAATTCCTTTCCTTGAACAACCATCTGATAGGGGGTGTGGATGGAAAAAATAGTGGTAGAACCTTTGTATTTTGTATAATAAACTTTATATGCAATTACCTTGGTGGAATATTTCGCCTCAAGGTTGGTGATGTTACTAATGTCCAGACTTCTCCCATCAAAATTTATGCCGGTGATTTTGATGACTTTGATGTTCTTGATACCCTTCTTTGACAGAATCGCCCCTTGTGCCAACAATCAGGTAACAACTTGGATGGCCTCCTTTGTGATGCAATGGGGTTTGTCTAGGTAAAGGTATTCATCATGTATCTTGTTGAACACCAAGTCGATCCATTCCTCCTCCTTAGCAAAATTTGAGAATTCCTTCCATACATCCAACTTCTCTTCTTTGATTTAGGTATGCTTAGGTAGATATGTGTTGGTTTTGGGTTGTAGTAATGTTATTCTAAGATCCTTAAATTTTGAATGCTTCATCTCTTCCAGAAGGTGCATGGATGATTTACTTCCATCTTTCATGTAGATAACATTGTTTGGAACTCTTGAAAATGCACCCTCTCGATGCACGGCCATTGTATTGTAGGGAAGTTTCTTATAGTTAAGGGGTGGTTTTCAATTATAGTAATGGGAGCAGGTGCAACCATGACTATCAACTCGTACTTGAGTTAGGGTACAATAGCTATGGTTTTTCATAGAAGATCTAACAATGGTGGAGTGAGTAAGTTTTTTGAGAGAACCAAATAGCTATGTGAGGGTAAAGGTCTAGTGAGGGTCTTTTATAGATTTTCTAGGTTAGCTTATTAATTATTGTAGCCTTTTCTAGTTATTTTCTACCTTTTTCTACCCATTGGTATTTCTATGGCTAAATTTTCCTAGCACCTAATATTATATCCTATATGGGTATGTGGGATCGTCATGGAAAAAATAGAGACTTAAGTGGCAAAAAATTTTAAAAAAATTAGTGTTAGGCAACTTGACATAAAATTTGAATAAGCTATCTATATTATTTCAAAAAATATGTAAGAATAGAATCTGTAGAAAATTGAATGTAGTTTCTAAACTACTAGGTTTATTTTAAAAATAAATAAAAATCTATTTGGTGAAAATTTGAAATTTCAATGTAGTAGTACTTAAATTTTTAGGGAAAAATAAGAAGTAGGTGTCTTTCCCTGACTAATTTCTAACTATAATAAAATGATAATATTTTTTATAACATTTTATATATAAGTAGAGGACTCATGTCTAGATGTGATGCATATTTTTTTGTAATTTTTCAAAGTAAATAATTAATTATTATTTTTTATTACAACTTTTGAAAAATATAAAAAACTCGTGATGTCCTAACTCACCTTAACTTGGTAAAACTTCCCATGAAATTTAATTTTTCTTTTTTAATCCTATAGTATGTGAAGCATAGAATGTGATGCATGTTTTGATTCAAAAATGTGATACCATTTGAAAATTATAGATGTTTTTCAATTAGCCTATCGATTAAGACTTTTAGTAATTCTAATAGAAAATAAATAATAATTATTTATTAAATTTAAATTAAAGTGTAATTTATATTGGTGGAAAGCTAAGAATCTCCTCTAAAAACCCTTTTCATTTCATAATTTTGGATAAAAAAAAAGTTGTCACCACATACCCACAAATACCCATAATATTGCCACTTTTGGCCCATCATGATCCCGCGACATACCCATATTGAATACTATAATACAATATGATATAATATTTAAGGTTTTTTTTTTCATTATGTATCATGTGGAATTTCCTTTGATATTTTTTATTCCTATGATTATTGTCCATCTGGTGCCATTCTAATGTCTTTTTCAAATAGCCACATGTCATCCATTCTAAGTTTTGGTGATTGTGATATTTTTCATTTGTAACTCTTGGTGTACCCATACTATTTTCTTATATTTCCTAGACTTGTTTCAATCTAGCTTTGTATAAAGAATAATCTTTGGAATCCATAAACTCTTCGGGATGTTAACTTTGGTTCATTTTGTATTCATGCTTCCAAGAATTCATCCCTATTTGTGCTATAATCATCACTATTTAATTACAATTCTCCTTCATTATTTATATTTTATTCTTCCTCTTCCCCATCTATAAAGTTGGAGATAGTGTAAAGGTTTTTGATATCTTCCCCTTCCTTGTTTTGTGCTACTTCTTCTATATAGGATATACCATTGAGTTCTCCTAATGGAGTACACACAATTTTGGTGGCATCTGTAAATGAAATATCCTCTTTAAGGGAGTCTATTATACCATTAGAATTGACAAATCATCTTAATCCAAGTAAATCTCAAAAGGTATTAAATGGCTCCTTCATTTTAACTACTTCAAAATCAACCAATTGTTTTATCCCTTTAACATTCACTTCAACATTCTTCCAAGTTCTCAAAGTCTCCATTTTGAAACAATCAACAAGACTTATGTTCATAAGTGTTTTTAAAATCTCAGGTCGACCTAATTTCTCCCATGTGGTGGATGGAAATATATTTATATTAGCACCCAAATATACCATACTATTTGACTTTGTGATCATTAAAATCTACTTTTATCAATAATGAACCATTCTTCTAGTTCCAGTCCTTTAATAATTGATTGAACTACTTGTGTTTATTCTAGTATTTTCCCCATTGATTTAATTTGTCTACTAAATCCTTTTTTCTAGGTAGAGATGCAAGGTATTTTAGCATTTTAACTTATTTCTCTATAAAGCAACTTGCCTCTTCTTTTTGCTCTTACATTATGTTTAATTTGGCCTACTATACCACCTTGTCATGTTGCTTTTTATTATACTAGAAGTTTTCTGGTTCCTCATCTTCTTCTTATTATTTCGAACTATAATATTCTTCATATGCTTCATCTACCATTGGATTCTCTTTTTTTTAACTAGTATTAGTACCTTTTCTAGTGACAACATTTAATTTCTTCCTACCTTCGATTTTCTTCTTCTTCTTTTTATCCACAACTAGTTCTTCTCTAGAGTGTTCTTTTGTACAAGTATCCAAATCCAACACATCCATTCGATAAAAACTCTAACTTCATGTGGTACTTTTTGGATGAATTTGGTACCTCTTTTTAACTCATCACTTTCAGAAGGTTGAATGTCTTAGAAAATTCACATTGAAACATTGTGTGATCATCTTTCCCACAAAAGGTGCATTTCTATTTTCTTTCTACCCAAAATTTAGAGTATGGTGTCACATAATAGTGGTTTACAATCCCTGAGAGGAACTAATTTTAGCTGAAATCACATATTTTTAGAAAATATAATGATTTAAGCTTTTTAAAGTTCCATTTTAAGGATTCCAATTGAAGAGGGTTTGATCAAATCACCTTAGATCAAACCCCCTTGGATAGAACCTCGCTAGTTTCAAACCATACCTATAAATGCGTCTCCTTTACACCTATCAAAATGTTGATAAAAAATCACTTTTGATTTAGATTTTGGGGGATCAAATGAATTCATTTAAAATTTATTTCAAATGATTATAGTATTCCTTAGAACAAGCTATCCAATGAATATAATTTTAATATGTTTTGGTTTTGTTATGTATTTGTTTTTTAAGTTTTATTAAACATAGGTTTTTCATCTAAAATGAATTTCTTTTTTCTTCACATGTGGAAAAATAGAAGATTATCAAAAAAAAAAAATAAAAAAAAATGAGTGCACCAGATAGCTGAAGTCCTTGATCCAACAAAAAATTAAATTAAATTTTGACATATACAAAATACACAGCCACTGCAGGTTCCGACCACTTGTTTTGACTTTGAAACTTGATTATGAAAAAATATATTCAATAAAAAACTATTCCAACCAAGTGGAAGCACTAGATATCACAGTTACAAAATCTAAATTTGAAAGAATTAGAATTTTATCCTTAATGGAAAAAAAGTTATACGCAAAAGGCCACTTTTAAAAAAAAATGTTGTTTTCCTAAAAATCTATTTTCGTAGATGGAAAATAGCGTACTGACACCCAAAAAAATTTGAAAAAATATTTTTAGAATTTACAGACAAAAATTTGATGAGACTCTAGTTTGCACCATCTTCAAATTCCTCACGCCAGTCAGCCATAGGTGCCCTAATGTGAAGATTTAGTTGCACACAATAATTTCGTCCGCTATCAAAAAATTGTAAACCACTATTATGGGGATCACCCGTGCATAATGTCCCATTTTCTATAGTTAAAGAAGTTTACATCATTTATTCTTTTTCTAGTCTAGAATCTTCCTCTGCCCCCTTTATATTATCCAACATCCTCCTCATAACCCAATTGTTGATTGTTTTGCGTGGCACATGCCTTTCAGTTATCTTGCCAAGGTGGTATCCAGTATCTGATATCAATGTTTTCATATGTATTGTAAATATGATTGTGACATCATTGAGTTCCATAATTCCCTTAGTTTCTTCCATTTCAGATTGGAGGTCTATTCTTTAGATAGTCTTATATCAAATGTATATCCCATTCTTGACAAAGAGTACAATACATAGAGTTAGGTTTTATTATTTTCACTACATCTAATATGTTTTCCGCTCTACCCTTGGGGGAATTAATTCTAGATGTTCCCTCCCCTATTTCTATAATGTGCACCAAATTAAATCAAGTTCACTAGGTTCACTAGACTTGATCTCCTACTACATGACCAACTTTTGAACTTCCAACTATAAATCTTCAAGGATTTCAACTCTTTTATCTTTTTTTGGTTTCCTCCATTGTTGAGCTTTATTCTAGTATGCCATATAAAATAGATCAATGAATTTTTCAAAGAATCTCCCATCTAATCCAACTCTTATATCCTTACACAATCTAGAGATGAACCATTCTACTATTTTTTTGTTAAAGGTTCCTCCAATTTTTTTCATACTTCTTTAAAAATTTTGTTATAGTTTTAAATTGATGGTTTGTCTTTGTTTCAAGTTCCCCATATGAGTAACACTTTTGGTTGGAACTTCTGGTGTCTCAAAATTGGATAATAATTATTTCTTACTTCCTCCCATGTGGCTTTATGTTGTGGGTAATTCTTCATGTACCATCCTAATTCTTATTTTCTCAGTGATCCAATAAAGCCTAATAACTTCTCTTTATCTTCATCTTTTCCCAATTTATCTCCTATGGACTCTAGAAGGGGATTTCTTAAGTCTACACACTAAGGATGAATCCTAAAAAAAACTTGGTGTTTTCTCCATGTAGATCTCCTCTCAAAGGTCCTCATGAATAAAATCACTCTTCACATCCTTCTAATATAGATCCCATCCATATGCTAGAATAATAGCAAGTGAGAGTTGAATAGAAGTCATCTTGGCCATGGGTAGAAAGGTCTCCATGTAGTCAATGTCAACAACCTATAAAAAACCTAGCACAACCAACCATTACTTTTACTTATCAATCAACATATATACTACAAATAGTTTGATATACCCACTTACATCGAACCATCTTCCTTCCTTTAGGAAGTGAAATCACATTCCAATTGTGAAATTTCTGAGTAAGGAATCAAATTCATCATACATAGCCCTCTCCCACTAAGATATGCCTAATACCTCTCAAAAGTTTCATGGATCATAGGTAGTGGATAAGAAAGCATCTTTCCTATTTTGATCATTTTTAGATCATTTATGTCTATCATTTATTGGATTCCCTACCCAAGTACTTGCTCTATCAAGTGTCTATCTAACCCAAAGAGGGTGCGAATCAGGTGCTAAAATATCATCCTCCAAAGAATGTGGTGAATTAGATGAAGGTGAGTCCTCATCACTATCCTAACTATCGAAATTGGAAGAAAAAGGCTCTATGTTAGGAACCAAAGGTGGATAGTTATAGTTGTTAGAAGAGGAATCATCAAAATCAAGTGAATCCATAATATCGGGAGAAATGTCAAATATAGAGTTAGTAGGACCCTCGTAAAACTTAACACTTATCTCATTGAATAATTCATGTGTGGTTGGGTGGATTAGGAAATAAAATTTTACACCATTTAGATAACCTACAAATATGTAATGTTTTGAATTGATGATCCATAGACTTGTGATGATATTGTTGAGAAATAGTTCCTCAAATGTACTAGATTTTAGGTGAAGTTACATTGGGCTGACATAAATTTTAGTGGAACAAAGTAGTTAGTCCCCTCAATTCTTTGATGACCTCCATTATTTAGCGTTTGGCTTTAAATGTGTTCACAATTTTGTATTGGTAGATCACTAAGCTATGTCGGTGTCATAGGGTGGTGTCAAAGGGAGTCATCATAGAGTGTCCTTGATGCCCTGATAAACTATCTGAGTTTCATTGTCGATGAGAGTAATAGACTTCACTAGGACATGGATGGAAGTCTCTTCAAAATTCCAATAAGGAAGAATTGTGTGACATGTAAGATGTGGTTGACATGTAGATAGTGGAGACCTTGGTCAATGATGATAACAGCTACTTTGGGGTGACAGTGAAAGTTTAGCAAGAGAGTGTCTCGAGTCTCTTTGAAGTTCCGATGCAATTTGAATGGGTAGAACGTCTTGGTAGTGTGTATGTCAAGGTGACTGTTGGAGTTTGAGGAGAGACTATTTATAGTCTCCTTGAAACTCTGACAAAAGGATGTAATGACAGTTACATTTGTTTGTTGTTTTCCTCATGGAAGTTGGAATGATCAACTTCCTCGTAACATTTGAGGTTTATACGAATGCCTTAGTGCATTGTAACATATGAGCATAATTTGAGAAGATCAAGGAAAATTGTAACAAAGATATGAGGAACACCTATAGAGGTGTATGTGAATGCCATAGTGCATTAAACAATTTGTAATAGGAACATGATGTAATAGAGGGGATCGACATAATGATATAGATTAATCAAAGAGGTTGATTAGATAAATGTAATGGGAAAGAGGAGATTTGCACTCAAGGGGGCTATGCCATCAAATTTTTCCTCCAAATAAAATGGGATGAATAGTATCCATGAAAGGCTTAGTGCCTATATTATATTCTAACTATATTTTCTAGTTGCTAAATAATACAATGGTTCTATGCTTTCGGAGTGTGGGATTTTTTAACCGAAAGGGTTTTCCCCACGTAAATCTATGTGTTTATTGATTCTATTCTATCTTTGATGTTTAATGATTCTACTAAATGAATTTGGTTACTGCTTGTTGTTGAGACTAGTTAAGGTTGCTTAAACTTTCCTCTAAGGTTTAATGTGGGAAATAAAACTATGTTTGATTTTTATTTTATGGCATAATAGTACACACTTTTGAGGCTATCTAATGTAATGAATATTACCTAAGGCACCTAATGTTATTAGATGTTCATTATGGGATAAAATAATTTCCTTACAAATGGTATCAAAGCCATCTTCTAAGGTTTTCTTATTCCTAGTTTTCTGGTTTTGGGTATTCCTTTTGTGAGGATTTCTTAGTCTGGAAAACTTGAGGAAATATGAAGCAATTGATTGATGATTGATCCTTTGGTGAGTGAAATTTGTTTACTATTTTTTTTAGTTTCAGGAGACAACATGTAGCTTGAAGAATGGTGAAGACAAAGAAAATGAAGTTGGTCATATTGAATTGATGTGATTTGAAGGTCGTAGTTGACAATAAAATAATCTTGATGCATGGGGTGGAATATGTTGCTTTGTCGCTATGTTGTAGCAGCACTTTCATAATGGGTGTCTGTGTGAGAGGCTCCCTAATTATATGGAGAAGCTTGAGTTGTTTTATTACTATGAAGTAATGTACTTATATTGGGTTCCTTTTCCTGGCATTGGAAGATATTCTTTTGATACCCTGATTGCTTGTAGGCTATGGAGTTTATCATAAGATGATATGGAAGCTTCTAAAATAGTCTTCCTCCCTCCAATGCATGTGCATATTGGTGGTTCTGAATTTGGCTTGAAATGGTCCTAGAATTTCTGAACTATTTTTCTTTTTATGGATGTTTTGTACTTGCATAGGTCAATTTCATGTTCCTTTGATTTGAAGTTTTTGTAGATTTTCATAAAAATCTATGGTGATGCTCATTCATGACAATTCATTATTTTGGTTTAACCATTATGGTGTTTTTTTTTCATACCTTTAATTCTTCTAGATGAGTAGTGAGTGTGGATGGGCATAGGTGTTGTTCCAAAGATAGTGGTTTTGTACGTTTTACACAAAAAGAAACTTGTGAATTTGTGGAGCTGTTGTTAAGCTATTTTCTAGACCTTGGATTTTGGGGTTCTACTAGATGAGATAGTTGTAGTTCTTCATATATTATTTATGCATGGTAAGAGGAGGTGTGATTCTTTCTTTTGCATGGGAGTGTTGGTATGTGATTAGTCACTCAACATTCTTGTGGTGATGCTTGGTGGTTTCCTTGACTATGGTGCTCGTTGTGGACACGATTGAAAAATATGATTTGTGTTGAATCTGGTGTTTGATTCATGTTGTATACATGGTTATTCTCTTTGAGATCTCATTTTTGTAGTTTATTGTGCGATAATGGGTTTGCATGATTTATTGATTGGATCTTCCAGTTATGCAAGATGTGGGTTGTCTTTACCTACATGTTTGTTGTGGGATAAATCATAAGTGGACTATCTATATCCATGAGGTTGGTTCAATGTTAATGAAGACTTGTTAGTTGGCCTTGTCTTTGGTCACTTGTGTATTGGCGTGGTTGCTTTGAGATGAGAGGATGGATGGTATGAGAGTATTGTGATAGTTATTTATGGGGACCAATAGCATGTGTATCATGATGTAATGAATAGCTTGGATACTTAACTTGGTATAAGCTCTTGATAGTGATGGTATTTTTGCTTGGTTTGGAGATCTTGGTTTCATTTGGTATTTTTTGTTAGATGGACATGTTGGTGCATGGACTTGAAGGATTTTTTTGATTAGTATAATTTTGGTCATGATGATTGGAGAGCTCAAATGTCATGGTTCAGTGGGAGCTTTAGCAGTGTCTGTGAATGAATGATTTTCATTAAGTAATGCAAATGTTACTAGGAGGAGCTCTTGGATCTTGTTGTTGCAAAAGGGTTCTTTTGAATTTGCATGGACACTACTTGAAAAATGTGTAGTATCTCAGAGCCATGAAAGACTCTTGTGGTCATTGGGATGAGGTACTGATGATGTTTGGTAGGTGATGTTGGTTTCGAGTTTGTTTTCTTTTATATCATGATATCCTCTTGATCAAGCACATTAGATTTTTGTCATGATCCATTGCTCTTAAGACCATGGTACGTTCACTTGGAATGTAAAATCTCCTAAGGGGGATGGTAAAATCATGATATCATGATTAGTTCTTCATTTAGATGCTTAGAGCTTTGCTAGTGGTCTAGTGATTCTCTATGTTTTGGGTGCATTGGTCATATTCTTGAGAACTTCATGATAGTGCAGTGATGCATTTGGAGTTTAGCATGAGATTATTGTTTGTAGGTGCTCATGGATACATGGAGAATAAGGTGAGGTTGTATTTCTCTTGAGAGGAGAGAAGTGTTGTTGATGGTTACTCTTGATGAAGATTTCAACAAAAAGTCTAAGAAGCCTTTACCTTGTTTGGATGCGAGTTAGACAATAGAGACCTATGAGGAGATTTCTCTTGGAGGATTCATGATAACTTGTATATCTTGGAGGAGCATTCTCATTCCCACTCTTGGTCTACTTAGTAGCTTATCAATTGAGAGGCATCTCCCATTTTTTTCTTTTAGGCACATTATGATTTTCTTCTCATGAATATGGATCTTGAGTTGTGGGTACTTCGTTTTGGAGGATTCATTTGAGGAGTCTTGGCATGCTTATATCTCCTTATGCACTGGAATTACATTCATAAATGTTGAGTTTAGGAGATGCATTGGGCTTATTTCCTTCATAGGGAATGGATTTAATTTGATCCTCTTTGGCTTGAGAAGCTTACATCCATGGTGATTACATGATATATATGCTATGTTTGATCTTGGTGATTGAATGGTTGGGTGTTGTTATGGATTTTTTTTTGGGATGTTGTGAAAGGATATCATATTTTGACACAATTTTCATTTAGAGGTGTATGTAGGAGGATTTGATACAAGTACATGATGTGCAGACTTTCTCTCTTTGGTCTTGGTTATCTTCTTGGATATTTTATTTCACATTACATTGGTTTGAGGTTTGGTTGGAGCTATTGTGATCACTAGCTTGTGGTTATGTGTTTTCACTTATGTGCTTGGGTGATGACATGGAGGTTTCTTTATTTCTTCCATTTTTTGGGTGTGAAGAACTTGGGAGAGCTGTGAAGACTTGTGAGAACTATTCTTACAGGTTGTGCATATCATTATGGATGATTCATTGGTAATACATGATGTTTTACACTTTTTGTACGATGCTATTGGTAGACTTGGTATGCCTTGATCATTTTCAGATTTACATTACCCATGCAATGGGAGATCTTGGATGTGTATGTCACTCTTTGACATGTTTGCACATGGATATTATGATTGTAGTTTATGGGTGTATATATTTATGGCATAATTTTACTATGTTTTGTATACCTTGGAGGTATGGGTAATTGGATGGATTATCACATGTTGTGAGTGATATTTTCAATCACATGGGTTAGATAGTTGGATGGGAGCAATCAGTTTTCTAGTTGTTCTAGTCAATGTTCTATCTTATTTTCTGGAGGATGTATTTTTGATTGTGTTCAAACTTGAAGATTTGAAGCTAATGCTATTGATTTTTTTGTATAAGCTGTGAGCATAGTGGAGTGGTGGCAGTACGTTGTATCCTTTGTTGTTAGTTGGATCTGTTGTAGGTGTCTTGGTTTAAACTATTGTAGATACACCATGGATTGTTCCTTTCCTATGAAGGAGGGTTGGAACGATTTCCTAAGATGGTGGACATCTTGAATGTTGATATAATAACTTTGAGAAATGATTGGTAGCAAGTACATTCTTTTTCAAGTGGTAGAATTTTAAGAAACATTGCCTCAAATGTACTAGATTTCAGGTGAAGTTATGTCAGGCTATTAGAGAATTTTTAGCAGGACAAAGTAGCTAGTCTCCTCAATGCTCTGATGACCTCCACCATTTTGTGTTTGGATAAATGTGTTCGCAAGTTTATATTAGTGGATCACTAAGCTTTGTCGGTGTGATAGGGTGGTGTCAAAGGGAGTTGTAATAGAGTCTCCCTGATGCCTCAATAGACTGTCTAAGTCTCATTATCAGTGAGAGTGATAGAATTCACTAGGACATGGATGAAAATCCCTTCAAAATGTCGATAAGGTAGAATTGGGTGACATGTAAGACATGAGTTAGATGTATGATGGTGACGTGGTCGACATGTGGATAGTGGATACCTTGGTAAGGCCAACAACAACTACTTTAGGGTGATGATGAAAGTTCAGCAAGAGAGTGTTTAAAGTCTCTTCAAATTTTTGATGCACTTTAAATGGGAAGAATGTCTTGGCAGTGTGTATGTTGAGGTGACTATTGGAGTTTGGGGAGAGACTATTTCCAGTCTCCTCGACACTTCAAAAAAAGGATGTAATTATAGTTACATTTCTTTTTTGGTTTCCTAGTGGAAGTTGGAATGATCAACTTCCTAGTAACATTTAAGGTTTATACAAATGCCTTAGTGAATTGTAACATATGAGAATAATCTAAGAAGATCAAGGAAAATTGTAATAGAGATCTAAGGAACACTTGTATATGTGTATGCGAATGTCATAGTGCATTGAATGCTTTGTAACAGGAACATGATGTAATAGAGGGGATCAATAGAATAATCTAGATTAATCAAAGAGGTTGATTAGAGAAATGTAACAAGAAAGAAGAGATTTTCATTCAAGGGCATTTTAATGTCGAATTGTTCCTCTAGATAAAACAGGATGAAAATTTTCTATGAAAGGCTTAGTGCCCCTATTCTATTGTAACTATATTTTCTGGTTGCTAAATAATACAATGGGTCTACACTTTTGGAGTGTTTTATTTTTTACCCAAAAGGGTTTTCCCCATGTAAATCTGTGTGTTCATTTCTTTTGTTATATCTTTCATGTTTAATGATCTACTAAATGAATCTGGTTACTGCTTGTTGTCGAGACTAGTTAAGGTTGCTTAAAATTTCCTCTGAGGTTTAATGTGGGAAATAAAACTATGTTTGATTATGCTTTTATGGCATAGTAGTACATGCTTTTGAGTCTATCTAATGTAATTAATGTTACCTAAGGCACCTACTATTCTAAAATGTTCATTCTGGGATAAACTAATTTCCCTATAGATATTGAGGTATTCATGCCATAGTTAGAGATCCAAACACCCCAAAGTGCTCAACTAAAGATTTCCTTCTGATCCAAGCTTCAATGTGAGTGATACCATTCAAGGATTTGTGATGGGAATAGATACATAACAATTATTTCTCAAAGTGATTATACATTTATTATTTATCTACAAGGTTAATAGAATATTGAAGTTATTTATTTTTTATTTTCAAAGACATAAGAATGAATGTAGAAATAAGGTTTGGTTTTCTAATATCAAGTATAACTTCATTATTTTTTTGGCATTCAAACACAAAGATATAAAAATTATTTTTCATCCCTTGAGCAATTTTAGTGGTATTTGACTTGGACAATTATGTGATTTTATATCATTTCATTTTTATTTTCCTAGTTCTAAATACAACTATCTTATAAAATAATGCATTGTATTTACAACATCATATGAGCATGCAAAATTATAAAAAATTAATATTAGTCTTAGTCATCATATAAATATTTTATGCATTTGTATAACCTATATATATATCCCAAAAGGAATTAAATTGGCTACAAGATGATTACAATGTTGTGGCAAGATAATCAACAATCTAAATATTTTTATATCATACAATAGATATCTAGAACTTTAGTAAAAATGATGGGTCAGAATATGAAATCATAAAAAAAGGTGTTGTTCCCTTTAATTTTTTTATGTTTCAACCTTCTTAAATGTCACACATAAAGAGTGTTGTGTCTAGAAAAATAATATTAAAGAACATGCATCCAAAATAAGGTAATGTGGTGTTCCTATTCCTATGTATTCTGCTAAGAGTATGTCACACTTTTTTCTTCTTAGTCAAAACCCATTATTGTTGGAATATGAAGTTAATTTTATTGTTATTCCATTAGTGATAAATAGTCAACATTGAATACCTAAGTAGTACTTCAGGTATGTGCCTAGGGTGGTTGAAGGCCTTCTATTCAACTGAATGTTTAAATGATGGGGGATCCTAGGGGGATTGTCATAGCCCCCTGGACATCGAATAGCATTACACTGAAGGTATTTCTAATGAAGTTGATTTTTTTGGGACTGATTTTGTATGCTACTTTTGACAAATGTTTGACATGTAGTTTCATGAGTCACACTTCATATTTTTGGAAAATTTTATTTGATAAGGACTTTGCAACTTAGATTTATTATACTCTTTTTAAGTCATGTTTTCAATTATAGTTTGAAGATTATTATAATTGTAAATTTCTTGACAAATAAAAATGTTTGAGATATTTTATCGTGGTTTTTCCTTAGTATAATCTTACCAAGTTTTCCACATAAATACTATGTTAAATGTGTGCTTATTATTTTTCTCTATCTATTTTGTACTATGAATTTTCCTACAATTATATGGGTTACAAATTCTCAAAAAAACTAATAGAGTAATATTTAATATTTTAACTATGAGGTTTTATTAGGGTCTTATGTTCTATAATATTCCAAACCCATCCAATTTATGTTTGGTAGAACCCTTCATCAAATTTTAGTTGAGTCTTCAAATGTGTGCACAATGAAGTCCAACTCTAAGTTGTTCACAATTCTACCAAAATTATATCATTATGATATCACATATATGATTTAGTTCATTATTCTAGCTTGAACCCATGTTCATTATGTGGTCAACATCCTCATGATTTTTCTCATTGTTTCTTGAAGAATATGTTAAGGACTCTATTAAGTATCACTAATATTAATTATGCATATTAGTGGAGATTAAAGTATGGATTTTTTAGATGGAATATCTGCCTATGATAGCTATATTATCTTATATGTTGTAGTTGAAGACCATAATTATATATGCATTTTTTTTACATATTTTGAACTAAATATTCTACTACACTAGATTCCTAATATCTTCTTATTACACATTTTAATAGATATGCTCATAACAAATACTAATGATCATATTGGTGAGTCTATGTGGGCATAGAGAAGCTTGTAAATTTGGTGTTGTGTAGGAGACCACTATGTCAAATTCTTGCTTATCTCTAGTTTATTTTGACATTGTGAGTTAGAAACTATAGGGTGTATTACTTGATACAGATGTTTATGATTTAATTTTATAGTTCAATATGTTAACACTATTGACTTATAGATAGCCTCTTGATCAATTTTGTGATTCTTTTTTATGCAATTCTTAATTAATTTAACAACCAAAAACATCAACTTAGTTAAATCTTCTCTTTATGTTAAGAACTTGAAAGGGTAGCTTAGTGGATACTTATGATAAGAACTTGAAAGTGTGTCACTAAGTTAGTGCACTTAATCACTTTATTTCAGATATGTCTATGTCTATTTTGATACTTCCCATTTATGAGGTTTATTAATATGGTGTTCTCCTTAACTCTAAACCATGTGAGGGTATTGCAACAAGGATTTAGGGTCTAGTATGGATGGTGGGGATAAGTTCCTAAGAGTGGTGATGTAGTGGGTGTTCATCAAACTGATAAAGCCTTGCTCCTTGTCAACTAATCTTAAGACATCTTGCTAACTTATTCTTTGTAAATGATTTTTCTATTTTTATTTTTAACCTTTAATTAGTTTTGGTTAATCCTTTTGTATACCATTGGTCTTGTAAAACGTTTAACCTCTTCGGGCAGGCTTTAATAAAACCCTCACTATCTCACTAATCTATCGAGGGCAAACAGCAGCAGCAACAAACATAAGCATTTGTCTGGTTTGCTGGCAAATCCTATACCAGTTTAGACCAACCGAAGAAAAGTCATCTCAATTATAAATATCTAAATCAAAACCTTCAGACAAAATTTCAAAATTTTATCTCTATACGGCATTATAAATTAACAAATTAGATAAATCAGATATCAGCGGGGGAAAGGAGAAGATCAAGAATGAAAACGGGTCATATCATGGAAGCATTTACAAAATAAACCTCACAACAACTTACAGAAACAACACAGTAAAATATCTCTCTATAATTCCAAGCACAGACTTTTAAAAAGTTCTTAGTCTCTGTGTTAACTGAAACAGCAGATACTTCCTAATAATACAGTTATCATATCAAACAGTACAAAGAGAGTTAGTAAAATCTTGCCTGTGACAGTGGATCGACGCAGGATCGAGTCTTTAAGTCGATTTCCATTAAGTGGGGAAGCACAGCTAGTTTGACAGGAGCGGCGGGGCAAAATAATGTGCACCAGAGATCTGAAAGAGAAGGTCGGCCAGCAGCAAATTCTGACGTCCTTCTCACAGTCCACACACGCAGAATCCTCCATTATTTCCATCCCTGGCGTGCCTCTCAAATCTATTATTTTCCTCATCTTTACTGCTGTTTTAGCTTTGAATGTAAGCTATAGTTAAAACCCATTTCGGCTATGTAGAGGTCCTGTACCAATTTTAAGAAGCCATGTCTCGTGAGGGTAAGATAATTTAGAGGACACGAGATGTTTGCGGTCACCATCGTGAGCCCACCGACTTGAACTGTAAAAAGATGTCATGGAATAGTAGAAGCTCAACATTTTAGGTGATATTTGCGTGCAGCCATTAATGACTTTTTCCGTCACAGGTTCTCTTGCTCTTATCAATTGTTTTCACCAAAAAGCAGCTCTACAATTGGACTCGCTTCACATTTTCCTTGAGAGAGTTGGTGACTATATTTACGTAAATGGATAACTATATGTGGTGATAAATATCACCCTATATAATTGTTTAGATGAAAATTTACTACCTACCCATGCTCATTCTCATTTAGTTTCACTAATGATAGAAATGTGATTATTAGTCAATAGGCTATTTTGTTTGAAGTTTCTGTCAGGATTTTTGTCAGCCTAATTGTGAATTAGATTTGTTGGTGTCGGAGATGTCCTGGCCGGCAGCGACTTGATCGGGTTTTTTTGTGGCGACTTTGAGCTTTGTAATTACATAGGTCGGTGGTGGTGGAGTTGGTGGCCTCAATACAGGGAAGCTGAATGGTAAGTGTTTGTACGATGGTGACAAATGAAGTAAATGCAATATTCAATGTTGCAGTGTGGGAAAGTATACTTTGATTAAGTTGTATTGTCGAAAGAGCCATTGTGGTGTTGGTTTGATAGTAGACTATTGTTAAAATCATTGTCTTGGGCTACGATTTTTAGTAGATTGGAGGGTTTTAAAACGGTTGTGCTGCGTAATTTGTGAGTCATTTTACATGGGTATTTTGCATAAATAATTAATTTATTGTTCATGCCTTTCATTATCTAGTTATTGTTCTTTTTCATAGAAAGTTGGAGGATTCTAACACTAATGTGCTGTGAAATGTGCGAGAAAGTATATTGATTAAGTTGCATTGTCAAAAGAGCCATTGTGGTGTTGGTTTGATAGTAGACTATTGTAAAAATCATCGCCTTCAGCTCCATTTTATAGCATATTAGAGGGTTTTAAGATTGTTGTGCTTCGAAATCTATAAACTGTTTTACATGGGTATTTTGCATAAATAATTAATATATTGTTCATGTCTTTCGCTCTCTGCTTATTGTTCCTTGTATATGTTTGTATCTTTTCCATTATACCCATTTTGGAGACCTCAAAGAGATTATGGGTTTGTATGGATGGATTATTGCAGTTAAATCATCTTTCTTTCGCCAAAACATATGGTTAGGGTTAGTAATTTTTTCACGTTTCGTTTATTGTTTGTAGTTATTGTGCTCCAAAATTTGTAAGTCATTTTACATGGGTATTTTGCGTAAATGATTAATTTATTGTTCATGTCTTACGCTCTCTGCTTATTGTTCCTTGTTATATGTTTTTATCTTTGCCGTTATACCCATTTTGGAGACTTCAAAGAGATTACGACTCTGTATAGATGGATTTATTGCAGATAAATCTTCTTTCTTTCATCAAAAAATATGGTTAGGGTTAGTAATTTTTTTGTGCTTCGTTTAATATTTGTAGTTATCTTTATGCAGCTTTGGCGATATACCCATTAACATAGGAGCAATTGCAGATTAGCATAGGAGTGATTGCATATATATATGCAGAGGGTTAGTATGAAAGCTGTTAAGTGTTATTGTAAGAGCTCTTTTAGAATTTCTCTATTTGTGTAGAAGCTCGTTATAACAAACTATTATTTGTTATCATTATTTTTTCTGGATGGAACATGTTATGTCTCTTGTATGAATATGTTTGATGACATTCTTTTTTTCCCGACTATTTGAAGTTCCCCATAACAAACTATTCTTCATGGTATTATTTTTTTTAGTTCTCCATAGCAAACTGTTCATTATCATAGTTTGTCTCTTCTATTCCCCATATTTTAAAGTTATACTGAATGTGGGTTTTCGAACATCTGTCATATTCATGTGATTGTTAAGTGTTTTTGTAATGGCTCTTTTCCAATTTCCCTTTTTGTCTCAAATGTTTGAAGTTTCCCATAACAAATTGTTCTTCATGATATTTTTTTTTTCAGTTCCTCATAGCAAACTATTTATTATCATAGTTTGCCTATTCGATTCTCCATATTTTAAAGTTCTATTTAATGTGAGTTTTCAAACATCTGTCATTTTCCTATCTATAATATTTAGTAGTGAATAGGTGTTATTCTAATACCTCTTATAAAACGATTTTATTTAGAGAAATTCTAAAAGAACTATTATAAAAAAATATAAGAATTAGAGGTAAATGACATATGATTGAAAGCCCACATTAAACATATTGATACAAGACAACCAGTCTATGTAAGAGTTAGTTTGTCAATTCAAAATTTTCTGCAAGGGAAAACACTTACCGTTCTACTTGTGTGTGTCAAGGCAAGCAACCCAACCACTGCTAGTGCATGTAGATAGCAAGTTCCACTGTGGTCATAAGCAGGCTTGTGTAGTTTTTTGTAGAAGGCTTGAAACAGATAAGAAAAAAATAATATCATGAAACATATTGATATAAGATTCGAGGTAAATTTTTTGGTAGTAGATATTGAAGATAAATACAAAAATTGTATAAGATGTGTTAGAATAACACTTATTAGGTATTGAATCTTATATTGAATTCCCTGATAGATAAAAAAAATACATATATATATATATGTATTGAATTGCCCGATCCATATTTGAAAATATACATATAGGCAAATATGTATATCCATATATACAAACAAAGACCTCTGTGGCTCATTTGACAATGCAACATGAATTTATATATGGATATGTATATCTAAATAGATGTGTATCCTATTCTTATTTGTACTAAGGTACACTGTCATTTTAAAAAGAGTTTAAAATAACATATATACATTTTATATACAATGATATTTCACATACAGTTCACATTGTATGTATATGTATATTTGTATGCATATATATATATATTTGTATGTGTATATATATGTATATATGTAATATAAATATAGGTTTTTTGAGCATTTGTTATTTTCTTGTGATTGAGTGTTTCCCTAAGAGTTCTTTTTGCAATTTCCCTATTTGTCTTTAATATTTAGTGCCAATTATTGTTTATGATATTTAGTATTGAATATATGTTATATATACCTCACATACAATTACTCTATTTATATATATATATGCATATATATATATTTATTTATTTTCATAGAAAATGTGAACTATATGTGAAAATCAATGCTTCGAAACATACACATATATATATGTAATATATATATATATATATACATATGTATATATATATGCATATATATGTATATGTATATATATATGTATGTATGTTTAACTAATAGTTCTTTTACAATTTCCTTGTTTGTCTATAATACTGTGTGCCACATAATGTAGCTTGAATTTAGATTTGACAAGCCAACTATTACATAGATTGCTTGTCTTGTATGAATATGTTTCATGATACTCTTTTTCCCTGATCTATTTGAAACTCCTTGTAACAAATTATTCTATTGTTCTTGTAAGAAGGATTGTTTTAAATTTTTTAAATTGTGAAATTTTTGAGTTTCTGATCATGTGTCATTTTCTTGTGATTCTTAAGTGTTTTGCTGTGATTTGAAATCTTTCCCCAAAAAAGTCTATATGTGGACATGTATGTATATGAAATTACTTCCAAAAAACATTCAAAGTGAATAATACAATTCGAATGAAGAGCCTAATGCAAGTGAAGAAATTGTTGTTACAGCTTGTTGACATATTGATAGAATTTCAGGAATGCTCAAATACCCTCCAAATTGAGACTCTATTAGTATCTAAACAAGGTGTAACATCAATTTCTTCGCTAGGATTGGGTTCTTTGTTTGAGTTGGGCTTGACAAAAGAAATGTGACTAGCAACAGAGGCATAAATATATATCCATATATATAGACAAAGACCACTGTGGCTCCTTCCACACTGTAACAACAATAGACAAAAATAGAAATTGTAAAAGAGGTACTACATGACAAATCCTATTCACGATTGGGCTGACGACAATCCCGATGGAAACTTCAAATAAATAAATTGAATAGATAAAAGAGATATTATAAAGAATAATACTTAACAGCTACCAAACTAATTTTATCTCTAATATGTTTATTCTTTCACACTAACCCTATGCATATACATATATATGCAATCACTCCTATGTTAATCCGCAATTGCTCCTATGTTAATGGGTGTAATGGAAAAGATGCACAGAGATAACTAAAACAATAAACAAAATCCTATGATCTTCCATTTAATGTTGGTTTTTTATCATCTGTCATTTTCTTATGGTTCTAAGGTGTTTTCCTAATAGTTCTTTTTGCAATCTCCCTATTTTTCTTTAATATTTTGTGCCAAATAATGTGGCTGAAATTCAGAATTGACAAGCCAACTGTTAGATAGATTGCTTGGCTTCTATCAATATGTTTCATGATATTCTTTTTCCCATAAGAAACAGTTTATTATCATAATTTTATGTTTAATGTGGATTGTTGGTCATCTCTCAGTTTCCTATGGTGTTCATGTGTTGCTCTAATATTTTTTTTACAATTTTCTTGATTGTTAATAATATTTAACTTGCCAAATAATGTAGCTCGAATTTAGAATTGACAAGCTAACAATTACATAGATTGCTTGTCCTCAATCAATATCTTTCATCATATTTTCCCCCCCTCATCTACTTGAAGGTCCCTGTGACAAATTGTTCATTGCGATTGTTTACCTCTTGTAAATTCTAGAATTTTGTAGACTACTATAAACTACAAACATGGTGTTGATCTATACCTTTGGGCTACTTTCAATTTCATGTGTTTGTGTATGTTTTCATATCTCTATTAAGGTTCTACTTAATGTGGGTTTTTGGTCATCTCTTATTTACTTTTCAATCTAGAGTGTTTTTGTAACTATTTTACAATTTCTATATTTCTCTATATTATTTAATGTCAGGCAATGTAGCTCCAATTTTTAATTGACACTTGAGCCAACTATTACATAGATTACTTGTCTTCTATCAATATGTTTCATGATGTCATTTTCCCCACTTGCCCATAACAAATTGTTTATTATTGTAGTTCACCTATTCTATTCTCTATGTTTCTATATGTTTTGCTTGACATGGCACTTTACGAGTTCCTTATTCCATATGGAAATCATGTTGATTACCTGTTGTGTATACGTCTACTTTAGCATGACTGGTCCAAAAAAAATGTTCATTGCTACCAACTATATAATGTTCACATATCAATAATCCAATGTTATTTTCAACCCTTTTCCCATGTATCCTTTGATGCTTTGTCATAGTCTAGCATTAAACACTACATTTACTTCCTTCCATGTCATCGTACAACAACACCAACATGCATTAACCCTTGCATGAGCAAACACTTTCCATTCATGACGAGGGCAATGAGCTTGATGCACAGAGGCTTTATGAAACAATTGATGTGATTAAGGAGCAGGGTGTCAAGAGTGTGAAATGTTTCATGAAGCCTCTATGCATCAAGCTCATGGCATGTAATTGATAAACATGAAACTATTTTTCCCTAGTAAGCATGTTATTTTTTGCAGATAGAAATTTGGATAATTGTAATCATGGGTTATGTAGTTCATTAGTCAAAAATTTGTAGATTTAACTACAATTGCACCTATGGTAATGGGTATAATTCCAAAGATGCATAAAGATAACTGCAAACAAGAAACAAAGGACAAAAAGTGTATGTATGTGTATATGTGTATGTATATGTATATGTATATGTATATGTATATGTATATGTATATGTATATGTATGCATATGTATATGTATGTATATGTATATGTATATGTATATGTATATGTACCAAAAGTTCTATAAGTCACTAGCATGTTTTGGAAATCTCAGTATATTAAACTATGTATGCACATAGTGTAGAAACATTCTAAAAAAAATGTGTTGCATTTGAATAATAATTTTAAAATCCTACATCTATGTTGTATTTTCCATTTTTCGTGCCTATATACCTTAGGTTTCTTTATTTGTCCTTGATGCTTTGCTTGCACATATTCTTATGTGTTCTACCCACCCTTTCAATTGGTTTTATGTGGTTCACATAGCTAGGAAATGTTCACCTCTAGAATTCTCTTTTGACCATTTCATTGTTTCGCTCTTCTTGTATATAATGTTTAGAAATATATGTCCTTGTCTACATTGTATTTTTTCCTAATATATGATAAAAGTCCATAGAATTTCTACCACATTTCTTGGCCATCCTATTGTTGTTGTGCATTGGGGCTGGGGGAGGTAAATGCAATATTTAATATTTCAGTTTGAGGATGTATATTGTTTTGGATTTATTGTGAAAATGACGCACTGTGAGGTTGGTTTGATAGCAAACTATTGAAAAATGGTACAATGCACCTCTATTAAATAGCAGATTAGAGTGCTATGAGTGTTGTGCTCCACAAACTACAACATTTGGCCTCCTATTGTTGTTGTAAGTTGTGTTGCAATGTCTTTTCCCTATTCCATACATATCTAACAAGTGAGAGACATTTTGATAGATTCAAACAAAATGTTGCTTTACAGTAATATTATGTTGGGCTAAATTCAAGCTATTAGGGATCCAAATTTTCACCCTATTGCCAAGCTGTGAACAAACATAGTAGGTTTGGATGTAACATGGGACTGCCTTCAGGTTGTGGGTGTCCTATTCAAAAGCAGACCTCCAGATTATGGGTTGGCTTCCCCTTTTCATGCCACTCAACCACTAATTTCTAAGATAAAGGGTAAGAATTGCATGAAAAATGAACCTAATACTAAAAATGTCTAAGGTGATACACGAAAAAAAACTAGGACCTGATAATAGCCTATCACATTCAAATCAATATCATAAAACTTGGTTTACACAACTCATTTTCAAATACATTTTACATAAGTAATTTATAAGGAGGTCTCTAAATAGGGCTTTTAGAAGGAAAATAGAGGTTTCACAACTAACAACACTATTGAATAACACAACTTATAACCTATTTGCATTCATTTTCTGCTAAAGAGATGACTAAGAATGAGACAAGTTTGCAAGGAAAGATAAATTTTCACAAGACAAACTAATCAATCATTAACAACATACCATGAAACATGAAATGAGAATGTAAAATGCTCTATTTTATTAATTCAAACTGCTTACTGTATCACAAGTCCATCTGAGTTAAAATATTGCTCCACGATGAAAAATAGCTCCAAAAACAAAACTATCTTGCTGCTAGAAAGAAAGAACTAACTCCAAAATGCAAAAATAAGCTACTTAAGTGAAAACCCACCAAAACCCCTCACACATGTCCATCTAGAAGGTTTTGGTCAGATGAGACACAAAATTCAAAAAAAATCCTTCCAAAATCACACCAAAAGGCCTCTAAAATGGTGAAAAGTCAAGCTCAGACTCAAGTCATGCCAAAAGTGTGACAAAAATCCCTCCAAAATACCACATGTTTCTCCAAAATAGTCAAATGCTTCACCCCCAGACTCTCCTTATGTCTGCAAGTCATCATTTTGTCTCCTAGCTTTGACTCATGCAATATGTGTGTTTTTAAAAGACAAGACTCCAAAAAGGCATTAAAGATAATAACTTGATTAGGTGATTTATAATACATCACTTAATCAAGTTATTTTACATTTCAAAGGAAAAAATAAGAGGGCCCACCATCAATATTAGATTATATTATATTTGCATGTGAATAATATCAAAGTGATTAGCAAATCACTTAATTGATATGTTTATACTTTGAAACAAAATGAAAAGATATAATGAAATGTAAAAATTCTTTCAAAAGCATTAAACAAGATCAAAAATCCTCCAAAGCACTTGATCATTTTTACTCACTTCATTCTACACTCCAAGCTGCCACATGTTTGGTCAGCATCTTTTGATTTTTAAAGGAAAAATAAAAGGCTCAAATTTGGTCTATATGGCATAAAAGGCTTCCACACTTCTTGGAAGGAAAAATTGAAAGTCTTCAAGGCACCATGAAATTCGTGACCAAAAGTCAAAGGAAGATTATCTATGACTTGGTACACTCCATATGTTTCATGTTTGAAACACTTAGCAATTCTTGAAAAGGGCATCAAGACATAAGGCATCAAAATGCCTAAGCCATAAATTTATCATCGACCCCCATTTTGTATTAACATGAGTTTGATTTTTTTTAAATGGGACAAAATTCCATTGACATCAAAATAGGGTCAAACCCTAATCAACAAAATATGGAAAATGTGAAAAACATCATCATTTACCATCAATGTGAACAATGCAAACAACATGCCCAATGCTAGTCAGCCTCAAAACAATACAAGCAATGCTTTTGTTGGTGCTAACTCACAAACTCCAAAAACTACCATTAATTCTACCTCCCATGACACAACCAACTAAAACAATTCCAATTCAATCAATGCAACATCCGTTGGAGAGACACCAACTATGTCACAAGTCATGTCACGATCAATGCCAATAATGTCGACAATATTGTCACAATCGATTGGAACCACCTTTGGGTCCTCATCAATGTGGGAAAGCTCTTCAAATCCTCTATTTGGAGCTTCATCTAGTGCCATGGGTGTGTCATCATCAAATCCTTTCATTGGTACCTCATTCAATCCCTTTAGAGGAAGTAAACTACATGTCTTTATTCGAGGACCACAACCAAATGTTAACATGTCATCACAAATTAATACCAATACTTTCCAAGGGAAAAAGATGAACATTCCCCATGGAAAATTTCAACAATTTGGACAAGGCAATTAGAATACACATCACATGGCATCATTTGGACACCAAAATATTCATGGTCAATAGATTCCCCAAATTTCAACTCAAATGGCTGGAGGGAACATTCCAAAATATTCATCACATGTTCACACCCATCAACAAGTCCCTAATCCAAACTTTCAATACCAACAACATGCAAACTAAAACACATCATACATTTTGCAACAACACATCCCACAAAAAAACATGTCATACATCTCATCTCAACAAATGTGGACCCATGGGATACCTATCACTCCCATGTGTGATGCAACAAATAATCCTATAATTGATGCCTTGATAGCTCAAGTGGCCCACTTACAAAAGACCATAGAAAACATGCAAACATCCTACAAGAATTCACACATGTCATATGACCTATGCATATATTCTTTTGACACAAATACATACATGCCAACATTCACTCTTGGATATGTGGCACCAAACTTCACCAAATATAAGGGCAAGATGAATCTTATTGAACATGTTCGAGAATTCATGACCAACTGTATGGACATTGACTATGAAGAAACTTACTTGATGAGACTTTTCTCTAAGAGTCTTACATGACCTGTACTTGAATGGTTTTCCACTTTAAAAGGGATAAAAACATAGGACAAACTTAAAGACAATTTTTTGAAAAATTATGCGTATAATATTGACATGGACACCTCCATCACTAGCCTATGCACTCTTACAAAAGAATATGTTGTTGAAAATTTTATCCCATTCTTCCAGAGATGGAGAAGTCTAGCAAGTCATTGCCACATTGACATACCTGAGAAAGAAAAGGTTGACATGTTTGTTCAAACACTCCTAGGCCCATTGAAATATGGATTGCAAGTTCATTACTGCACACCCTTCACAGACCTAGTCGAAAAGGGTGTCCAAGTTGAGAAATGTCTCATTGCTAAAGGAGAACTAGAATATGGTCCTACAAGCACAAATGCAAACTCATCTATGGAAAAAAATAAGTATTGGGTCAAAAATAAGCATGTTACCAATGACGACATTGTTGTTGCTAAGGTTGTAAACATGATGGGTCTTGTACTTACTCTTAAAGGAGATTAGCCACAAAACAAACCAACAACAATACTGACACCCCCCACCAATTTCATCCCAAATAAACAAAATGGTCAAAGCAGTCAAAGTCAAGGACAACCCCCCCAGACAAGACAATTTCCCTAAAGACAAACATACATCACTTTGGGAGAACCAATTGAGGGTGTCCTTAAGAAGCTCCTTCAAAATGGTCTCATCACACTTGAGGACCCTAAGCCATATGACCTAGGACAGTTTAAATCATCAAGGTGGGATGAAAATGATTTTTGTGATTACCATCGGGCTAAATGGCATAAGACATCCTCTTGTCGGAAACTAAGAAACATTGTACAAGACCTCATTGAAAATTGCACAATTGAATTGGATGGGCCACAATTTGCATCAAATGTAGACCATAATATTCACAAAAACCCACTGCAATAGCATGGATCTAATAAATCCTCCACATTAGGTTCCAAGACTAATAATAATCAAGCCAATTACACCTATGCTACATTTGATTATTCAAGAGGAATTATCATTAATAATTTATGAACCAATGACGAATATGTCAATACCATCACTATCAAAAGAGCATCTAAATGCAATGCCACTACTCGAAGCAAAAAAATCACCATAGCTGGTCCACCCCCTCGGCAACCAAAAATTACAATACTCGGTCCATCCACAAAACAACCATAATCAGGCCCATCTGCAAAGTAGTTCCAACCCAAGAGTCAGTTTAACCTTATCGATCAATTAGGAAAAACCCCTGCACAAATATTCATTTTTGAACTGCTTCGCATTTCTCCCACGCATAAGGCTATACTTGAAAAAACCTTACAAGAGTCCTCTGTCTCTCAAGACATCAATGTCAACCAGTTTGAAGCCAAGTGGGTTATCTCACTACACCCCATCATGTAACATTTTTAGACCAAGATTATTCATCACCAAAGTCCAACTATAATGACACATTACACATTGAAGTTTTCATCTGTAAACATAAGGTCAGATGAGTTCTAGTAGATGGAGAAGTAGGACTGAATATTTGCTCCTTAAAACTGGTTAAGGCTCTAGGATTTTTTGATGCTTGTGTAGACGCAAGAAAGAGCATAGTCATAAAAGCATATGATGGCGAAGAACATTCTTCTGGAGGCATGATCACTCTTCCTATCAGAGTTGGGCTAGTCATTGTAGAAACAACTTGCCAAGTTCTAGATCTTGAATTACCCTATAACATCATGCTTGGCCAACCTTGGATTGAAGCCCTAAAATCTGTTCCATCCACCTACCACGAATTCCTAAAATTTCCCTTTCATGGCACATAAATCACCATATGTGGAGACCCCGATCCCTTTCAATATTGTACCAACCTAAGGGGTATTTCTAAACATCAAGTTCCCATCAACCGAGAGGCTCCTCATTCATCCTCTTCCAAATTCATCAACCTGTCCACACTTGCATCATCATCCACATCAACTACCTCTACATCTTTTTCCATGCCATCATCTTCCTCACTTCCTAAGGTTGAGTCCAATGTCAATATCTAGGACCTAGGCTATGGAGAATTCAAACTGAATACATCATATTCCATCACAACAATACCCAAGTCTCCTAAAGTCTATGGTCTACCATGTTTCAGAATGGAACCTAAAGAAACTTTTAATGTTTCACCAAAATCAATTTTCATAAAATGGGGAGACATGAACAACAAAGACATTGTTGACATAACAAGATGGCTTTATAAAGAAATGGAAGACTTACCCCCATTACCAGTTAAGATATATGGCAAAGGCTATGATGGAACTAGTGGCCTATGTAGAAATAAAATTGGACGAAGAGAACCAATAGCACCTTCCAAACAACCAAAGTATCTTGGGTTAGGGTATGGTCTACTCAAAAATGACAAATGACACATACAAATGGACTTTCAAGTGAGAGCATGAATGCTTTGGAAAGTGTCAAGACTATTGAGGAATCCCTTACCAAAACTGACTCCGATGAGTGGGAATTTGGCTCCCAACAATCTTTAAGTGACTATTGCCTTGATGACTTGTTCCTTGAACGTGGAGAACTCACTATTGAACAAATTTTTTGGCAAACATTTAAAATTTATCTGGCCTCTAATAATGACAATCTTAAGATCCCAAGGAAACAAGAAAACTAGGATATGTTGTTTGACCAGAGGAACAATGACAAACTTGAATTGTCTTCTAGTCCTATTAGCCATAACCCTAACATGACTACTCAACCATCTAAACTTAATGACCATCATTAGGATTCATTTGAGTTGTCACATGACACTACCAACCATAATGATAGTCCTTTTGTACCTTATTTGGACAATGAGTATGAGTCAAGTGAAGGAGAATATTGGATAGAATCTGATTGGGAATTGGATGATGACAACTTCATTTTCAATGTCTCTAAATCCATCTACATGCTTTCCGCATCCTCTCCACAATTCACCAATACTGATGATGGCACCTCCTTCGTCTACCCACAACTAATTGATTGGGACCAACAAGGCCCACCAATCATGGACACATTTCAGATGATGAGGCCATTACAAAATTTATGGGACTATGTGAGGGCATACCTAGTGGTGATCACAAGGATGGATTTGCTATTGACCTAGATTATGTAGCTTACTTTGGGGAGACTACTCTGTCCTTTAGCTGCAAAAAAAAAATAAAAATAAAACAAAAAATGAAACGTCTTTAGGTGAAAACTAAAAGGAACCTTTTGAAAACAAAAAAGTAAAAATAAAGGATGTATCTACAGGTGAAAACCTCTTCGAGGTTCCCAAAGATGGAGGATTGGAATTTATTCCTATGACTCAAGAGAAATAGGCAATGCTCATAGAGGATACCATGGAAGTAAACATATCTACAACAAAAGATCCTAAAATGGTCCTCTTTGTGGCATCCTTGATAGAAGAAGAGAAACCTGAATTCCATAAATTCTTTACAGAGTGCAAAATTAATTTTACATGGTCATATGCCAATATTCTTGGGTTGGATCCAAAATTGGTCTTACACCATTTTCCACTACTTCTAGATGCCAATCCAGTAAAACAAAAGCTACACAAAATGCATCCTCAGATTGCCCTATTAGTCAAAGGGGAACTCAAGAAATTGCTCAATGTAGGATTCATATGGTCTATCGACTACGCTGAATGGATATCCAATCTTGTACCAGTCATGAAACCAAATGGTCAGATACATGTCTACGCAAACTTTAGAGACTTGAACAAAGCATTTCCAGAGGATGAGTTTCTGTTACCAAACATAGATATGATCATTGACCTCACACAGGATACGAGATGTTGTCCCTCATGGATAGTTTCTCAGGCTATAATTAGATTTGCATCACCCTTGAAGATCAACATAAAATAACATTCACTTTTCCTTGGGCTACATACTACTAGAATGTCATGCCTTTTGGTCTTAAGAATGTGGGTGCCACATATCAGATAGCTATGACAACCATGTTCCATGACATGATGCACAAGATAATGTAAGATTAGGTAGATGACCTTTTGGCTAAATCTCTGACATGAAAAGACCACTTGAACGTGTTAGAAAAATCTTCATGAGAGTAGAAGAATAAAAGGTCCGCTTGAATCCAAAGAAATGTGTCTTTGGTGTAACATCTGGCAAGCTTTTGGGATACATAGTTTCTCGAAGAGGTATTGAGGTTGATCTAGCCTAAGTGAAACCAATATTAGACATGCCTCCTCCAAAAGGGATAAGAAAACTCAGGACATTACAAGGCAGGTTACAATCTATCTGACACTTCATAGCACAATTGGTCAAAAAGTGTCAACCATTTCAATATCTTCTGCGCAAGGGTATCCCCTTTGTGTGGACAGATAAATGTCAAGTGGCCTTTCAACTAATAAAGGATTATCTATTGTCACCACCTGTTTTAATGCCACTGATCAAAGGGAAACCTTTGATCTTATACATTTCTACAATAACTTCAACACTGTGGGCATTACTGGCACAAAATGACAATGATGGGAAGGAAAGAGCCATATATTATATTAGTTAAACTATACATCTATTGAATGTGTTTGTCTAGAAATTATCTTCACATCTCAGAAGCTAAGACAATATATGCTGAATCACTAGACACACCTAGTATCAAAGATTGATCCCCTGAAATATCTTTTGAGTCATGCAACATTGATAGGCTATCTGGTAAAATGGGTCATGATTTTGAGTGAGTATGACATCCAATATCTAGAGCGAAAGGCTATAAAGGGACAAGTGATAGAAAATGAACTGGTAGATGCACCTATACAAAGTGATCATCCATTAGTGGCAAACTTTCCAGATGAGTCCATATTTCATATAGAACCTAAGTCACCTTGGAGGCTATACTTTGACGGGTCTCATACTAGTCATGACTCAGGGGCACAAATATTGTTTATCACTCCACAAGGAGACTTCATCCCTAAGTCATTCCACATAGCTTTCCCATGTACAAATAATGTGGCACAATATGAGGCACTTGTGATAGGACTTATAATGGCCATAAAATGAAAAATCAAGACATTTCATGTCATGGAGATTCTCAATTGGTCATCAACCAAGTTAATGACAACTATGACACCAAGGATGAGAAGTTAATGCCTTATAAATGAATGGTTGATAGCTTTCATACATATTTCTACATGGTGACTTTTGAGCAAGTTCCGAGAGCACAAAACAAGGTAGCAGACACAATGGCTACAATTGGCTCTCTCCTACACATCCCAAGTAATGTGCCACAATTTGAGTTCTTGGTAGAATAACTTTTGGTCCCTGCATATGATATCCTAGAATTAGAGATGGTATGCGAGCTTGTTGGTCTGAATTCTCCCTAGTATCAAGACATTTATGACTATCTCAAGTCCCAAACCCTTCCCCCCAATCTATGCAATAACAAGCGAATGTCCTTTATTTGAAAAGCTGCCTGATACACCATCGTCAGTGACACCCTTCTTCAATGTCCTGACATGAACAAAACACACACAACCTTATGTGAAGTATATGAGGATATATGAGGGTCTCATTCGAGTGGTCCTACCCTAGCCAAGAAGATAATGAGACTTAGGTATTATTGGTCGACCATTGAAAAAGATGCATTCGAGTTTGTCAAGACTTGTCACCAATGTTAGATACCAAGAGATTTGATTCATGCGCCAACATAGGAACTTTGACCCTTCGTACAATGGGGATTCAACCTCACGGGAAAAATCCACCCTACCTCTTCCAATGGCCACAAATTCATTATCACCGCCACTGATTACTTTACTAAGTGGATCGAAGCCATCCCCCTCACATACATAACTGACAAACAAATTTCTAAATTCATTCTCAACTACATCATTTTCCAATATGGTATTCCATAGTCCATCATCATAGACAATGGGAATCCTTTCAAAAATAAAGACATTTGTGAGGTATGTGAGCGATTCCACACCCAACATCATTTCTCTATGCCATACTACCCACAAGGAAATGGTCAAGCTAAGGTATCCAATAAGAAAATACTCAAATTTCTTAAAAATAATGTCAATGACACTGACTATGACTGGCACATCCAACTTAACCTTACTTTATGGGCCTACCACACCAGCATCCACACACCTATAGGATCCACTCCATTTGCCCTAGTCTTTGGAGCTGAAGCCATATTGCCCATCGAGGTTGAAATTCCATCCTTAAGAGTCTCCATGAAGGGTCTAATAGATGATGAAGAATACAAACAATCACGAATACACGAGCTGGAGATGTTAGATGAAAGAAGACAAAATTTCCTGAACCATCTATATGCATATCAATACTGTCTCTATCATAGTTACAACAAGAGAGTCATGGTCAGGAAGTTTGACATTGGTGATTTAGTCCTCATGCAAAATCCTAAAAATTGGGCTAACAAAGAAAAATATGTCAAGTTTGAGCCCAATTGGCTAGGTCTTACATCATCATGTATCCTCTTTTGGTTCTAGAGCATGCATATCAGCTGGCTACTCCAGACGGTGAACAACTAATAGAGCTTATCAACAGTCTACATATTTGCAAGTTATATGCATAGTGTTAGAAAGTTGGGCTGAAAACCTTGAAAATACAAAAACAAATTGAAAAAAAAAAAAAAAATCGTCACCTTGATGAAAACCTAGCAAATATAGGTGTCTTAGTGACACCAAAAAAATAAAAAAAAGTGACAAAAATAGTAAAGAGAAATAATTCGTCCAAAAGTGAAAACCTGGTAAACAGACATGTTAGATAAGTACCATGGTGAAAACCTGGAAAACAGGCGCCATGTGTAGTAATTCATTGCTTTGCCATCTACTGTCACTCTATCTACCTTGGTCCATAATAAACATTCATTTTTCTGACATTATCACAACACTTCCCCCCCTGACATCATGAAATCTCTTTTCATGGACAACAATGGTTGACATCAAGTCTTGCATATTGTTCACTATCCATACTGGTCGTGTCCTTTTCATCTCATTTCATTTGGCTCATTCATGGCTTGACCAGGGGAAAATTTTTATCATGTGACTAAAATGGGTATCACACATGGTCTCGACAATCGCAAAATTCGTAAAAAAAAATCCTAAAAATCATTAAAAGTCCTAAAAAAATCCTAAAAGTCATAAAAAGTCTTAAATAAATCCTAAAACTCATAAAAAGTCTTGAAAAAATCATAAAAATCATAAAAAGTCCTAAAAAAAGACATAAAAATCATAAAATGTCCTAAAAAAATACCTAAAAATAAAAAAATGTCCTAAAGAAACCCAAAAAAATCAAAATATCTCAAAAATGCAAAAATAGAGTCATATCTTGTCAAGTCTATCATGTGAGTTAGTCTTTGTCATTTGTCTGAACTTTGTTGTCTCTGTACATTTGCTATATAGGCAAGGCTCGTCATTGGGCTCTGGATACATTAGGTTAGTCCTTTTAGGTTTTTGAAATAAAAATCATGACTCAATCTTTGGTCATCAAGACAAAGTCATTGGTCATGTCGAACTATGAGGTCTCTGAGTGTATGAAAAAGACAAGGCCATCAATTGATGAGCCCCCAAGGCTACACTAGGTTAGTCCATTAGGGTTCATGACACTACACTAACACACACTTCAAAATTTCTTCAAGTCAAACAAGTCATCTCAAAACCAGCAAAATCCTACAACCAACTCTGGCAGTTCTTTAACAAACACGTCAAACACATTAGCATGTCAACATCGACATGTAGTCAACAACAGTCAAACTTTAGTCAACTTTAATCAGCTTCATCCAAACAAGTCAAATTGTTGTAATTAGTCAAACTGCCAACTCTTGGTTGTTCTTCAGATGAGTCCTTTCGAAGAACATCCTCTGTCATTTGTACATTAGGATGTGTCCTTCCTAGGTATCATCACTATCATCTGGCATTTTGAGGGATCCTCTTGACATTTGAGGATCGATCCTCTCAACATCAACATTATTTAGGATGTGTCCTTCCTGAATTTGGAAAACTTTGACACTCAAAATTTAGACATCGTCAAACATGACACCTTTGGCATTCAACATTGATCATCAAAATTGGCATCTTGACATCAAAACACCTGGCATTCAGACACACTTGGAAAACACTTGGAACTTGTCTTTGGGTCTTTCATCATGTTACTAGTTTCTTAGTGATGTCCTAACAATAGGATTTAGAGAAGTAGTGACCTATCATGATGATTGTCTTGTCTTGTATTTTTGGTAGTCATGTTGCTAGTTCCTTGAGGATGTCTTGACAATAGGATTTAGAGGAGCAACAACATTTCATGACTTGTCTTTTTGGTCTTTTTATGCTTGTGGTTGGTTATGACAAAAAGACTGGGGAAACTATGCTCTTAGTATGATTCATGATCATCATTATCTATGATTACTTGTCTCATGTGATGGCATGACCTTGCACACCTTGATCTATGCCATATCATGGTGTTTTTTGGCCATTACAATAATTGACTCAATGATGATTAAGAGCAATAATTGTTAAAGTCCTATGGTAATATGTTGAAGGATTTCATCTCCATGATAACATTCATCTCCTTTTGTCTTTTCATCCCGTGTTTTCCATCTCACGATGATATCCCGTGACATACAAAAACATAAGTGCATACATGATCATATAGGCATTGCATTAGGTCCATACATACATCATCTATATCTTTAAACCATATACATTGCATCACATATTCCATTGTCCATACATATATAATCCTACATCAATGTACATAATCATAGATAGGGCATCTATTATAATCAAAAAATTATGCATATCATTATCATCCTCATGTAAGCATTATCCATAGTATCATTAGGACATATAATCACAAACAAACATTGCATCATCATGACATCTTATCATAAATAACCATTATAAATGCACACATGGCATGACATATAAACAACATCATCATAGGAATCATAAATGCATAAATCACATCACATAGTCATTACATAAGTCATCATAACTGCATCATGATAATCATAATCAGATAAACTTCCATCATAAGACGTAGTCTACACATAAGTCATCATCACATAACATAAATCATATAGGCTGCATCAAAACTGCATCGCATATATAATCTCAAAAAGAATATAATGTCACAAGATAAAGTCATGAGATATCCCAATAATGGAGTTCGTAGGCTCGATGGTCAAAATATAAATGTCATAACATAAGTGTTTAAAATGTCCTAATGCAAGATAATAACAAAAATGTCTATGTCAAGCTCTCCTCATCCCCTTGAGGAGATCTAGGGGATCGATGCTTTGTCAATGGAACTGATGTTATCAAAGTCACTGTGGCCTATGCCTGGGAAGCTAAAGGATATATCACTATGGTTTGCATCTATGAAACTGAGGTAGCTGCACTAATGGAATCATCTATGTAGTAACATGAGGCTATGAGGACATTGTGATTGATGGATCTATCATTGACAGCTGGTTGTGCGTTGACCTATGCCCTGACCTAGTGGAACCATGGTTGTAACCCAACTTCTGACTAGACGAATACCTGTGGGAGTGGCTAGACCTCTACCTTGATGAATTTCCTAAGGAAGTTGATCCCCCTGCACTTCTCACTATTTTGCTACCACTCCCTATCTTGTTGCCACTACCAGTCCTCATCCAAGACCATGTCAGAGTATGATCTCATCTCTTGGGTGGCACAACCTACTCATAGATTAATATGTAACATCCTTTGATCTCACTAACTTTGGCCAACTCTCTCGCCATGTCCCTTGATGGTCCTACACATAGCTATGTAAACTTTGTGCACCACCTAGCTAACTCCTATTGATGGATCACTGCCTGATCCCGCTCTACTCTAGCCACCTCCATCTATGCTTACAAAGCCCTCACCTGTGTTGTGCTCTCATCTAACCTCCTCTAAAGGTCTGCCACTCACTAATTTTTGGTTGCATGATTTGACAGTGGTGGTCCTATGGGTGCTTCATCATCTCCCTCTATCATTTGTCACCTCAGTAGCTGCTCTACCTCATCTATGGCCTCATCATCATCACCTATCTCCTCCTCATCCCCCACATCCTCCTCTCTCAACACCTCCACCTCCATCTCCCCCTCCCGTTGAACCTCCATCTCTAGCAATACCTCCTCTGCTACATGCTCCTCCTATCTGGCCTCCTCCTCTGCTCCATGCTCCTCATGTCTCCTCTCCTCCTATCTCCCCTCCTCCTCTAGCACCTTAGGGATAGCATCTAATGTCGCTCTACCCAAACGTTGGCTCACCCTCCTACCCTATCTCCCACCATCTCCTTTTCTCCTCCTCCTCCTCCCACCATCACCACCATTATCTCCATCATCTCCATCCCTCCCTCCACCTTGCCACACACGTGGTATGACTAATCTCCTATCAATGGGAATGGCCTATGATTCTGCTACCAAAGATCAAAATATGTTGTGGTCCTAGGATCTATAGGTCCTCTGCTCCATCCCCACTGTTGAGCCACTAGCCCATCAATCTACTGCTTTGAAAATGACAGTGCTATTGGTGGACCCCATGCTAACTCTCTGGATGACTAGACATACTCTGTAGTACCCATCATAACACCTTGCTACTCATCAAACTATTGTAGCACCCTCTGAAGTAAGTACATCTCAATGATAAGCTAAATCTACATAGTCTGCCCAATCAAATATTTGAAATACATGTAGAAACTCAAGTGATCTGCCTCATCCTCCCACTGTTTGTAGTCCCTATATGGCCTCCAGATAAAAGATACCATGGATTCAATACGATGGCACCACCAATCTATCTTGCTGACTTGGGTCTGCTGCAAAGTGTCTGCATAATAGTATACATATGGCATGCAATCTTCTAGCTATGGTCTCTAGATCAGTAGATGGAAGACAACGATGTGCTCCCATGCCCAGATCATCAGGAGCGTTGTCCTATAGGCAACCTCATGAAGCTGATGATATAACATCCTCAGTAAGCAAGGTCTATAGGCATACATGGTCCTATCCCATCTCATCCTGACAAGCACATCACCCTAGCCAATGGGAAATCTATGTCCTCAATGGTCAAGAATCAGTACTCCTCCAATCAATGTCGCTAACAGGGCATCAAACCATGAATAATACTCAGCCATGAACTCCCATCAGATCTCATACCCCTCAATCCCTATTCCTACACCAGTCTCATCATGATAATATGATGTGAATTTCTGGTACGCATGTTGTGGATCATACATGATCCCCTCTCCTTGGATTGACAAGCACAATATTTGGTACATGTCCTCAAGTGTGATTGTAGCCTCCCCCATCGAAAAATGGAAGGAGCGTCTCTTAGAGTGCCACCTCTTACAAAGTGCAGTCAATAGTCCCCTATTTTCCTAGATAATGGGCATATAGGTAACATAATAGAGCCCTAGTCACATCAGTCATCATCGCTCCCTCTCCCGCAGTTGTTCCCAAAATTTGTAAGTGGATGGTCTGCTCTCCCGAGTATAAATAGGTGCCAACTATCTCTACACATGTCAAAACATGTGTCAACACCTTATTGAAAAGAATCATTATCATTTATCTAACTCAAAAGCATTTCAGAATCTAAAATTAAACAAAGTCAGCCTTGGTCAAAGTCAGAGTCACATGCTTCGCATTGACTTCATTTGCATCGTAGTCAGGCATTTGCATCACTCCATACTTCATTTGCATTGTGATCTGGCGTTTGTGTAGTTCCATCTTACGTTTGTGTCTCGACATGACACTTGCATCATGATTTCTACCACATGCGTCACTCTATTCAAATGCATCACTTGAGTTCATGATTGCGTCGCAACTTTTTGAATGCGACATTTTATCCTTCAATTGCAACGTGATTTGGTAAATGCACCTCAGTTTTTCGCAAATGTGTCAGACCAAATTGACCCATCGTAAAGACCCTTAGCAGTTGTGTCACGACACATCAAATGCATCGAATGTGACTATGAATGTGGCTTACGTGCATGCATATGCATCATAGTGCATTCATTCTTTGACCTAAAACTCTAAAAATGACACGAAAAATGATGAAATGACATAGTAAGTTTGATGTGCGTACTATTGGCTCTAGACCCTCTAGCCATCTATAACTCTAGATGATCTCCCTGCAATGCTCAGTCACTAGAATCACCATCTTCGCCAAAGTCCTCCATGCTCTGAGCTCTAAAATTTACAAAAGGCAATGTGCAAATGAATTGAATTTTTCCCCATTTTCAACTTATTTATAAGGTCAAAGTTAGATTTTTCAACCTTGTTATTACTGGAAGCTTTTTTGACCAACTTTGACCACCCTTTTGGCTGACTTAAACTCCTTAAAATCTGAAACTATCTCTGCCATCACTTTTCTTGTCATCAATTTGACTTATCAGGACACTTTCCAAATTTTTTGTCGTCGGCCGAAAATTTATAAATTTTCCTGAAGGGGCATAGATACTCCATACCTTTGTTGGGGCATGAATTTGACTTATTTTCTTTGTCACAATGCGACATGTTGTATTATGACAAAGAGGGGAAAAACATAGACACATAAAAATAATCTAGGCCTGCAAGCTCTATTTTCATCATTTTCTTCCTAGCATAATTAAGACATTTTAATTATATCCTTGGTCCAGTTTCAACTATTAATTAAATAATTCATAATTATTTAATTAATTCATGTCCTTTATTCTTCATGATTATTAAATAAATAAATTTTATTTATTTATTTAATGTGTCACTAATTGTCTAATGTCTTCCTATAATTAAATAAATTTCTTAATTTATTTAATTATTCTTGTCCACTAATTTCTTCCTAATTATTAAATAAATAAATTTTATTTATTTATTTAATACTTCATTAATGCTTTAAAAGTCTTCTTATAATTAAATAAATTCTCTAATTTATTTAATTATTGCCACTTTGACATTTCCCTCATTTTAAATAAAATTATTTATTTAAAATGGTCATATTTTCTAATCTCCCTTTTTTTTAGTAAATAATTCAAATTAATTATTTACTATCATGTGACCCCACCTTTTGAATTAAAATTAATTTTTAATTCAAAATAGTCTTTTTCCTCCAAAAATCAAGTAATTTTTATTACTATTTGATTTTCCAGCCACCTCTTTTTCTGTGGCAATTTCATCTTTTGTCACATGCATTATCAACCCTTAATTTGATTTTCTAAAAATCAATCTTGTCCATTCATTTCAAATTTTCCCTAATGTTGCCCTAACCCTAATTACAAGTTGTCAAATTGAATCTTGTCCATTGATTCTAGGGCACTTGTCAACTTTTGACCTTAGCCATTCACTCCAAATTGAATTTTCTATAAAAGGGTAATTTTGACCATTCTCATTTTGTCATCTCATGTAATCTTGCAACTTCATGCTCTTGCAATCTTAGGCAATCGTGTTTAGGCAATCTCATACTCTTTCACTTTTGTCATTCTTTCGTAGGCATATTTACACCTCATTTGGCATAATTTAGACATAGTTTAGATGCTTAGTAGTTGTATAATAGCATAGTATTGCATATAGTCACTCAAATCCTTCAACATTTGCTTAGGGCTTGTCATAGTCATAGATTGCTCACATAAAATATGAGGGAAACATCATATTTTCAGCAAGTTGAGAAGATTTAATGGAGGTCAACCATAGAGAATGAAGGCTTTTGGTGAGATCATTTCATTTTGTTTTCATGTTTTTACTTTGCACTTCATTATTGCTTTGGGTTTTTATGTTTCACATTTGATCTGCTAACCCTAGGAAAATTCCCTTAGTTGCACTTTCATGCTTATATTTTTATATTTATCATCATTGGGTGTCCAAAATGTCACAAATGGTCCACAAACACCAAGGTATGACATAGACCAAGGTGTGGAAGGTGACCATTTGGGAGAGACAAGTAGTCAAAAAGACAAGGAATGCCCCAGCTCATACTAAGGACCCAATTTGTCTCAATATTCTTTCCAATATAAACCACAAACATCAAACAAAGAACATAGGCCATGATCCATCATCGTCCATCTAAATCCATTGATAGGACATCCTTGAGGAGACTAGTAACATGGCCCAAAATCAATTAAGAAGATAATACAAGTCCAAGCCAATAAAATGGTTGCCAAGATAGTGTTTTCTAGTGATAATGATAAGATTGTTTGATTGATTAATCAGGTTGACCAAGATGACCGAGTTGTTTGATAGGTTGACAAGGATTGATAAAGTGATTTGATTGACCACGCCTAGCCTCAAGAAGGACATATCTTGATGAAGGAAATATTGATTGACTAAGTTGATAAGATTGATTGATTTGATTTATAGGTTGAAAAAGATTGATTGACAAGTTGAAAAAAGTTGGCCAATTGATTAAATTGATTGTACCTAGTTTCAAGGACATATCCTAATTAAGGTAAGAGTGATTAACAAGGTTGAAAAGATTGATTGTGACAAAGACTGATCATTTATCTAGCAAAGATTGATAAATATGACCAAGTGATGTGACAATGCTTGACTACAGGAAGGACACATCCTATTTAAGAAAAAGGACACATCTGATAGAGTTGATCAAATGACAAGTGTTGACAAGGTGCCTATTTGCAAGAAAGACATATCCTACTTAAAGTAAATGATCCAATTGAAAAAGTATAATTTTAGGAAGGACGCATCCTAATAAAAGACAAGAGATAAGACCAAATGAGATAAATGACATAATGCCCCATTCCAGTTGAATGACTAGGTTGGTTTATTGAATGGCTTTTGTGAAATGTTTTATCTTTGCCTTAGTCTTTTTGATATTCGACTTCTTTTGTTTTTTAGCTTTGAAGATGTCCGGGTTTGTGAAAGGCTGGTTAGAAAGATAGGCAATGCGCCATGTGGTGGTTGCATGACTTTATTTTATCATTTTCCTTTCAGAGGAGAGTCCAGGACATGCATCAGCTAGGTGGAAGTTTTCTCCAAAACATTTTTGTAGAAAACATAAGATCCCTTCCTATGTGACTCATCATCTCTTTGCTAGAGGAGGATTGTACCTCTTGAGAGACATTATGTTTTGGGAATCTTTTGGAGCTTGTTGGCATTTCTTTCTCTTATTTTTTAGGATGGGAGCTTTGAGGCAGTGCCTTTGGGTGATGTGATTGGTCAATAGGACCCCTTTTCCAAATTTCTTTTAGGATTTGATCATTTGCGAGCCTCTATCTTTGCTAAATATCTAAAGGGTATTAATGCAACAGTTGAGAATTAATGACCAAATATCACTGTGACCTAACCAAGGATCTACAATTGGATTGCAAGCTATCAAACATCAACATCTGACAGTTATTACTTTTGTCCTGAGGTGGTTTTTTCTTCTTTTGATGGCTATATAAGCAAGGCAAAGAGATAATGAGGGGTTGGATTCCAAGTTACTGTTTCTTTGTTTAAAAGAAAAGTTTTTTAGCTTTCTTAGGGTTTCTTTATAATTATTTTCAAAAGAAAAGTTGCAGAACTATTTTTCTTGGCATGTTATATCTATTAAGGTTTAAACTATTGTCAGATTGGCATCCAACCTCTGTTTCAAAGTTCATTTGATATTTAAAGCATGAACTATTGAGGAGAAATTGTTGAGACTATGCATGTATGGCCTTTTTCATGTTTTCTTTCATTATATTATCATTTTGAATGAAACACTATGTCTTGCAAGCTAAATCTAGATAGTTTAAGTAGCGGATTTCCACGTATGCTCGTATGGTAGAGTAGTAGCTTAAGAAAACTAGACTATGTCATTGGACTTCTATAATTTTCTGAAAGTTGTTTTATTGTGCTATGTTGTATTAGGAGGAAGAGTTCATGTGATTTCTGAGATATTGTTCTGTTACTCATAAGAAATCTTTATGTTTGATTGGACTTTAATGAACACTTCCTACAAAAAGATTTGAAAGTCTGCACAGTGCTTGAAGTTAGCCTTTGTTGTTTGTTCTCTTTCCAACAATGAAGGGTTGTGGCATTTTGTGTCTAATTATATCATTCATAGGAATGATTTGGGTTTGAAATGTTGTAAAAGTTTTGGTGCAATGCCTTTTATGTTTTATGTTTATATTTCCTTCTCCCCTTATCTCCAAACCCCAAAGAAGAGTCAACTTTCTAGAAAAATCCTGAAGGTATCCAGTGAGACGCAATTTTTTGCCCACTTGTTGAATTTCCCATAAGACTATCAGAGAGGTACAAGCTTTGATGATCAATAGTTTATTTTCTGGTACACCCGATGGGGCAAGAAATTTTCCAAATTCCTAATTAGAAGTCATAAATATTTCTCTAATCAAGTTAAGGAAGGAAATTGAAAGTTTCATGCCCAAAGTCCAAACAAGAGCATCTTCAAGAGGTCACTTCAAGTACTCTGAGTTACCTACTTCAACACTTAGAAGGAGAAGACTTACAGGTTCTATATCACTTGTAAGGAACAATAGAGTAAGGAGAGCCTAGTATCTAGAGCTTTATCTACCCCACCCAGAGGATTAAATTTCCAAATAAGATTACCTGTATATCTGATTCATAGGAATATTTTCTCTATGGCTCGCGTACCTCCCCCTACTCCTAGAAATTTTGTAACATGGGATAGTGGTAGTCCACTACAATCACCCACACCCCTAGATGTATGGCCTTCCATGCCCACTAATGCCCTCAAGGCCATTCCAAGGTTCTCTGGAGAAGACTTCAAAACCCCTTTTGAACACCTTCAAGACATAGCAGAGTTATGTAAGGTACATAACATATTAGAGGAGAACATTGCTTTGAGGTTGTTAGCTACATCTTTCAAAGGGAAGGCCCAAGATTGGTATCGATCTTTAGCCTTGGGCTCTACCATCTCTTTAGATCAGCTTGGGGGATAGATTTTCAAACATTTCTTAGAGAAAGGAGACCTCTCTTCATTGCTAAAACATCTAATTACTATCAAGAGAGCTCTGTAGGAAGCCATGATTGATTTTAACACCATATTTCACAAGACCTAATAAAGGATCCCTACGACTGCTCGACCCCAAGTTGCAATGGCGTTCATGTTCTATTTGAAGGCATTCAGTATGGATATAGCAGTTATGATTACTTCCATGGGAGGAGACATCTTTCCTGATGCATATGAGGTGGTGACACACATAGAAAATAGTTTGATCGATTCTAGGAAGCTCCCACCATGACCCCCTATGCTTATGTTCATGAAAATATTTGAAACATCTCGAGAAGAAGCCTCTCCAAGTACTTCTACTATGGAATCAATGTCGAGCACGCCACAGTCCATGTATGTGTATCCTACCATACAAAGCAGCACGTTAGGCTCCAACTCAGTCACAACAGATATTAGTGACATGAAGAGTCTCATGTGGACTTTTTCTAGTGAGCTAGTTATCATCAAATGGAAACTGGCAATGCCTCCAAAGCCAAACACTCATACTTATGGTAGAAGCAGGCCATGCTACAAACAAAACACACATGAGGTACTTTCCCGAGGAGGATGCCAACAAACGACATCTACAAACCAAATAGTTTTGGTCACCATGCCACTTCAGACAGAAAAAGACAACCAGAGCAAAGAAATGATCCTAGGCTAGAATAATTTGGTAGAAGAGAACATATGGTGTTTCCGATGCAACAATAGTCATCTTCCCTGAAATTGTGCTAGGGGAAGTATGCAACAAAAATAGTGAAACAAAGAAGCAAAGGTGTTCCCCTGAGTGTGGATGAATATGAGTCTTCTAAAATGGAGAATACTCATTTTAGAGCACAAATGCAAGGGATGTCCCTGGATCAGGAGCTAGATATTACACTCGATGAAGCACTATTCTCATGGATGGAGGAAGAAGATGCGGTATTTGCAAATGAACCTCCAATGACTAGCACTCTGCAAGTATAGTTAGATTACAACATGAGGTAAGGCTCACCAGAAAATACATGCAACCTCTGCCATGACCTTAGCCGCGTCAGCTACCACCACAAGAGAAGAAATTTCCACCACCTATCATGTGGCCTATCCTACAACTACATAATCTACCATCGTCTAACAAAGAGACGAGTGGAACACCAAGCCCAGTCACCTTAGAAAATTTTCTTTTGAAAACAAGGGAAATACCACCATTTAGGCCCAAGGCCCAAATAGTCGAGATGCTCAACGTGGCGGAGCAATTGAAGAAGGAACTCGCCAATGTATCGTTATGGGACGTCATTTCTATTCTCAAAAAAAAGAATATGCTTTAGGAAGAATTGAAGAAAGAAGAGAAAATACAATGGATGGGAGTAGCTCTGATATGCAATCAAAGAAAAGACAAGGTACCTACATTGGAACCTCATGTGCCAAAATCTATGACATGCAAATGACATGGATAATGCAAAAGAGAAAGAGGTAAGCAGGTCAAAGCCCACTACTTTACTTTTAACACTTATTGTGGGAGATAATATTTTGCATAATAATATGATCAATTCAGGAGCCAGCACAACTGTCATGCCAAAACAAGTGGCATATGCTTTAAAGCTTAAGTATGATCCCCTTGAAAAGGGAATCATGCAATTGGATGGGAAGACAGTTCTAACCGTTGCTCAAATAAAAGATCCATCTCTGACCCTATTCTCCTACCCAAGCTAAATAGTCACATAGGAAGTAGTAGTGATAGATATTCCTTTGGTTTTTAGAATGTTTCTTTCAAGATACTTCACTACTAATCTCGATGGATACTTGGCACTTGACTGGTCCCACCTGATATTGAGAACTAAGCGCGAGGCAAAAATAAAGATTCTTTATGAATCTTTGCATCCTAAACAAATTGCATATAGTGTCGTCTTACGCTTTGAAGTAGCACATACTTCCATCTCTCAACAAGAGAGGTATTGTGTAGAAAAGTTGGAAGATGAAGAGGATACAAATGAGCAGACTCTTGAGGAAGAAGTGTTGCTCAACTAATTCATTGATTATGACCCATTCGACAAATTTCATGTGAAATTAATGAAGGATTAGGAGAAACCCAATGATCCCTCTGATAATTGTCTATGGACACTATATTTTGATAATGCCAAGTGTAAGGTTGGCTTCGTTGTGGGTGTCCAATTACAATCTCCAATGGGATATGAAACCCTTAGAGCTTACCATTTTTTGTTCTCATGCTTGAATGATTATGTTGAATATGAGGCATTGGTTCATGGTCTAATCCTTGCACAAAGAATGGGTATAAAGAGAGTGCAAGCTTTTAGAGATTTAGAGCTAGTAGTGATCCAAGTCCGTAGTCAGGCAACTACAAAGAACACCCGAATGAAGTCATATAGACATCAAATTTAGGACCTCATCAAGAGTTTCAAAGGATTCAACATACAAGTTATTCCCCAATCTCAGAACAATATCGTTGATCAGATGGCATCTATCAAGTCACAATTTGAACTAGTTTCTAACTCGACCAAGGAAAATGTAGTGCAAGTTGTTTTCTAACCCTCAATTCTTGAAAATGATGAAAATTGAAATTTTTTTGATGACGACTCTTAGATTGCTACCTTCATATAAAAAGGAGGAATGGTTCCCGACTGTTCGCCCCCAGGAGTAGAATCTCCTAAAGGGTAGGTCATCCAATTAAAAGGAAACAAACTTCCTAGAGGGTTGTTTTCCCTCAAGAACCTTTTTGAATTTTGAAGATGCAAGGAATGGAAAGCGAAGGTTCACTGTAGATGAAAGAGATTATGAATAGCTTGATGTTGGAAATGGCAGAAAGTTGAAAGTCGTGAAGGAGGTTCCACAGAAAGACAAAGAAATGTTAAGGGATCTATGCTATGAGTATGACAGAGTTATGGCCTGGACCTATGATGATATTAGAGGTTATGACCCAGGCATAATTCAACATGCTATTGACTTGGAGGAAGGGTCCAAGCCCATTTGATAGAAGCAAGGGCCAGTCAACCCGAAGGTTGAAGCCTTGATGGCATAGGAGCTCACCAAGTTGGTCGAGTCGAGAATCATATATATGATCAAACATTCCACCTAGGTGTCAAATTTGGTACCTATTTAGAAGAAGAATTGTGACATCATTATTTGCATTAATTTTTGAGACTTAAACAAGGCATCACTAAAGGACCATCACCCCTTGTTGTCAATGGAGCAAATTTTGCAGACAATAGCTGAATCCAAAATTTTCTCATTGCTTGATGGTTTTCTAGGATATAACCAGGTATATGTAAAGGAGAGTGACCAACACAAGATGACATTTACAACTAAGTTGGGAATGTTTGCATATGCCAAGATGTCATTCAACCTATCAAATGCTAGTGCAACCTTTCAATGAGAAATGGATATTACTTTTAGAGGTTTAATCAAACTAATTATTTTGATATATCTGGATGATCTAATGGTATTTTAAAAATCAAAGGATGATCACTTCAATCATCTAGAAAAGGTTTTCTAGAAATACCAATAGTTTTGGATTTCCTTAAATCCCAAAAAAATGTCTTTAGAGTGCCTCGAGGTAAGCTACTTGGCTTTGTAGTGTCTAAAGAGAGAATAGAAATAGATCCCAAAAGGGTTAGATGTATAATGGAATCACCCTTGCTAGTAAACCAGAAAGGACTCCAGTCATTCTTAGGGAAAATCAATTTCATCAGTGGGTTCATTTTAGAATTTGTTGGTATTGTGAGGCCTATCACACTAATGCTTAAAAATAATCTGTTGTTCAAGTGGACCCCTGAAGGAAAAGAATATTTTGAGCAAATAAAGATAGCGATTTCCATTGCTCTGGTCTTAGCTAATCCATAGTTTTCCAAAGATTTCCTACTTTATGTATATAGTGGTCTGGATAGTATAGCTTTGGTGCTTACTCAGAAAGGCAATCAAAATGAAGGAGAAAATATTGTTGCATTCCATTCAAGAACCTTGAAAGGTTACGAGGTTAGGTATAACTTTGTAGAAAAGCAAGATTTTTCCATAGTTAAAAGCTTAAAAAAGTTCTGACATTTGGTGTCAGCCAACAAGAGAACTATCCTTGTAGCACATCCCAGAGTGTGGGAATACATCACAAAAGGTGAGATCACTAAGACAGACCAAATTAGGTCACAATATCCTAGAATATGATATGGACATCAGACCAACCAAGTTGGTTTGGGGAAGAGGTCTTTGTGAATACATCACATGGGAAACAAGTCTTGAGGTTGAAAAAGAGAATGATCAAGTCTACTCGAACCAATTTGAATCTGAAGAATCTTGGGTGATTGATCGAACATAGTATATGCACAAAGGGTACTAGTTGATTAATCTTACACTTCACAAAAGGAGATACTATCGATTGCAAGGCACTGTGTATGTATTAATTGAGGGTGAAATATTTAAGAGAAATTATGATTGTGTTCTGCTCCAATGTCTTGACAACCTATAGGTAGAAAGAGTTCTTAAATAATTTCATCATAGTCTTGAGGGTGGGCATTTTTCCATCAAGACTACCAATTTAAAGATAATGCAGGAAGGATATTATTGGCCCTCTATGTTTGTTGAAGCACATCGTCTCGTACAAAAGTGTACAAAGTGTCAATATTTTGTTGGCAAAAGAAAGAATGTTGCTCTACCCCTTAGCCCAATTGTAACCGAATAACCCTTTGCGCAATGGGGTTTGGATTTTATTGGCATGATAAATGCTATTTCCAGTGTCAGACACAAGTGGATCCACATGGAAATTGATTACTTTACAAGATGGATGGAGGTCGTATCCTTAAAAAATGCAACAAAGGGGGAAAGTGTTAATTTCCTTGAAGAGATAGTGGCCAATTTTGGTCTACCAAGGACCATGATATCTGACAATGCTCAAGCTTTTGTTGGGTTAGGGATGTCAAATTTTTCCATCAGACATGGGATTTTCCTTAAAAATTCATCAAATTATTACCCACAAGGGAATGGTTTAGTAGAATCCACCAATAAGAACCTAATTAGGTTAATCAAACACATCATGTCAAAACAACAAAGAGATTGGCATAAGCATTTAGGAGCTGCTCTGTGGGTGGACTAAATTACCCCCAAAAAGATTTTGAAGACCTCCCCTTATGAGTTGGTGTATGGAAAAGAGGTAGTGATACCCATTTCCATAGAAATTACTACTTTACAACTACTGAAATCCCTGGAGATTGAATAAAATGGTGGAATGGAAGTATGGTTGGACCTTGAACTCCTAAAGCTAGAGGAAGATAGAGAAAAATATCATGGATCCATGATCGATCACCAGTAGATAGTCAAATGATGGTTTGAGAAAAAGACTTCTAACCTAGAATTCAAAGAAGGGAGCTTGGTGCTAAAGTATGATGAACTTATTGCAAAAATAGGGCAACACACAAAATTTGAAGCACTATGGAAAGGACCTTTATGAATCAGCGCATGCAAAGAAAAGAATGCATACAAGCTTGAAGACATAGAGGGAAACACTTTAGATATATCATTGAATGGTATTTATCTGAAGATTTTCCATTAAAATGCACAATTCTTTTAAAATTTTTAATAATTATGTACCATATGTAAAATTTTTGTAAATATTTCAATATTTTGAGAATAAAACAACCTAAGAATAACGTTGAAAAGGTAAACACTTGTATTATATTATATTTATCAAAATTTTTACATATAATGCAAGCCGGAGGCTTAGATTTAAACATAGGGCTCTGTCGAGCAAACCCAAAAGGAGCTATGTATCCAAAAGATCCAAAAGGGAGGAAACACACAAAAATAGTCAGAAAAGGCCTCCAACCATCACCTAGGAAGCCGTAAAGGCTTGTTATCGACTCTTCCTTCTTCTTCCTTTTCTTCTTCTTCTTCTTCTTCTACTTATCTGTCAGGTTGGAAAAGGGGGGCTCAAAACACAACGGACATGAACTCCTCGACACAGGCTCAAGGCCTACTCATTGCAACTCTGCACTAGGAAGTCAAAGTGCTTCCTCCAGGCCAGTCCTAGGACTTTCTCTATGTCATACTTCCACAGCAGTAAAAATGGCCGTTGGTTTAGAAGAGCAACGGTGTGCCTCGACGTCCATGGTATGGAAGTCAAAGAGGAAGGGCAACTAAGGTACATTTATGCCAAATTCCATGTGCCTATGGAGGTCCATAGCACTTAGAATACCAACACTGGGGATGGCCAGTTGCAGTATCTCACCAAGACCTTCCATCAACAAAGTTTCAAACATCTCGTTGCATAGTTCAATTGTCATAGGCTTGGAAAAATTTAGGTTTAGCAAAGAGGCCATGAAGTGGGAAAGCATGTTGCAATTGCTCTAAAGTTGGTTCTTGTTAGTAATGAGTTTTGCACCGACTACCCACTTAAACGTAGTCATGATGAGGTAGACACAATTCTTCACCAATCACTTGATCCGGTGACCAATGACCTCTCCCATGAAGCAGTGTTGTGGTATCTATTGAAGGAGTCGAATAAGGGTGCCTAAGCCAATAGACATTCTGATAAGGTAGCGAATTATGGCAGAATGGGAATAAGTGGAAGGCTAGCTAACTTAAGAGACTATATGTTCAAATGAATGTTGCAAAAGGTGGTGTAGCTATATATAGAAAAAGGGAGCTAGAAAGCTCAACCAATGGGATGTCTATTTTTGGCTAGACGAAAATGGGAAGTTTTAAAACAAAATGAAGGTAGAAAAATCATACGGAGGATTTGACGAAATTCCTTGAGAAATAAATTTGGGTGTTGGGAGTAAATGCTCTCATATGCCAATTGTTGACATGTGTCCTTCACCATCATCAGTGCCAACCATCTTACTAATAGAAAAGATTTGTGTTAACACGCTAAAACTCTAACAAATTAATGGTCACATCTTTTCAAGAAGTACCTTGTATCACCTCAGCATGTTTCATATGATGAAAAGCATGCTTTTTGAGGTAATGAGTTCATTTGATTAAGAGACGACAGAAGAAATGTACTAATTCCATTCTCATGGAATTTTTGGCATTCCTGAGGGATACAAATCTCTAATCCACACATATCACCTCGGTGGCAACATTTAATGGTCCAATAGTAATAGCATAGTCTAAAATGCATGTACAAGCAAGAGAATTAATTGCACTCAAAAGTAGGTTTTCCTTTTTGAGTAAAAGGAAAGTGGTTGTTATCCCTAAGGAATTCTCTATAAATTTTTGATACAATTATGGCGGAACCCTCAACCTATGGAAGACGGGTCATAGCTTCAAATCAATGACTTAGCTATGCCAATGTTCTCAGATGGAATTCATTCGCCAACACCCCGTTAGCGGAGGAGTGACCTTTCAAATTCTAGAAGAAGGATCTAGTTGATAAGCTTGTAAATAGAGAGGCAATGCAAGATATCGCTGACAATTTTTTTGACCCCAAGTTATTGTTTAACCCTAAAAATCTCAGAGAAGCTATATTTCAAAGAAAGGAAAGGTATGAGCTAGCTGAGGGTTTTGTGCTTCAACTCTAGGATTGCAGTTTTCCACAGTTCATTTTTCCCACTATGCGACTCGTGGCCGAAGGACAACAATGTGCTCCCATGCCCATACGTACGTCACACCTACTCCAAGTGCTCTTCCATCCATGTAGATGTACTCATGTAGATCTTTGTACAAGGAGGCAAGAAGAATAGTACCCCATGAAAAATGGACTGGCTTATTGCAAACCATACGCTCCTAGCAAAGCCCCCAACCAGGACTAAAATATTGACCTCGTCGCTCTAGGGCAACAAGACCTAAAATAATAGCCACAAAAACCAAGAAGAAAGGAGGTACCAGGGCCCTATGTCACTCCAGCTCGATCTGCACCTCACAAATAAGAATGTCCTCTATGGTTAGGACTCTGTGGCAAGCATCCCGCCCCTCATCCATATAAAAAATGACACACTGAACATGAATCAACAATCTTAGGATATGCCAAACATCTTCCAAGGTGACAGTGGCCTCACTGGTGGGATGGTGGAAGGTGGAGATCTCACTGTGCCATCTCTCGGTAAGCGCTAACATCATCCCGAGGTGGGTGCGAATGGGTGCTGCGTAGGCGATATACCACTGCACCATGTCTCGGAGTTGATCCTGATCTCTATCATTGAGATCCCACAAATAACTGAAGAGATCCCAAGACCTATGCTTTCAGGAGTAAAGCTCCCTTGCCACATCCTACATTAGGAAGGATCATCATGTTAAATTTTTTGAAAAATTCTTCACCTGGCGTCCAAGAAACCACTCCAGCATTGCAATCCATGAAGGTGTCACAGTTTGATTTTTAATCAAACTTCGATGCTAGGGCACAAAATTCCAAAATGCCACCATTGTGGTGCACTTTCCCTCCAAGTGACACACTTTGAAAATATATAAGACCACCATGTTGTACTTTGCAAATCACCCCACCGACCATGAGTTCAACGTTGGAGTTTGGAGTTTATTTTCAAACTCAAAACTCCTCTGTCATGGCTCAATTTGACACCGAGCGGCATAGTTTGATTTCTAAGTGGTGGTATATAGTGCCGCTATAGAAGGATTCACTTTGAAAGCATTAATTAAGCACAAAAAATGAGAAATAAAGCTCAAGTGAGGATCACTTACTACTGCCCCAATGCCGCGTGGCCGTTGGTATGTCCAGACTCGATCAGAAATGTGCATCAAAAGTTGTCATTGTGCCATATCGTCAGGAGATCAGAGCTCAAATCTCAAGGTTGCTAGATGGCTATGTGTGAAAATGGCTTGAAAGTGACCCATCATGCCCCTTTTAAGCTTGAAAATTAGGGTTTTTTTCACCCTGATTGGCTATCCTGCTAGGGTTTTGGACCCTCGAACCTATTTTTATCCAGTTGAGGCCTATTTTACATCAATTTATTGTGTTTGGACACGTTTTTGGCCTCTTGGAGCCTTTTTGGACTTGTCGGGCACCTTGTCATCTTTTTTTCATGAGATCACCCAAAAATGGAAATTTTTGTCCAATCTCTCGAGGGGGCAATATATTGGCATTTTTTCTCTCACTGGGTTGTAGTGGGGCAAGATTTTAAATAACAAAAAACTTTTGGCTTTGATCGAGATTGTTTATTCTTTCAACCAAAGCAATGAGTGCATTGCTTCAAAGAGGGTAAAAATTTTGACACGTAAAATGTACCGATTGATTTTGTGCATCTGATCCCGACTACTAACATTGTTTCATCCTAAATCATCCTTCAGTCTAACCATTTAATCAAATTCCCTTATTTGATTAAATTAATCATTATTTCCTCTCTTAATTAAATAAATTAGTTATCTAGTTAAGTCACCTCTTCTCGATAATTAAATTAACTATCTTGATCTAATTATCCTATTTAATTAAATAATTAATGTTATTTGATTAAATCTCCAAGGTCTATCTATTAAATAAAATAAATTAAAACCTTGTTTAATTTAATCTAACCATCATCTCTTTTAATTAAATAAATTGAAATCTTTATTTAATTAATCTCTTATCATATTCCTCTCATATTTGATTTAAATAAACCCACAAATTAAATTCAAATAGGTCGCGTCATCTAATCCCCTTCATTAAATTAATTAACTTTGATTAATTTAATCTCTTATCATGTCCCATCCTCTAGCTTTTCCCCCTTGCACATGAAAATAGATTTAATTGATTTATTAAATCTCTATTTTCCTCAACAAGGCATCTTTTGGAATATTCTCCAAGTTTGAATTCAAAAATCTAAGTTGACATGTACATCCAAAAAAGCATTAACTCCGTCTTACATGTCCTTTTCCTTGAGCCAAGTGGCCTTCAATGCATTTTCCCTTCCCTCTTGCATGTTATTTCAATAAAATTCAAAATTCAAAATTCAAAAATAGGAATTTATTGCCACAATCCTCAAAACTTGCACATCCTCCATCCACTCATAGGTTGACAAGTGGCATCTTGCCATTGGATGAATGTCAGTCCCACATTGCTCAATTTTGGACATTCATCCTTCAATCTCATCTATAAATAAAGAGCTCATCTCCTCATTTGATCATCCACAAATTATGTAAAGTTACCATACTCAAATATCTATCAAATTTCATCCATCATCATTGAATCTTAGCTAGGTTATGCAGGTTTTTAGCTTGGAGTATTCACCATCCTTCATCAAACTGGATCAATTATCATCAATACATCAAACTTGCATCATAGGAATTGGGAAAGTGCCAATTTTCACATCAAATTGGCACCAATTCCCCCATGGGATCATGAGTTTGCTAGCTTAATTAGGATTCAATCTATTTTGTTGTTTTCATTGTCTTCTTCATTGCTTTTTTCCCAATTTGAACTTGGTGAATAGATTTCATGGGAAATCCTTGTTCTTACTTGCATTCTGTAATCTAAGGTGTTTGTTCATATTGTTTTACAGGTATTAGGATTGGGGTTCACACAGAATGACCATTGTAGTGATGTTGAATAGTTGATATGTTCTTTTAGCCTTCACAATTGCATCTAAAAATGTTTATTTTGTCATTTATGTTCTGTACATTCCTATTAAATTCACTTATGCATGTTCAATCCATCTTTATTTCATCAACTATAGATAACTCTTTCTGTAACTAAATGTGATTATCATGTTGCTCTTGTGTTCTGACTTCCATAGGCACATTTTTCCTTTGAAGGACTATAGTCATGTTCTTCATTAGATGAGATATTCAATAGATTATACTCATGAATCCCAAGGGTTTTCCCATGCATTGAAACCTCTATTCATTTAAAGTAGATGCAACATGCATTGGAAGCCTCCCTCTTTTGTATTGATTTATTAATTAATGGCATATTACTTTACTTCCTTTTTATCATGCCCATTAAAAGTTACACTTGTAAGTTGTGAAACTTGACTGCGTCCCCCATTTCCATCAATAAAGTTATTGTCAACTAAATATATCACTTGTGGAGGTAATCCTTGAATCTGAGCAACTCAAGAAAATGTAGATGAAAGTTGTGGTTGATCATTATGTGACACCGAACAGGGCAGTTGAAAAGATTTACTATCCTTCCTTTCTTCTTCATCTATGATGCAATGTGTTGTGACCATCTCTTGTTTTCCTTCAGTAAAGTCAAAAGACATTTTTCTTTGTTGTTTTCCTATATGATATGAAATTAAATTTTCTACTATGGACTTCACTGATTTCTTGGAAGTTACTAGGTATCTCCATGAATACATGTATTTCAATGGTGTTCTTTTCTGTAACATTGACATCATATATCACTATCATTCTTTAGAGATTATGGCTCACTACTTCTTTGATGCTATGTTCTATTTTTTAGACTTCTTGTTTGATGGCATTGCCTCTCCATGTCACTGTTGTGTATACTTGTTCTCAAGGAGGGTATGTGCAAGATCATCATGGAAAAAATAAGCCCTTAAGTGGCAAAAAAATTAGAAAAATTAGAGTTAGGAAACTTGACGTAAAAATTTGAATAAGTTATCTATATTATTTCAAAAATATGTAAGAATAGAATCTGTAGAAAATTGAATGTAGTTTCTAAACTACTAGGTTTTTTTTTTTTTTTTAAATCTATCTGGTGAAAATTTGAAATTTCAACATAGTAGTACTTAAATTATAAATAAGAAGTAGGTGTCTGTCTGACCACCCTAACCACAATAAAATGATAATTTTTTTTATAATATTTTAGATATAAGTAGAGGACTCATGTTCGAATGTGATGCATATTTTTTTGTAATTTTTTTCCAAGTAAATAATTAATTATGAATTTTTTATTACAAATTTAAAAAATATAAAAACTCGTATGTCTGACCACCTTAACTTGGTCAAAACTTCATCAAATTCAATTTTTATTTTTTTAATCCTATAGTATGTGAAGCATAGAATGTGATGCATGTTTTGGATTCCAAAAATGTGATACCATTTGAAAGCTATAGATGTTTTTCAATCATCCTATCAATTAGGACTTTAGTTGTAATTCAAATAGAAAGTGAATAATAATAATTTATTAAATTCAAAGTAAAGCATAATTTATATTGGTGGAAAGCTGAGAATATCCTTTAAAAACCCTTTTCATTTTATCAATTTTGGGTTAAAAAAAGTTTTCAGCCACATACCCTACAAATACCCATCATATTGCCACTTTTTGGCCCATCATGATCTTGCACATACCTAGGAATTGATTCTTATCATTCTGAACTTGGGTTCTTGCTTTCTTGCATGCAATCTTGATCCATGTTGGATCATTTATGATGACCAAAACCCCTGCATGAAATATTATGAGCATATCCACTAATAATAGCATTCCATGAGATCACATTTCATTGGCACACTTAGTTAAGCAACATAGATGCCTTGTGTATAAATGATGTTAAAACTTCTCATTTGTAAGATTGAGGCAAATTGTTGTGCTTCTTTAGGCTCTCAAAACCAATGCTCTTTGCCTTACTCTTCCTCCACCCTGGAGGTCTGTGACTAGGTGGATGATGTCTTGCAATGACCTATATCACTACTCTTGATCCTCTACATTTGTCATTGCTTATTGCATTTCTTCCAGGTTTCATGATTCCTATCAACATATGATTTCATTAATGAACGTGAGGCTTCTCCTTGTTGTTTGTCGACTGCACTTTTCATTGCATGGATTTTTTCATAGTTCATTATTCACTACCAAAGTGAAAACATGGCTCATTTGCTCCCTTAATAAAGGTAATGGCTACCCTTGTTATGTAGCATACACTCATGATTACTACCCATATGCATGAGATCATGATTTTATCCATTGTTGCTATCCTGTTCATGACATATAGTATCCATATTTCTTTAGGACTATGCCAACCCTCATGACTTTCACAATTCTTGCTGCCCCAAATGTTTGCTACCCTATTTCCACAATAGTTGTTTACCTTTTAAATCATGTGCAACAATTAACATTGTCTCCTCACTTTGATCCTAGTAGGCAGACACATGTCACCTATATTGGTGATCTAAAAGCTCACCATCATATGTGATGTGTGGCTATCTAATAGGGTTAAGGTGAGAGGGACCTAACAGTACTGTGGATTGCTTCCCCATTATTTAAGAGATGCATAATTGAACTTGATGCATCTATAATTGGACTTGATGCATTTCCAAAATAACCTACTTCTTTTTAAAATATGGATGATGGATCCACTTAAGAAGATTGAAAGACATATCCAACAAAATGTGTTGCATCTTTTGAATCTGATAATGAAAGTTGACCAAATGGTTTGATTCCATATTGATTAATGCATTAACATGTATATCATTGACCAAGTTGCTCAATTTCCTATTTTTGTCAAAGCATGCTGAGCTCTACCCTCGTGGGAGCCACATTTACCCCACATGCCACATCTAATTGAATCATAGCAGCAACAAGACTTGTCCTAAATCTACACATGAAGCAAATAGGCTAGTAAAATAGATGCATAGATTGGATGTGTTTGATGACTTCATTGTTTTCTAGGACATCCAAGGTTTGCATGCTTATTTAATGCATTTAGGCATCATTTATACATGCATAGGTAAGTGTTTATGTAAGGTTTGAGATCTTTCATTGCTTAGAGAATTTCTCTAATTTCATTGTTATTACTAGATGCAGGAGCTAGGAGCATTATAGAGCTAGGAAAACACAAGAAGCTTAGGGCAACAACAGGACAAGATGACACCTTCAAAACTAGCGATTTTGAGGCAATGACTAGTCTCCACCCTATATGCACATTTTATTTTTTTACTTATTCATGTATAAGCTATTCTTTATTTTCATTGAATAAGTAAAGTTAGTCTGTTGGCTTGTGAAGGACATGTACACTTCATGGTTATGAATAAAGATTACACTTGTACACATATGGTTTCCTTTTCTCATTTGTTGTAATTGCAACATTGGAATGAAAATATAATTTGTTTCATTTGACAATCTCCTTCATGCATATTGAACTTGACTTAGTAGACTATGGGCCATCTTTTAAATGTTTAAACAAACAACACAAAGAGAACAAACACTAAGTTACCTGATTTCAGCTGAAAGTTAAAAATGAGGTAACATTTTTGGTGACATCTACTATATGTTTGCCTGCTAAACATGAGACTAGCTACCTAAACTTATCCATTGGGAACAAAGTCACTTAGAAAAATACCATCACTTGAAAACTACATTGTAAGCTACTGTAACTCACTAAACTAGCAAGAGACACTTTGAAAACTTATTGAAAACCCAAGACTACAGAATGAAATCTAACTGTGTTGAACAACACTTAGGGAAAACTAAAAATGCATTTGAAATGAAATTATCCTAACGTACTCTAACTAGCAAAGAAGTTGGTCAAACAAAACCATTGACAGGTTTTGCAAAATAACACCCCTTTTTAATGAACTGATGGATTACATGATTATGCATTGCTTTAAAAGAGCATGAAACACAAGCAGATATTCAAAATATTGTTGCAATGTTTCATGAAATATGTAGAGAGACTCACTTAAACCTTGATCTCAATCATGCCTATTGCTTTCCTAAACTGGACAGGTAAGCTGAATTCAATCACCTTCAGCTGCAGCTCCAAAAGCAGCTTCTTTTTCAATTGCATCCTCATACTTGGGTGCAAGCATGACCTCTAGTACTTCAATGGCCTATGAACTAGCTAATTATTTGATTGGACAACCCATGGAATGAATGAACTTTGTATTACCATTTTTTACTGCTTCTCTTCTTGCTTTTCACAGTTTTCCTACTTCATGGCTTCACCTTGCATAATGATTTTCCATGTCAATTCTTCCTCCATGGTTAATGAAAAATCACCTTCCACCAACGTAGCTAATAACTTACCAAAGCTGTTAGTTCTTGGAAGGATCTTAAAGACAAATTTTTTAAACCTAAAATACCCATTATCACTGAAAGAGATGTACTCCAAAACAAGCTCTTCTTCAATGAAGGAAAGCAAGTGTTCAAATAGTGAAGTAGGTTCTTGAAACAAAATTTTAGCTAATAAATCAGCTTCAAGCTCTGTTGTACAACAAAAAGGAAGCTCCTCTAAATAGACAAGACATTGCACATTAGGTTCATGAGAATTTTTGTGTTCAAACTTGTGAACTTGTTGTTGAATTTCAACATGAGTGCCAAAATCCTCTAATAGATCCGATTCCTTGTCATCCAATCCTAAGCAAAAATGTTCAATTATACCAGTCCACACCTCTACATAAAGCTCAATATTATCCCTTTCATCCATAGCATGCTCAAAAATATCCAATCTAGTTGTACACTACTCTTCATGGTCAACCTTGTCCACCATTTCACCTTACTATCCTGTTGGAACATTTTCACCATCTTTGACAGCAATAGGAGGATCATTAGCTAAAACATTGCAAAAATCATTTTGAGAAATCTTCTCCTGTTTAGCCTTTTACAGCTGTAGCCTATATTCCTCCATAGCTAAATGCAACAAATTTACATTTTCTAGTCTCCTCCATGTTGAGTAAGCTATGCAGGCCAAGGGTTTTCTCTTCTTTTTCTTTCTAGATGTTAGAGCATGGTTCCAATTGAATTATACAGGGTGGGAAGATGGATCTTTCCAACTTGAAAACCAACGGGTAGAAGGCTCATTGGTAGGGTCACTCAATGGCTCAACAGGTTCTTCTTTTTTGAAGCTATGGAACTTATACTTAGGAACTTCTTCACTTATAGGATGATTCAACATTGCAGGAGGAATTGAGCTAAAAATAGGAAAGGAAGGGGCTTCCTGAGTTTCGTACCTTAGTTGGCATTCCTCTACAGCCATCTGCTTTGCTAGACATTCCTCATGCTGTCTCCTTTGAATCTCCATCTCTTGCTCTTGAATGTATGCCTAGTAGGCTAATTCCTCTTGATGCATGTCAACCTCTTGCTGCTGCATTTGATATCCTTGTTCTTTATTGATTTCATCCATCTACCTACGAAAATCTAGCAATATACTATCAATATTGCTAATCCCCATAACATTAACATTTTGGGGCTACAAATGAGAACATGATTGTTGTTTTGGAACAAAATATCCTTCTTTAGGCTAGTTTTGGGAAAATACTGGTTGATATTAAGATTGAGTAGGAGTGGGAGGGTAGGAAACATCATGAGAATGCTAGTAACTTGGTGCCACTCAGTTATTTGAAACAAAATTAGCAAGTCGTTCGGTGTGATATGGCTGGTAAGAGGTCAAACATGCATGATTTTCATGGAATGGTGGGTAATTAGCATTTTCATGATATGCTAGGTGATATGACATGTTTCTATGAAATATGGACATGTTTATTCATTCAAAAGTTGGAACATGAGACAAAATTAAATTTAATTGAATCTAAACAACACTTGATTATACTAAAACCAATAAAACTTCTTAGAGTCACCAAGTATGTAAATAAAATACCTCCAAAAGGTTGAAACTACTATTGCACACAAAAAAAAAAACAATAAAATGTGTAAAATGAACTGAAAAAAAGTTCATGGCCCCACCAAGCATGCCAAAACTATTAGGGATCCAAATCTACACCCTAATGCCAAGATGTGAATGAACTTAGCGGGTTTGGATGTAACATGGGACTTCTTTCAGGTTGTGGGTGTCCTATTTGAAAGTAGACCTCCAGATTATGGGTTGGCTTCCCCTTTTCATCCTACCTAACTACTAATTTATGAGATAAAGGGTAAGAATTGCATGAAAATGAACCTAATACTGAAAATATCTAAGGTGATACACCAAAAAAAACTAGGACCCGATAATAACTTATCACATTCAAGTCAATATCATAAAACTTGGTTTACACAACTCATTTTCAAATGCAGTTTACATAAGTAATTTATAAGGAGGTCTCTAAACAAGGCTTTTAGAAGGAAAACAAAGGTTTCACAACTAACAACACTATTGAATAAAACAAATTATAACCTATTAACATACAATTTTTGCTAAACAGATGCCTAAACATGAGACAAGTTTGCAAGGAAAGATAAAATTTCACAAGAAAAAATTGATCAATCATTGACATGATACCATGAAACATGAAATGAGAAGGTAAAATGCTCTATTTTTTTAATTCAAATTGCTTACTGTATCATAAGTCCATTTGAGTAACAATACTGCTCCATGATGAAAAATAGCTCTAAAAACAAAGCTATCTTGTTGCTGGAAAGAAAGAAGTAACTCCAAAATGCAAAAATAAGCTACTTAAGTAAAAACCCACCAAAACCCCTCACACACATCCATCTAGAAGGTTTTGGTCATATGAGGCACAAAAGCCAAAAAATAACCTTCCAAAATCACACTAAAAGGCCTCTAAAATGGTGAAAATTCAAGCTCAAACTCAAGTCATGCCAGAGTGTTACAAAACTCCCTCCAAAATACCACATGTTTCTCCAAAATAGTCAAATGCTTCACCCCCACCCTCTCCTCATGTCTGCAAGTCATCATTTTGTCTCCCAACTTTGACTTATGCAATATGCATGTTTTTAAAAGACAAGACTACTAAAGGCATTAAAGATAATAACTTGATTAGGTGATTTATAATACATCACTTAATCAAGTTATATTACATTTCAAAGGAAAAAATAAGAGTGCCCACCATCAATATTAGATTACATTATATTTGCATGTGAATAATATCAAATTGATTAGCAAATCACTTAAATGTTTATACTTTGAAACAAAATGCAAAAACATAATGAAATGTCAAAATTCTTTCAAAAGCATTAAACAAGATAAAAAATCCTCCAAGGCACTTGATCATTTTTACTCACTTCATTCTACACTACAAGGCCACATGTTTGGTCAACATCTTCTAATTTTTAAAGGAAAAATAAAATGCTCAAATTTGGTCTATATGGTATAAAATCCTTTCACACTTCTTGGAAGGAACAATTGAAAGTCTTCAAGGGACCATGAAATTCATGACCAAAGGTCAAAGGAAAATTATCTGTGACTTGGTACACTCCATATGTTTCATGTTTGAAACAATTAGCAATTCTTGAAAAGGGCATGAAGACTTAAGGCATCAAAATGCCTAAGCCATAAAGTTATCATCAACCCCCATTTTTCATTAACATGAGTTTCATTTTTTAAAAGATGGGACAAAATTCCATCGGCATCAAAATAGGGTCAAACCCTAATCAACAAAATATGGAAAATGTGAAAGAACATCATCATTTACCATTGAGCATTTTGGCTGAGACATTCTGCCACCATAGACTTTGGAGTTGGCACTGGAACCAGTGTTTTTCTTGGATTTTCATGGATTTTTTGAGGGAAAGTATATGGAAACACAAGTAAAGGAATTCATTCGACACAAAACTGCATTTTTCAACTTATTTAAACGCCATTTCATTGATTTTGGTTGTGGCCTATAACATAGTCTAATGAACTTTGTTTCATTTTTTGTTCTTTGTTGTTGTTCTCCACTTTTACAGCCACCATGAGAAACTCTAATGAAGCTTTTGGTAAAAGCAAAAATCTTGAAAGTTTGCAAAACTATGAGTAAAAGCACTTTAGGTATGCCTTGAATTGATTCTATTCCTTAGATTTTGAGAAACAGAGCTCACTTTGAGTCTCCATTAGGACTAATAAAGTAGAAATTCTTCATTTCCTTATGCATTTTCTTTGAAAGAAGAAAACCCCAATCTTTTCTTGTTGTTTTGAAGAAAACATAGCCATTAAGGCCATGGCCTGGGAATGGAAGAATGGATCTTTTTTTTGTCATTTTGAATCTGCACTCATAACATCATACTTTGTGATTTAGTTTTTTAAAAACTCCAAATTCCTTTTGTAGCTCGAACCCCAAGTGGGTTTATGTTCATTGCAACAAGATTGTGTTTCTCTATAAACAGAGGAACTAGGTTTTGCAAATACACTTCTTGTTTTGAATATCTTATGAAACTCTCCTTAATATTCTGTATTTGCAATTTTTTGCTCGAACCACAAGTGTGTTTTTATTTATTTGAATAAATTTGTGATTTCAATAAAACCCCCAAGTTATTTTTTGTGTTCCTAAAGATAACAACACAAATTCTATGTCACGGCTATAGCTGCAATTTTTATGTAAAAACCCAAGTGGTTTTCCTTCAATTTTTAGCAAGATTGTATTTTTGCAAAAAACCCAAAGTGGGTTTTGATGTTTTGAAGAAAATGACTCAAATTTTGTCTATAGTTGAATAGGAATGCTTGAGCTTTTAAATTTTTTTGTTGTTCTTTTCTGGGAAAAGAACTTCCATGCATTCTTTGTATTCACTTGCATTATTCTGATTTCACTTATACTAAACCTCCAAACTTGTAAATTTTTGGGTTTTAGAGAAACCCATGATAGCCAAATGCTTGATATTCATTTTGTAAATACATAGAGGCATGATTGAAAGTCTTCAAGGCCCCCATCTTTTTTGTTGATTCCTCTATCAATTATTTCACAAGACAATGCTGCCATGAAAGGAAGAAATGGTTGAGAATGATTCAATGCCATTGCATGGGTATAAGTCAAAGGACTATACTTCTTTTCCATTTTGTAACTCTTGTTATCATGAAGGCTCTATTTTGTTTTGATTTTCTAGAACTTGCAATAAGACAGATGGGTTCCTCACAAGAGTAACCACCCCTTGCACTCTGTATTTGCATATTTTAATCAACCCAGGTGGGTTTTCTATATTTTGTAAAAAATGGATCTAGATTTCTTGTTTTTGATGCCATGAGAATGTAACTAAACCCTTAGACAATCAACTAGATTATAATATGAATGAGATTTCCTGACAGAGTGATCAGCTAAAACAAGAACCACCCCTTGCACTTTTTAGCTCGAACCCCAACATAAATTGAGTCATCTTCTAAGAATTCAATCACATTAGAAATGTGTAGCTCATTGCACTCATTTTTGAAATAGAATGACCATTGCTGTGATATTGAATCACTGATATGTTCTTCTAGCCTTCACAATTGCACCTAAAAATGTTTATTTTGTCATTTATGTTCTGTACATTCCTATTATATTCACTTATGCACGTGCAATCCACCTTTATTTCATCAAATGCAGATAACTCTTTTTGTAACTAAATGTCATTATCATGTTGCTCTTGTGTTTTGACTTCCATAATCACATTTTTCCTTTGAAGGATTATAGTCATCTTCTTCATTAGATGATATTTTCAATAGATTATACTCATGCATTCCAAGGGTTTTACCATGCATTAAAACCTATGTTCATTTAAATTAGATGCAAGATGCATTGGAAGCCTCCCTCTTTTGTATTGATTTATCAATTAATGGCATATTACTTTACTTCCTTTTTCTCATGCCCATTAAAAGTTACACTTGTAAGTTGTGAAACTTAATTGCTTCCCCCATTTCCATCAATAAAGTTATTGTCAACTACATATATCACTTGTGGAGGTAACCTTAAATTTGAGCAACTCAAGAAAATGTAGATGACAGTTGTGGTTGATCATTATGTGACAATGAACAAGGCAGTTGAAAAGCTTTACTACCCTTCCTTTCTTCTTCATCTGTGATGCAATCTCTTGTGACCATCTCTTGTTTGTCTTCAGTAAATTCAAATGACATTTGTCTTTGTTGTTGTCCTGTATGATATGAAAATACATTTTCTCCTATGGACTGCCCTGATTTCTTTGAAGTTACCAGGTATCTCCTTGAATACATGCATTTAAATGGTGTTTTTTTTTGTAACATTGACATCATATAACACTGTCATCATTTACAAATTATGGCTCACTACTTCTTTGATGCTTTGTTCCATTTTGTGGACTTCTTGTTTGATGACATTGCCTCTCCATGTCACTATTGTGTATACTTGTTCTCAAGGAATTGGTCCTTATCATTCTGAACTTGGGTTCCTTCTTTCTTGCATGCAATCTTGATCCATGTTGGATCATTTATGATGACCAAAACCCCTGCATGAAATATTATGGGCATATCCACTAATAATAGCATTCCATGAGATCACATTTTATTGGAACACTTAGTTAAGCAACATAGATGCCTTGTGTATAAATGTTGTTACAACTTCTCATTTGTAAGATTGAGGAAGACTCTTGTGCTTCTTTAGGCTCTCAAAACCAATGCTCTTTTTCTTAATATTCTTCCACACTGGAGGTCTGTGACTGGGTGGATGATGTCTTGCAAGGACCCCTATCACTAATCTTGATCCTCTACATTTTTCATTGATTAATGCCTTTCTTCCAGGTTTCACGATTCCTGTCAGCATATAATTTCATTAATGCATGTGAGGCTACTCCTTTTTGTTTATTGACTGCACTTTTAATTGCATGGCTTATTTCATAGTTCATTATTCACTACCAAAGTGCAAACATGGCTCACTTGCTCCCTTAATAAAGGTAATGACTACCTTTGTTGTTATGTAGCATACACTCATGATTACTACCCATATGCATGAGATCATGATTTTTTCCATTGTTGTTGTCCTATTCATGACATATATATGCATATTTCTTTAGGACTATCCCAACCCTCATGAATTTCACAATGCTTTCTGCCCCACATGTTTTCTATCTAATTTCCACAACATTTGTTTACCTTTTAGATCATGTGCAACAATTAACACTATCTCCTCACTTTGGTCCTAGTGGGTAGACACATGTCACATATATTGGTGACTTGAAAGCTCACCATCCTATGTGGTGTGTGGTTGTCCAATAGAGTTAAGGTGAGAGGGACCTGACAATACTATGGATTTCTCTCCCATTATTGAAGAGATGCATAATGAAACTTGATGCATCTGTGATTGGACTTGATGCATCTCTAAAATAACCTACTTCTATTTATAAGATGGATCAGAGATCTACTTAAGAAGATTGAAAGACATAGCCAACAAAATGTGTTGCATCTTTTGAATTTGATAATGAAAGTTGATCAACTGGTGTGGTTCCATATTGATTAATGCATTAATGACATGTATATCATTGATCACGTTGCTCAATTTCCTATTTCTCTCAAAGCATGCTAAGCTTTACCCTCATGGGAGCCACATTTACCCCACATGCCACATTTAACTAAATCATAATAGTAACAAGACTTGTCCTAAATCTACACATGAAGAAAATAAGCTAGAAAAATAGATGCATATTTTGGATGTGTTTGATGACTTCATTTTTTTCTAAGACATCCAAGGCTTGCATGCTTATTTAATGCATTTAGGGATCAGTTTATACATGCATAGATAAGTTTTTATGCAAGGTTTGAGATCTTTCATTGCTTAGAGCATTGCTCTAATGTCATTTTTATTGCTAGATGAAGGAGCTAGAAGCACTACAGAGCTAGGAAAACACAAGCAACTCAGGGCTTCAGTAGGACAAGATGCCACCTTCAAAACCAATCATTTTGAGGCAATGACTGGTCTCGACCCTATATGCACATTTTATTTGTTTACTTATTCATTTATAAACTATTATGAATTTCCATTGAATAAGTAAAGTTAGTCCCTTGGCTTGTGAGGGACATGTACACTTCATGATTATCAATAATGATTACATTTGTAACACATATGGTTTCCTTTTGTCATTTGCTATAATTGCAACATTGGAATGAAAATTTAATCTATTTCATTTGACAATCTCTTTCATGCATATTGAACTTGAATTAGCAGACTATGGTTTATCTTTTAAATTTTTAAACAAACAACACAAAAAGAATAAACACTAAGTTACCTAATTTTAGCTGAAAGCTAAAAATTAGGTAACACAAGCATAGAGGGACAAGGAGATATGAATCCCACTTATGGGATAATTTCTCCTGAAAACATGACCATCGCTGTAAGCATAAACAAGGTTTGTTTTATAAAATTATATTTTACTACGTTATACATTCAACTCTTTTCTTCTTGCATGGCTAGATAGGTTCCAGTACATATCAAAATCAAGTATGTTATTTGTGTTCAATTTATGCTTTGAAGAAAAAGCTTTCATATTCCTTTGATGTTTTCCTTTTAATGATATCTAGCTATTTCATTCACAAAATTGGTTATGTTTTCAAACAAGACCTTCCATATATTCTTCTTTCCCTATACTTATTAGCATTATAGACAAGTCCCATCTTTGAACATTTTTTTATGGGGAATTGAAAAGAACAATATCATAAAGAACAATTTCTTATCACAAACTTCAAATGGATGAGGAAAAAATAATATCATGAAACATATTGATACAAGATATATAACATGTTCCATCCAAATAAAATAACACATACATAGAGCAAAATAAATTGAAAGCAGTGCAAAGGTACAGGTGAATGTCATGTATTGGTTCTATTTTCAAACAAGACCTCCCATATATTCTTCTTTCCCTATACTTATCAACATTATACACAAGTCCCATCTTTCCCAATTCTTTATTTGCATTCTCTTTTCCTTAAATTTATTGCAGCAAAAAAAGCACTGCGAAAAAGGAAATCATCTATGAGAATACAATTTTTTTTTGTAACTTCGTCATTGTGCAATATATGATATACATGCATGCATAAATTATTACATGCACTAGAGCACAATAAAAATAGTCTATTCTCCACATTACATTTTTCCATATCTCTAAAGTTATTTTTTCATCTTATGGCGAACATTATCTATAGGTAGCTTTTTATCAACATATCCATCTTTTTAAAGTTGTTACACGAAAAAAAATAGTGCACTATACGAAACCATATATGGAAACAATAAAATTTCCCCTGCATCGCCATTGTGTGATATATGATATGGCTCCATTAAATTTTTGATGGGCCTTGGATACACAAGTCCCATCTTTCCCATAGAATCAAGAGAGAGATCTTTAGTTCGTTGGACTACGTCTCCTCTTTGACCACTCCTACAGTACAAACTCCACGATGCTTACAATGTCTTGTAGACTTCCACAAAGTTATCCAAAAATTCTCTCACTCACACCCCTTGGAAGATGACAAAGAGTAAGGAAAATAACTTTGACTAATACAAGACTATTACAAACTCAGGAAATCAAAGACTAAGAGAAAGGGAAAACTCAACTGATGGATGCTTCATCAACATGGATGAGTGATCAACTAATGAGTGATGAAAAATACTCCAAGTATACTTGGAGTTTTCCCGTCATTGTGCAATATATGATATACATGCATGCATAAATTATTACATGCACTAGAGCACAATAAAAATAGTCTATTCTCCACATTACATTTTTCCATATCTCTAAAGTTATTTTTTCATCTTATGGCGAACATTATCTATAGGTAGCTTTTTATCAACATATCCATCTTTTTAAAGTTGTTACACGAAAAAAAATAGTGCACTATACGAAACCATATATGGAAACAATAAAATTTCCCCTGCATCGCCATTGTGTGATATATGATATGGCTCCATTAAATTTTTGATGGGCCTTGGATACTTTTCTTGCTCGAGGGTTTGGCTAGATATGTATATATTAATTATTCTTTGTTGATGAGCATGTTGCTTTTGCAAGTGGAAATTTGCATAATTGTAGTCATGGGATATGCAGTTCATTGGATAAATATTTGCAAAATAGATATTTCACTTAAAATCTTGTGGATGAAGAAACAAAAGCAACTATTTTGGCCTAAAGAGAGTGCAGGGAAATGTTAGAAAACTTGTGGCATTTGCCATGACTTTAAAATTCAGGGCATTTGCCAAGAAATTATAAGTTATGTTGTTTTCCATGGATTTTATAACATTTTTGACTGCATGCTATGCAACCCAAGAGTGCTTTGGTGTGCATGCGTTGGATTTTTCACATGGTCATCATGTTGACTACATGTTACGTATACATCTATTTTAGGCAGCTCTTTACCAACATATCCATCTTTTTAAAGTTGTTACATGAAAAAAAATAGTGCAATATAAGAAATCATATATGGAAACAACAAAATTTCCCCATATTTCACCATTGTTTGATATATGATATGCTTCCATTGAATTTTTGATGGTCCTTGCATACTTTTCTTGCTCAAGGGTTTGGCTAGAGCCCATGAGGCTTCATGATGTTAATATGGTAGGGAGGAGAACAAGCATGAGTTTTGTGGTTTTCCCTTTCACCGGCATACATTGGTTGCTACATATCCACAACATATTGTATTCTACCGACTACATTTCTCCATGCTTGTAAAGTTATCTTTTCAGCTTACTAATTCAACTATTTATTAATCCTTGTTCTTTATGATGATACCTATTTTATTTAGGTTATGACAACAATTATATGATGTGATTCTAAATGTTTTTGTGTAAAGAAAACCTTGCCCATCTCTTTAAACTTATACACAGCTAACAAAATTTGAAACATATTGATGCAAGATTCAAGCTACGTCCTTTGGTGGTAAATGTTGAAGAAAAATACACAATTGTTTAAGAGGTATTAGAAAAACACTGATTTTCTACTAAATATTATAGAAAAAAAACCACATTAAATAGAGCTTTAAAATATGGAGTATAGTAGAGGCAAACTACAATAATGAACAGTTTGTTATGGGGAACTAGAAAGAACAATATCATGAAGAACAATTTGTTATCATGAACTTCAAACAGACGATGAAAAAGAATATAATGAAACATATTGATACAAGACATATAACATGTTCCATCCAAACTAGATAGCACATATACAGAGCAAAAAAACTTGAAAGAAGTGCAAAGGTATAGGTGAATGCCATGTTTGTACTTTATACCAATCTACAAAATTTTAGAATTTTGAAACTTAAAAACAATGGTTCTTTTACAACTTCTCATTTTTGTCTACAATATTTAGTGCCAAATAATGTAGCTTGAATTTTGAATTAACAAGCCAACTATTACATAGATTTCTTGTGTTATATCAATATCCACTTGCTCATAACAAATTGTTCATTATTGTAGTTCACCTCTTCTATTCTCCATGTTCTTAAGTTCTATTTATTGAGTCTTGCCTTTTTAATGTTCACTATCGGATGCTAAGGCTTCTATTTTGCAAATATGAGCACAATTTATTCCTATGATTGCATATATATATTCATACATTCATTGAGCTTGTCCTACTCTTTGTACAAGGTATACCTGCATCTTGTTTATGTGATCTCTTCTATTGTAGATGCATTACATATTATTTGTTATAAACTATACAACTGTTTATATTTCCTAATTTAGATATTGTCTACCAATTACACATGTTCACCGCACTAAACGTCAAATTTTCCTTGTGACTAACTATATCTAATTGAATTACGACTAAGTTCATGATTGATAGGCTTATTGAAAAATAGCTATAGCTTTCAAACAGTATCACATTTTTTGAATCTAAAACATGCATCACATTCTATGCTTTGTATACTATAGGATTAATATATATATATATGAATTTCATGAAGTTTTGACCAAGTTAAGGTGGTCAGACATATGAGTTTTTTATATTTTTTAAAAGTTGTAATAAAAAATTATAATTAATTATTTACTTGGAAAAAACTTACAAAAAAATATGTATCACATTGGGACATGAGTCCTCTACTTATATATACAATCTTATAAAAAAATATTATCATTTTATTGTGGTTAGGGTGGTTAGACAGACACCTACTTATTTTTTCCCTGAAATTTAAGTACTACTAAATTGAAATTTCAAATTTTCACCAAATAGATTTGTTTTTAAAAAATAAACCTAGTAGTTTAGAAACTACATTCAATTTGCTATGGATTATATTCTTACATATTTTTGAAATTATATAGATAACTTATTCAAATTTTTATGTCAAGTTGCCTAACTCAAATTTTTCTAAATTTTTCGCCACTTAAAGGCCCTTTTTTTCCATGATGATCTTACACATACCCAATGCTTAATATTTGTTATTTCTAGATATTTCAATGTGTTTCTATTTTTGGATGAAAAAATTCAAACACAATCAAATATCTAGAAACAACAAAATTAGGTGCACAAACATTGGCTTCACCATTGATCATAGTGGTTCTCAAGGGTTTGGTGATAGCCCATGAGGCTGTATGACCCAATATGGTAGGGTGTAGAGCAAGCCTTCTTTTCTTTTGTCCATACTACATCCAGTTGCACCCAAAAGGTATGCCTGCATCTTATCTAAGGCTTTTGTTTAACAAATATGAATGTAATTTATTCCTATGTTTGCATATATATATATATATATTTGCATGTTCATTGAGCTCACATGCTTTTGATTTTAATATGGTGTCGTCTCTTATTTCAAAACTACATGTCAAATTCTCTGTCATAAATAATACAACTATATATATTTTTAAAAATGTATAACACTACTTTCAACTAAAGAAAATTCTCAAATTATATGTTCTTGCTTGGGGTTATGGTGACAACCCATGAGCCTGGATGACTTGATATGACAGGGTGGAGAGTTGGCCTTCTTTTCTTTTGTTCATACTACATCCAGTTGCACCCACAAGGTATGCTTGCATCTTATCTAAGACTTTTATTTTGCAAATATGAATGTAATTTATTCATGTGTTTGTATTTATATATTTGCACATTCATTGAGCTCCCATGCTTTTCATTTTAATACGGTGCCCACATTGTTTTTAGTTTGCTAACAATTAGAGTAATTGTATAAGAGGAGGTGCATTATCAGACATTTTGTATTATAGAGAAATAGGAAAATTGTAACATAACTATTAGTATAACATGGATACATATATTTATGCATATATACACACACATGCATATATATATATTACATATATATGTGTGTGTGTGTGTGTGTGTGTGTGTGTGTGTGTTTGTATATATATATATATGTATATATGTATACATGTATATATGTAACCAACACCACAATGGCTATTTCGACAATGCAACTTAATCAAAGTACACTTTCCCACACTATAAAATTCAATATTCCATTTATTTCATCTGCTTTCATTTACTTCATCTGACCCCATCATACAACAATGACATATTGCATTAACCCTTGCACGAGCAAACACTTACCATTCAACCTCCATGTATTGAGGATACCGACTCCACCACTGCCAGCCCATGTAATTACCAAGCTCCATGGTGCCATAAAAAAACACCGGTAACATCACTACCGGTCGAGACATATTCAATGCTACCTGTGATTATTAAGTATTTTCCCTAATTATAGTTGTTTTATAGTTTCCCTATTTTGTCTATAATATTTAGTGGAAAATAATGTAGCTTCAAATTTGAATTGGCAAGCCAACTGTTACATAGAATTCACTATTACACCTTGTCTAGCCAGTGATAGAATTTTTGGTAAGTAGGAATATGCTACAAACTCAAATCTATACATGGATTTCACTAACCTATTAGAAAAACACTTAACAATCAGAGGAAAATGAGAGATTTTTCAAAACCCACAATAAATAGAATGTTAAAATATCGAGAATAGAACAGGAAAACTACAAAAAATGAATAGTTTGGTATGGGGAACTGGAACATGTATATATATATATGTATACATGTATACATATACATGTATATATATGTGTGTGTGTGTGTATGTATGTATATGTATACAAGTATTCATATATATATATATATACATACATATATATACATACATACATACATACATATATATACAATTCACAGGTTCTGGAGCACAATAGTTAAAAACCCTCCAATCTACTATAAAACAAAGGCTAAGCTAATGATTTTTACATTAGTCTGCTAGAAAACAAATACCACTATGATGCCACGAAAAAAAAAGATAAAAAATGCACAAAAATATCTTTTACAATTTCCCTATTTGTCTATAATATTTAGTGCCAAATAATGTAGCTTTAATTTTGAATTGACAACCCAATTGTTACATAGATTGCTTGTCTTTTATCAATATGCTTCATGATATAGAGAAATTTAAAAGAAATATTACGAAAACACTTTAAGAATTAGAGATAAATGATAGATGATCGAAACCCACATGAAATATATTGATACAAGACAAGAAGTCTATGTAAGAGTTGGTTTGTGTAATCAAAATTGCTCACACAGGAAAACACTTGCCTTCTGCTTCCACATATTGAGGCAACTAACTACACCATTCCTAGTGTATGCAGGTAGGAAGCTCTACGGCTGATATAAGCAGCCCTCAGTAGTTTGTTCCAGGAAGCTTGAAATAGATGAGGGAAATTTAGACATACATGTGTATATATAGATTGTTGTTGCATTCTAAAACGAGCCACAGTGGTCTTGGTCTATATATATGGATATATATATTTTCCTATATGTATATTTTAAATATGAAAATGGCATTTCAATATAGATATCTGTATATGTATCTCTCTAAGTGTTAGGAAATTCAATAGGTCATTTCACATTTTATGAATAATATTTACAATAAGTGCGCCTTTCTTGCTCGGGGGTTTGGATAGAGCCCACAAGGCTTCATGATGCGAATATGGTAGCGAGGAAACTGCCTATGCATTTAGAGCTTTTTCTTTCCACCGCCATATATTTCTTGTTGGTTATATACATGGACACACAAATTCTTCGACGTGATTGCCTATGAAAAACATACTCTATTATATCAATTTCATTTGATATTCTTTCCACAACTCTCTTTTCAAGTTCCTAAATAGATCCCTTATTGTAAATTCTTTACCAACATGGCATGTACTCAAAATATTTCATTTTATCTCTTTCTTTTTAGAATAGATAGTGTCAACCTCTTTTATTGTATATCTATATTGTTTCAATTATAATGTTGCACGGATACAATAGACATTCAACAAAATTAGTCTATTGTAAACTGTCTATTTGAGATTCTTCCATGGTCCAACAAATCGATCCAATATAACTTGTCCTTGTTAAACACCATCAATAGTGCATGTATATGTATATATATGTATATCTATACACACACACACACACATATATATATACATACACATACTTATATATATACATACAATGTGAACTGTATGTGAAAATCAATGGTTGGAAACATAGATAGATACATATATGTATATACTTATATATTGAATACAAATAGACTAATTGTATAAGAGGTGTTGGAATAACACTTATTCGGCACTAAATATTATTTACAAAAATGAAAATTGGAAAGAAGGGTTGGTAGTGGTTGAGCTAGTTGTCTCGGTGTGCAGAAAGATAATGGTAAGTGTTTTGTCACATGAGGATTAATGCATCCTGTCATTGTTGTATGATGGAACATATTATTAGAAGGCAAGTAGCCTAAGTAACAATTGCAAGAGGTATTGGAATAACATTTAACAATCACACATAAATGCTAGATGGACTAAAACCTTTGGCCTACTTTAAATTTCTTTGGTCTGTGTATGTTTCCGTACCATCTGTCATTTACTTGTGACTCTTGTCTATTTTCCTAATTGATACAAGATGAAAAATCTATCTAAGATTTGGATTCTGAATTCTAAATTCAAGCTACACTATTTAGCACTAAACACTATAGAAAAATAGGTAAATTGTAAAAGAACTATTAGGAAAATACTTAAGAACTATAGGAACATGATATATGATCATAAATAAACTTTAAAATATGAAGCATGGAAGAGGAAAACTACAATAATGAATAGTTTGCTATGGGAAATTGAAAAAAAACAATATCATAAAGAACAGTTTGTTATCATGAACTTGAAACTGATGAGAAAAAAATAATGTCATGAAATATATTGATACAAGGCATATAACATGTTCCATCCAAAAAAATAACCATCGAATTTTTTTTAGAATTTTAAAAATTGAAAAAAATCATTCTTACAAGAACAATAGAATAATTTATTACAGGGCCCTTCAAATAGTTGACTCAAAAACAATATCATGAAACATATTGTAACGCCCCATCGTGTGAACCCCATAGGACAACTAAAGCAACAATTACCACACAATTTTTTTTATTTTTTTAAAGTATTCTAAACATACATGTGATGTACATTAAATCAAAATTCATAAAACTTAATTAAACAAATTCACTTATACTTACGTCCCATGGGGTACAGAAGGAGACATTACGAACTTAATTCCATAGAACAACGATAAAGAATGGAAGTCAATGTAATAAACCATGATCAATGTGTACGATTACAATAGAATACATACTTCAAAATTTTTCAATAGGAAACCATACACTTAAGTAAACACAACATATAAAAGATTGACATTATCAACGTAAGAAATCAATGGGGCATAAAACATCTGCCATGGATCAATAATCACACAAAATTTTACCAAAGATCAATGGATACATTACATCCATTACAATACATTACATTGTTCAAATATAACAATGATACAAAAGTGTTCCCCAATGTGAATGGAAACCATATAACAAGATAAGATGATACATCAGAAAGATAAGTACAAAGTAACATGGCTAGCACCAAGTCGGGTACAATCTGGAGTCTCTGTAAGTGGCACAATTCTGCACCTCTTGATCTTCATCTAGGAACCCAAAGGGGTGCTTAGCACATTCCACCCAACCATGTGGGTCCGAAGACCCACCCCTGTGCTAAGGAGCTGACAAGAAAGAGTCCTCAACCAAGAACATCCAAACACGGAACCACAAGACTCAACATCATACAAAAGTATCATAAAACTCAAGGATTACAATGACATAATCAAAAAAATACATGAGTCAACATACTAACTTAAAGTCATAAATCTCATCACATAAACAAATCAATAACCAGTAAATAAGTAACCCAAGGAGGATCATGAAACATTTCCAAATCAAACTAAAATAATAAACAGAATACAATTCCAGAGGCAATAAGGAAACAAGGCAAATGAGTGTCATGTGGAGAGTGTCATTGCATAGCTTTCATGGGATCTCCCCTTCCTCCAACTTGAGGCGCCAACACCCATCTATGGATCTCCTGGCTCCTCCTCCTACTTGAGGTGCTGACACCATAGGGTAGCTCATGCAAACACGATTCCAAAGGAAAGAAGAAACAAGGCACAAGGGTGTCTAGTGGAGAGTGTCATCGTATAGCTCTCATGGGATCTCTTGGCTCTTCCTCCTACTTGAGGTGTCGGCACCCATCTATGGATCTCCTGGCTCTTCGTCCCACTTGAGGCTCTGGCACCATAGGGTAGCTCACACGGAGCCAATAACCTCTCATGGGGACAAGGTTATGACTTTTCCGACCATGGCCTTCTCAGTCTATCATTAGTCTATGATAGCCCTAATGCATAGACGAGGCATCCAATATTTATTATCTTGTGTGTTTTACTACCCATCCCCCTAAATTCTATTTATAGGTTATCACTTGTTTAACTACTCTTACGTGGGTTCTCCTGTGCACTTCCTCTTACTCGAGGCGCTGGCCCCCACGAAGAGCCATTCTCCCTAGAGACCCAACAAACATCAAACCAAAATCCAAGGGTTGTACAATGTAACAAGAACATTATATCACAACAGAGAAACATGCGAGGCATTACCCATCTCACTATAAACACATAATCAAAGTCTCAACAATTCCTGTACAACCCTTTCAAAATCATGAAACCAAAACACTTGCCACATCAAGGGCACATAAAGAGAGAAAATCAACTGTCAATCATCTCAAGCCTCTGGAAACCAAAAAGAATGACAACCCATAAACGAGGGTAAAAAGAAGCAACAAGAGTTTTTCCCCAATAATTCCAACACATGGATAAAATTTCCCTCAAATATGAGATTAACTCAGAAAAGCCATAAAAAAAAGAAGATTCATCAAGACCCATCCACAAATCAATCAACCCTAAAACACAAATACAATCCACATATCAACAATGGTGTCACCTCAAATAGGGAAACACAAAATAAAATCAACCTTTAATTCAACAAAATCACTTAATATCGAAAAGCCACCAACTAGGCATTCCCTGGGAGACCTCAATTTTCTCCTCACAAGATGCCTAATCACTAAATACCCACAAAATCACAATCAGAATAATCATGCAGTATTTCATACAAGCATTGATGCAAGCAAATTCTACAACAATATTCTTGTAGGCACATACCAAGGAAGGTAGTAGTTCCATTATAATAACAATCTAGTATAAGTATGGAAGAGAAATACACAATATTAAATTAAGATGGCATAACCTACTCTTAGTCTTTATGCTATATTTAATTTATATCAATTTGTTAAATTACCATTTAAAAAGGGTTTCGATTTAATCCTATCTATCATTCTGTGGTCTTTTAATGAATACATTACTCACTATCAAGAATTTATAAGGATATTATAAATGAAAATGAATACCCTTCTAACAAGAATTGAGTTGTTCAAGTAATTCTTCTTTTACGTATCTAGAGAAGTAAGTAGCTCATTTATTTCACCCATTATTCTATTACCATATCAATGGACACACTTTGTCTTATAAGCACAAGTTCATGTTGACGATCTAACTCTTTGTTTCAAGAGAGTTCAAGAGTATGTTAGTTCATATATAACTCTATTTTATTTCAATTCCATTTCCTTGTCATTCTTTTAATTAAATCTCCAAAATACTAATGGATGTTATCTAATAACTCACAAGGAAGATATATATATACTTTCTAAAATCCATTATTTATTTATGCATGAACCTACTCATATATATATTTGAAATAGGATATAGTTTTTAAAATAACTTGTATAAAATGGGTTTTACATGCATATTCTGTCATACTATATTGATTATAACAAAAAGGGAAAATATGAATTGTATCGTATGGCTGCCAATACAAGGTTAAGGACTTAAGATTTTAAAGCACATAACACATTATTAGATATACTCAAGCTAAATAAAATCATACTTTCAAGACAGGGCAAGAAAGACAACCAGAAAACATGAGATATATGCAAGGTATAGAAGAAATTGGGTTGGAGAATGAAAGCGACAAAGACTAGTTGAGAATGAAATCAGAGAGATTCTTTAAACCATTAAACTTCTTGTTATGTTCAAGTGTGGTGGCTATGACAGATTGCCAATGGATTGGGGAGCTTATTTAAATGCTGCATCCTCTTAATTTCAAGTGTTGCAGCTGTAAAAAGTTGCTAATGAAATCAGAAGGGCTATTTAATTTACTACACTTTTGCAAATCTTAATGTTACAGCTGTGATAGGTTGCCAATGGTTTCAAGGAGGCTTTCTAATTCTGTATAATTCCTCAACTCTAAATGTTGTAATAGTGACAGGTTGCCAAGTATATTAGAAAGTGAATATTGGAATTTGGAAATATTACCATCTACTTGCATTATTATCAAATCCAAAATGTTATCCACAAGACTGAAGCGAAGGAGAAAGGTGAGGTGCAAATACGTGACTTAAGAGTAGAAGAAATAATGTGCAACTTTTCTTTTTTTGAACTAGACGCATTTCTGTTTAGTGGCAAGTTTCCAGAGACGCGCTCAAATTGAAGTTTGGAAATTAAACTTCACCACGATCAAAGGTAAGCTCTCTATTATGTTAGTACATTGACAATATTTATTTTGAAGTGCTGCAACTGCGATAGATTGTCAGAAGAATCAAGCAGGTTATTTAAATCTTAGACTTCCTATTATGTTCAAGCGCTGCAGCAAGACAGGTTGGCAATTCGTGCAGATAACTGAACATACCACTGGATGGCCATAGAGGAGAAGGTAACTACCAAAAATACCATCAATGCTGGAGGTACACAGATCTATATGGCTTAAGGGCAGAATACTGGTGACACTAAATAAAACACTTTGAAAAGATCATAGGATTACAATAAAATTATGCACACTGGCCAACATGCATGCAAAATATGTAAGTATAATAAGGTAAGGTTATAATTCAAATAATTTCAGATCCCCTCCCAAGAACATGCTTAAATATTTACAACCATCCCTCTCAAAAGAGTTTCAACCCTGAATGCTTACTAAGATGAAATCGTTCCAAACCGTTAAAATGTAAGCATTGACTAAAGGATACGCTCCTTAATAGTTAGCTATAACAACATGCAAACCAGTAATAAAAAAGAAGTGAATCAGTACATAATCTCAATAAGCTAGCCTTAACTATCCAAATAGTGTATTTAATAGCTAGATTACTGGCGATCATGAGATCGGTTGATTGGGATGATAGAGAACATCAAAAACTAAGGATACCCTACCAAATTTACATACTACATATAAATAAAAAACACGCAACATCAAGCAACAAGTATTCATTTTCTACCAATAAGAGCAATAGAATCCATTTGCCTGAAAGAGAAGTAGAACAAGGAACAAAGTCACACTAACCTGGAACCTAAAGCTTTACAAAATTGGAGATTCGATGCAAAGATCAACTGTTCGTGCTCAACAATCCGTTTCTTCCAAACGATCTATATTTTTCCTTTCGTACGATTCCTAAAATGCAACCCCCTTCTCCTGAACAAGTTCCTTCACAACTATCACCCACTTTTCTCATACACCATAGATTTCAGAGGTAACCCAAATGAGAGTTGTGAACCAAATCCCATCCAAAATTTGCAGAGATTATCCATAATGTTCAATAAACAATCTCATAAGATAGACCTTGATTGTAGGATACGTGCATTATCCTTTGCAAGGAAGCTCTCCCCAAAATTTCCCATAATGCATTAAGTTTCTTTTCCCCCTCATTTCTTCAAAGATCGGTACAAATTTGCATGGAAATATTTCTATTATTTTTGTTGCTTTATTCGATGTTCCTTATCTTCATTAAGATTTTATTTATTCTTTTATATCCTTTAATAATTATCCTCATAAAACAAGTTTCCTAAAACAACCACCTGATTCCATTTCTGTTCACAAGCTTATCTCCTTGTTTCTTTTAATTCACTTTTATTAAAATAATTATTTCTCCAATTTTGACTAGTTTCCATATAAAATTTCCTTTGAAATCTTGCATGGCTTTTTTTTATCTTTTCTTTTCTTTTATTATTTTATCTTCTATTAATACCTTTTCACTTTTAGTTCAAAAATCTTATTTCTCTATTTCAAATTACTTAATTAGAAGAATTATCTTTTCTTTCTTTATTCACCTTGGTTTGCAAAATCTTATCTTCAAGGTTTATGAGAAAACACATTTTCTTCCATATCCAAATGGTTATCTTTCCAACTTTCATTTTGCTTTTTACTATTTATCAAACATTCTATTAAAATTTATTTTGTTTTAAATTACCTTATTTTCTCCCTTTTGACAATTACCTTCATGAGATATCCAATTAAATATTAATCTAATATTTTACAAAATTGGATTCTTAATTACTATTTAAATTTAAATTTTATTTGAATTATTCCTTTAGCAATTGTAGATTTAATTAACTAATTATACCATTCCAATTAACTATTAATTTCACCTCACAATACATTAATGCAACAAAACACAATAGACACTTACTCAAATACACGGAAACAACATGACTATTAAACAAACAACTTACTTGGATGTCAAGAACAACAGAAATGGAGGGACACTACATCCTTCCCCCCTTAGGCATCGACTTACTCCTAGAAGTCGAGCTCAAGAATAAACACGATGAAACAACTAAGAACATTATCAATAATCATTTAAGAAAATTAGATGACATCAATAGAAAAGAAACAATACCAAAAAACGGAGGCAGACTTGCAACAAACCACAAGGATGGGGTGACGAACTGGTTTGGGGAAACTTTCTTGTTAGTTCCTATTTTCCACATCAATCCCATTGGGTGTTTATGATGCTTGCCCTGTCTTGACAATACAGGTGGAATTGAGGCTAATCCCTGCAATCCTGCATACAAATAAGTGTTGTACACAATATATATATATCACAAACATGTTGTGAGAGGAATGCTCAGCGTAATAGGGCACTCGCGAGTGAGTGATACCACACTATCCCTCTCACTAGACCACATACAATCATCAATACAACACTAGTAACTTATAAATAACTTGTTAGTTATTAGTTAGAAAGGTATTCTCATACTGATCCAATTAATAAATCTAGTTCAATATATGTATCAGAAAATGATTTACGACTTGACATTATAAGTATTTATTTCTATAGATCCAATTCCATTACCTTTATTGTTGATTTTTCGAAGCCAATTACCTGTGAATCATTAACTACCATGGAACAAAATACATTAGTATCAAGAATTCAAGCTAATTCATTATCTTAAAATGTTATACTTGGAGTATAATTATCCACTCAAATACACTTTTCTTTTTTGCTAGAACTCATCATTTTCACACAAAGCACTCTACTTCAATCATTATTCAACACAAAATCTCACAAAAATTTAAAGAAAAGGACAAATTTTACACCTTCACAGATTCAGGAAAACATAATATGACATTCAAGGACAACAAAATGGAAAATTCCACACACATTTGACATATTCACACACATAACTAACATCACTGGAAACCACATCACACAACAACACAAGGGTCCATAGTACATCCCTGATAGGAAGGATATCGGTGCATTGCACACTACACCAAGGGTCCTATCCTTTCCCATCAGTTTCCTGCACCATCTACCTGACACCAGCTAATAGAAGAACTCTGGTTCACAACCATGACAATAGAAAAGTGAAACTCAAGACTCAAGGGTCTAAACACAAGGTTACATAGTGAGCACATATAGTGCCCAGTGTATGAACCTAGGCTCTGATACCATGTTGTAATGCCCCGTCGTGTGAACCCCATAGGACAACTAAAGCAACAATTATCGCACAATTTTTTATTTTTTTTAAGTATTCTAAACATACATGTGATGTACATTAAATCAAAAGTCATAAAACTTAATTAAACAATTTCACTTATACTTATGTCCCATGGGGTACAGAAGGAGACATTACAAACTTAATTCCATACAACAATGATAAAGAATGGAAGTCAATCTAATAAACCATGATCAATGTGTATGATTACAATAGAACACATACTTCAAAATTCGTCAATAGGAAACCATACACTTAAGTAAATGCAACATATAAAAGATTGACATTATCAATGTAAGAACTCAATAGGGCATAAAACATCTGCCATGGATCAATAATCACACAAAATTTTACCAAAGATTAACTGATACATTACATCCATTACAATACATTACATTGTTCAAATATAACAATGATACAAAAGTGTTCCCCAATGTGAATGGAAACCATATAACAAGATAAGATGATACATCAGAAAGATAAGTACAAAGTAACATGGCTAGCACCAAGTCGGGTACAATCTAGAGTCTCTGTAAGTGGCACAATTATGCACCTCTCGATCCTTGCCTAGGGACCCAAAGGGGTGCTTAGCATGTTCCACCTGACCACGTGGGTCCGAAGACCCACCACCTGTGCTAAGGAGCTGACAAGAAAGAGTCCTCAACCAAGAACATCCAAACACGGAACCACAAAACTCAAAATCATACAAAAGTATCATAAAACTCAACGATTACAATGACATAATAAAAAACATACATGAGTCAACATAATAACTTAAAGTCATAAATCTCATCACATAAAAAAATCATTAACTACTAAATAAGTAACCCAAGGAGGATCATGAAACATTTCCAAATCAAACTGAAATAATCAACAAAATACAATTCCAGAGGCAATAAGGAAACAAGGCAAATGAGTGTCAAGTGGAGAGTGTCATTGCATAGCTTTCATGGGATCTCCCCTTCCTCCAACTTGAGGCGCTGGCACCCATCTATGGATCTCCTGGCTCTTCCTCCTACTTGAGGCGCTGGCACCATAGGGTAGCTCATGCGAACACGATTCCAAAGGCAACAAGAAACAAGGCACAAGGGTGTCTAGTGGAGAGTGTCATTGCATAGCTCTCATGGGATCTCCTGGCTCTTCCTCCTACTTGAGACACCGGCATCCATCTATGGATCTCCTGGCTCTTCCTCCTACTTGAGGTGCCGGCACCATAGGGTAGCTCATGTGGAGCCAATAACCTCTCATGGGGACAAGGTTACGAATTTGCCGACCATGGCCTTCTCAGTCTATCATTAGTCTATGATAGCCCTAATACATAGGCGAGGCATTCAATATTTATTATCTTGTGTGTTTTACTACCCATCCCCCTAAATTCTATTTTTTGGTTATCACTTGTTTAACTACTCTTACGTGGGTTCTCCTGTGCACTTCCTCTTATCCGAGGCATCGGCCCCCACGAAGAGTCACTCTCCCTAGAGACCAAAAAAACATCAAACCAAAATCCAAGGGTTGTACAACATAACAAGAACATAAGATCACAATAGAGAAACACGCGAGGCATTACGCATCTCACTATAAACACATAATCAAAGTCTCAACAATTCCCGTACAACCCTTTCAAAATCATGAAACCAAAACACTTGCCACATCAAGGGAACATAAAGAGAGAACATCAACTGTCAATAATCTCAAGCCTCTGGAAACCAAAAAGAATGACAACCCACAAACGAGGGTAAAATGAAGCAACAAGAGTTTTTCCCCAATAATTCCAACACAAGGATAAAATTTCCCTCAAATATGAGATTAACTCAGAAAAGCCATAAAAAAAGAAGATTCATCAAGACCCATCCACAAATTAATCAACCCTAAAACACAAATACAATCCATATATCAACAATGGTGTCACCTCAAATAGGGAAACACAAAAGAAATTCAACCTTTAATTCAACAAAATCACTTAATATCCAAAAGCCACCAACTAGGCATTCCCTGGGAGACCTCAATTTTCTCCTCACAAGATGCCTAATCACTAAATACCCACAAACTCACAATCAAAATAATCATGCAGTATTTCATACAAGCATTGATGCAAGCAAATTCTACAACAATCTTCTTGTAGGAACATACCAAGGAAGGTAGTAGTTCCATTATAATAACAATCTAGTATAAGTATGGAAGAGAAATACACAATATTAAATTAAGATGGCATAACCTACTCTTAGTCTTTATGCTATATTTAATTTATATCAATTTGTTAAATTACCATTTAAAAAGGGTTTCGATTTAATCCTATCTATTATTCTATGGTCTTTTAATGAATACATTACTCACTATCAAGAATTTATAAGCATATTGTAAATGAAAACGAATACCCTTCTAACAAGAATTGAGTTGTTCAAGTAATTCTTCTTTTACGTATCTAGAGAAGTAAGTAGCTCATTTATTTCACTCATTATTCTATTACTATATCAATGGACACACTTTGTCTGATAAGCACAAGTTCATGTTGATGATCTAACTCTTTGTTTCAAGAGAGTTAAAAAGTATGTTAGTTCATATATAACTCTATTTTATTTCAATTCCATTTCTTTGTCATTCTTTTGATTAAATCTCCAAAATACTAATGGATGTTATCTAATAACTCGCAAGGCAGATATATATATACTTTCTAAAATCTATTATTTATTTATGCATGAACCTCCTCATATATATATATTTGAAATAGGATATAGTTTTTAAAATAACATTGTATAAAATGGGTTTTACATGCATATTCTATCATACTATATTGATTATAACAGAAAGGGAAAATACAGATTGTATCATATGGCTACCAATACAAGGTTAAGGACTTAAGATTTTAAAGCACATAACACATTATTAGATATACTCAAGCTAAATAAAATCATACTTTCAAGACAGGGCAGGAAAGACAACTAGAAAATAGGAGATATATGCAAGGTATAGAAGAAATTGGGTTGGACAATGAAAGCGACAGAGACTAGTTGAAAATGAAATTAGAGAGATTCTTTAAACCATTAAACTTCCTATTATGTTCAAGTGTGGCGGCTATGACAGATTGCCAATGGATTGGGGAGCTTATTTAAATGCCGCATCCTCTTAATTTCAATTGTTGTAGTTGTAACCGGTTGCTAATGAAATCAGGAGGGCTATTTAATTTACTGCACTTTTGCAAATCTTAATGTTGCAGCTGTGATAGGTTGCCAATAGTTTCAGGGAGGCTTTCTAATTCTGTACAATGCCTCAACTCTAAATGCTGTAATAGTGACAGGTTGCCAAGTATATTAGAAAGTGAATATTGGAATTTTGAAATATTGCCATCTACTTGCATTATTATCAAATCCAAAATGTTATCCACAAGATTGAAGGGAAGGAGAAAGGTGAGGTGCAAATACGTGACTTAAGAGTAGAAGAAATAATGTACAACTTTTCTTTTTTTTAACTAGATGCATTTCTGTTTAGTGGTGAGTTTCCATAGACGCGCTCAAATTGAAGTTTGGAAATTAAACTTCACCACGACCAAAGGTAAGCTCTCTATTATGTTAGTACATTGACAATATTTATTTTCAAGTGTTGCAACTACAATAGATTGTTAGAAGAATCAAGCAGGTTATTTAAATCTTAGACTTCCTATTATGTTCAAGTGCTGCAGCAAGACAGGTTGGCAATTCATGCAGATAACCCAACATACCATTGGATGACCATAGAGGAGAAGGTAACTACCAAAAATACCATCAATGTTGGAGGTATGCAGATCTATATGGCTTAAGGGCAGAATACTGGTGACACTAAATAAAACACTTTGAAAATAACATAGGATTACAATAAAATTATGTGCACCAACCAACATGCATGCAAAATACGTCAGTATAACAAGGTAAGGTTATAATTCAACTAATTTCATATCCCCTCCCAAGAACATGCTTAAATATTTACAACCATCCCTCTCAGAAGAGTTTCAACCCTGAATGCTTACTAAGATGAAATTGTTCCAAACCGTTAAAATGTAAGCATTGACTAAAGGATACGCTCCTTAATAGTTAGCTATAACAACATGCAAACCAGTAATAAAAAAGAAGTGAATCAGTACATAATCTCAATAAGCTAGCCTTAACTATCCAAACAGGGTATTTAATAGCTAGATTATTGGAGATCGTGAGATCAGTTGATTGGGATGATAGAGAACATCAAAAACTAAGGATACCCTACCAAATTTATATACTACATATAAATCACAAACACGCAACATCAAGCAACTAGTATTTTTTTTCTACCAATAAGAGCAATAGAATCCATTTGCCTGAAAGAGAAGTAGAACAAGGAACAAAGTCACACTAACCTGGAACCTAAAGCTTTACAAAATTGGAGATTTGATGCCAAGATCAACCGTTTGTGCTCAACAATCTGTTTCTTCCAAACGATCTATATTTTTCCTTTTGTACGATTTCTAAAATGCAACACCTTTCTCCTGAACAAGTTCCTTTGCAACTATCACCCACTTTTCTCATACACCATGGATTTAAGAGGTAACTCAAATGAGAGTCGTGAGCCAAATCCCGTCCAAAATTTGCAGAGATTATCCATAATGTTCAATAAACAATCTCAGAAGATAGACCTTGATTGTAGGATACACGCATTAGCCTTTGTGGGGAAGCTCTCCCCAAAATTTCCCATAACGCGTTAAGTTTCTTTTCCCCCTCATTTCTTCCAAGATCAACACAAATTTGTATGGAAATATTTCTATTATTTTTGTTGCTTTATTCGATGTCCCTTATCTTCATTAAGATTTTATTTATTCTTTTATATCCTTTAATAATTATCTTCATAAAACAAGTTTCCTAAAACAACCACCTGATTCCATTTCCGTTCACAAGCTTATCTCCTTGTTTCTTTTAATTCACTTTTATTAAAATAATTATTTCTCCAATTTTGACTAGTTTCCATATAAAATTTCCTTTGAAATCTTGCATGGCTTTTTTTTTATCTTTTCTTTTCTTTTATTATTTTATCTTCTATTAATACCTTTTCACTTTTAGTTCAAAAATCTTATTTCTCTATTTCAAATTACTTAATTAGAAGAATTATCTTTTCTTGCTTTATTCACCTTGGTTTGCAAAATCTTATCTTCAAGGTTTATTAGAAAACACGTTTTCTTCCATATCCAAATGGTTATCTTTCCAACTTTCATTTTGCTTTTACTATTTATCATTCATAACATTCTATTAAATTTTTTTATTTTTTTTAAATTACACTATTTTTTCCCATTTGACAATTACCTTCATGAGATATCCAATTAAATATTAATCTAATATTTTACAAAATTGGATTCTTAATTATTGTTTAAATTTAAATTTTATTTGAATTATTCCTTTAGCAATTGTAGATTTAATTAACTAATTATACCATTCCAATTGACTATTAATTTCACCTCACAATACATTAATGCAACAAAACACAATAGACACTTACTCAAATACACGGAAATGACATGACTACTAAACAAATAACTTACTTGGATGTTAAGAACAACCGAAACGGAGGGACACTACACATATTGATACAAAACAAGAAATCTATGTAACAGTTCGGTTGTCAATTCTAAATTCATATTTTTTTTGCAATTCTCATCAACTAATGAGGCACATTTAACAACATACTTTGTTCAAGAGGTAAGGTCCACATCATCATAAAAAACTCTAGGCATATCTCCTCTATTTGTCTATAATATTTACTACCAAGTGATGTAGCTCAAATTCTCAATTAACTCTATGGCATTATACCCATTTTGCATAGATTATTGCTACCCATTGCCTTCACAAGTTCTATTTAGTGTGGGTTTATTGCCAAAGAATGTAGTTCAAATTTTTAGTTGTCATCTGAACTCTTTCATACACTGCTTCTCTTCTTTGAATATTTTTACTGTGGGTTTTTGATCATCTATCATTTACCTATGATTCTTAAGCAATCTACGATAATGAAGAGTCGGCTATGGGGAACTATGAAAAAGAGCGTCATGAAGAAAAAATTGTTATGGGGAACTTGAAACAAAGATGGAGGTACAATTTTTACAATAATCTACTATCAAACCAACACCAGAATGGCTCTTTCAACAATGCGACCTAATCAATATATTTTTTGTCACATTTCAAAGTATACTTTTCCTTATTAAGCCTAACCATATTTTTTGATGAAAGAAAGAAGATTTAACTACAATTTCTCCATCCATGCAAAACCATAACGCCAAACACCCATGCAAAATGACTTACAAATTATGGAGAACAACAGTTTTAAAACCCTCCAATCTACTATAAAAGAGACACAGAGTAAGAGACTCGTATAGTACTTTACTATGAAACCATATGTATATATACATATATATACATTTATGTATACATATATACATATATATATTCTAAATACGAGCTCCATTATTTGTCGTCAAGTTGTCACATCAAAAAAAGAGTACAATATTAGAGATCTTGTTCGAGAATGCCCGTTTTTATGCCAACTTTGTTTTTGACTGGTATATGAAAGAAATCCATTAGATCTCCAATGGGTCTTACCCGCCCTTTTTGCTTGAGGATTTGCTACAGTTTGCAAGGCTTCATGATCCCAATATGGTAGAGAGATAGCGAGCACGGGTTTATTACTTCCTCCTTCCATCATCATCTATTTGTTCTTGCTTATATACATGCACACAATTTTTTGTCACATACTTCTTTGCTAAAAACAAACTCTATTCTATCCATTGCATTTTTCATTGTCTCCTCGACCCTCTTTTCAACTTTCCTGATAGATTGTTTGCACACAATTATTTTCCAAGATGCCATGTATTCAAAATTTTCCATTTTTTCTCTTTCAATTTATAATAGATAATGCTAACCTCTTTTACTCTATATGTATATTATTTACTTTATAATGCTACACAGATACAATAGACATTCAAGAAAATTAGTGTGTTGTAAGTTCTTTATTTCAAATTCTTTCATGCTCCAACAACTTGATCCAATGCTGCTCACCCTTGTTCAACACCAACAACAGTATATGTAAGTACAAAAATTTCCCATTTTCAATAAATAGATTCAGTCAAGCAATTATAAATATTATTAATTATTTTTAAATTCAGATTGTCTATATTGATTTCTTAATTTTTTTGCTAATAGATATTTTACAATTCCCCTTTTTTCCTATAATATTTAGCACCAAATAATGTAGCTCCAATCTTCAATTGTCAAGAAAAATGTTACACAACTTGCTTGTTTCAATATGTATCACTATTCATTTCTCCTGGTTTTCCATAACAATTTTCTCACATTGCTTGTCTTGTATCAATCTATTTAATGTGGGTTTCCGACCATCTCTTACTTGTGATTATTAAGTGTTTTTCCAATAGTTTTTTTAGAATTTCTCTATTTTTGTTATTGTGTGATATATGATAAGAGTCCTTAAGATTTTCCATGGACCTTACCTTCCTTTCTTGCTCGAGGATTTGGCTAGAGCCTATGAGGCTTCATGATGCCAATATGGTAGGGAGGGGAATGAGTGTGGGTTTAGTGCTTTTGGATTCTATCGTCATATATTTTTTGTTGCTTATATACATGTGGTCACACAAATTCTCACATCTACTTATCCACCAAAAACATACTCTATTCCATCCATTGTATTTGTCATTATTTACATAACTTTCTTTTCAACTTCTTCAATAGATTACTTATACACAATTGTTTACCAATATCCCATGTATTCAAAATCTTCTATTTTATCTCTTTCTATTTACAACAAATAATGCTAACCTATTTTATTCTATATATTTTTCCTTTATAATGTTGCACAAATACAATAGACATTCAAAGAAATTACTATATTGTAAATTGTCTATTTCAACTTACTTGTGATTCTTAAGTGTTTTTCTAATAGTTGTTTTAGAATTTCTCTATTTTTGTTATTGTGTGATATATGATAAGAGTCCTTGATATTTTCCATTGACCTTACCTACCTTTCTTGCTCAGGAGTTTTTCTAGAGCCCATGAGGTTTCATGATGCCAATATGGTAGGGAGGACAACAAGTGTGGGTTTAGTGCTTTTGGATTCTATTGTCATATATTTGTTGCTGCTTATATACATGGACACACAAATTCTCATATCAAATTGTCCACCAAAAAAATACTCTATTCTATCCATTGTATTTGTCATTGTTTCCACGGTTCTCTTTTCAAATTCTTTAATAGATTACTTATACACAAGGGTATGTGCAGGATCATCATGGAAAAAACAAGCCCTTAAGTGACAAATAATTCAGAAAAATCAGAGTTAGGAAACTTGACGTAAAAAAATGAATAAGTTATCTATATTATTTCAAAACTATGTAACAATAGAATTTGTAGCAAATTGAATGTAGTTTCTAAACTAATTACTAGGTTTATTTTAAAAAAAAATCTATTTGGTGAAAATTTGAAATTTCAATGCAGTAGTACTTAAATTTTAGGAAAAAAAATAAGATGTTAAGAAATAACTTGCACAATAGAAGAATATGATATGAAATATGCTGCAAATACTTGATAATAACTGAGAATAACAAGCCACTTCGAGGGGGAAAACCTCCAAATATCTCTAATGAGAACACACTTCACACTTGATGATGAAATAAGACTCACAACCTCCTATATATACCTATTTATGCCAAGGATATCACCTAGGCCGACTTAGACACACCTATATAAGACTTAGGTCGACCTAAACAACTAAATAACAATATACTAATGATCATATGACTTAATAGAGAGTTAAGATAGCCACAAGCTGACTATTCATAACCCGATGTACACTAATATTAAGGGTGTAGCATGCCCCCCTTCTTCAAAGAAGCATTGTCCTCAATGCTAATCAAGTTTGGAAACTTTTGAATGAACTCCTCGTCTTCCCATGTGGCATCTTCAACTTGTAAATTCTTCCATTGGATGAGATACTCAGTGATAGTTCTATTCCTTAGCTTCTTTGTGCGTGTTTGACAAATTAACTTCAGCTCCAAGATGTGTTTTCCCTTTACATCAAGCTCTGATACCACTTGTTAAGAAATAACTTGCACAATAGAAGAATATGATATGAAATATGCTGCAAATACTTGATAATAACTGAGAATAATAGGCCACTTCGAGGGGGAAAACCTCCAAATATCTCTAATGAGAACACACTTCACACTTGATGATGAAATAAGACTCACAACCTCCTATATATACCTATTTATGCCAAGGATATCACCTAGGCCGATCTAAACAACTAAATAACAATATACTAATGATAATATGACTTAATAGAGAGTTAAGATAGCCACAAGCCGACTATTCATAACCCAATGCACACTAATATTAAGGGTGTAGCATAAGAAGTAGGCGTCTGTCTAACCACCCTAACCACAATAAAATGATAATATTTTTTTTATAAGATTTTAGATACAAGTAGAGGACTCATGTCCCGATGTGATGCATATTTTTTTGTAATTTTTTTCCAAGTAAATAATTAATTATGAATTTTTTATTGCAACTTTTAAACAATATAAAAACACGTATGTCTAACCACCTTAACTTGGTCAAAACTTCATGAAATTCATTTTTTTTAATCCTATAGTATACGAAGTATAGAATGTGATGCATGTTTTAGATTCAAAAAATGTGATACTATTTGAAAGATATAGATGCTTTTCAATCAGCCTATTAATCAGAACTTTAGTTGCAATTCAAATAGAAAATGAATAATAATTATTTATTAAATCCAAAGTAAAGAACAATTTATATGGGTGGAAAGTTGAGAATCTCCTTTGAAAACCCTTTTCATTTCATCAATTTTGGGTAAAAAAAAGTCGCCAGTCACATACCCTACACATACCCATCATATCGCCACTTTTTGGCCCATCATGATCCTGCACATACCCACAATTGTTTACCAATATTCCATCTATTCGAAATATCCTATTTTATCTATTTCTATTTACAAAAAATAATGATAACCTATTTTATTCTATATCTATATTTTTTCCTTTATAATCTTGCATAGATACAATAGACATTGAAGGAAATTAGTGTATTGTAGATTGTCTATTTCAAATTCTTTCATGGTCCAACAAGTTGATGCAATGCTACTTGCTCTTGTTGAACACCATCAATAGTACATGTAAGTACAAAAAATTCCTATTATCAATAAATAGATTTGGTGAACCAATTGTAAATATTATTAATTATTTCTCTCACTTTCTTTGCAATGGAATGTAATTCTCCCAAGAATCTAGCTTTCCAAATAGACAACTGAGCGTAGTGAATGAGATGTTATGTAATTCAGAAACATGAAACTATTCTGTGCTCATGAGCATGTTTCTTTTGTAGGTGGAAATCTACATAATTGTAGTCATAAAATATGCTCCTCATTGGATAGGTATTTGCATAATAGATATTTCATTTCAAATCATGGAGATGAAGAAACAAAAGAAATGATTTTGGCCTGCAAGGTATGTAGGGAAGTGTTAGAAAATTCGTGGCATTTGTCATGACTTTAAAATTAATGGTATTTTCCAAGAAATTATAATTTATGCTATTTTCCTTGAATTTTATAACACTTTTGACTGCATACCCTGCAGCCCAAGAGTGCTTTGGTGTCCATGCATTGGATTTCCCACATGGTGATTATTTTGATTGCATGTTACGTATACGTCTACTTCAGCATGGGTGCTCCAAAAAAAAAATTCATCACTCCCAACTATATAATGTTGGCCTATCAATAAATAGATTTGGTGAACCAATTCTAAATATCATTAATTATTTTTAGTTTCGCATTGTCTCTATTGGTTTTGCACATATACTTAGTTATTTTTAATGCTTCCTTTTTTATTCCAATGGGTTGAGTAGAATATCTTTTTTGAATTCAAATAACTCATTGTTTCCACACAAAACAAGGCATACCTTTTAATTCAATTATTCTAAAAATGGAAAATATGTGTTGTGTCATCGCATTCTTCTTCTCATGAGGCTTGTTTATTCATTTTCCATCAAAGAAGGTGTAACTTAGTGTTCAATTCGACTATGCACATATTTCCTTTCTAAGTGCTATTTGTTCTTAAATTCTATTTGATCATCCATTTATTACTTTGGTTTAACTAGGTCCTTCTAATTTTGTTCATACACCAATTATAGAACATATTTTTACTAGAATCAATCAATGAAAATTTAATATTTTTTACTTTCAATTTCCTTCTAATGGACTAACTTTGAGTCCTTTCTACTTGTGATGATTTTATTATACTACCACTAACCCATAAAATGCATGGATAATAATGCTTTTATTTACAAAATTATGGAGTAAATACTATTTATAAAAAGTATTCACATATTAAAGATCTTTCCGTTTTGAAAAATTCATTAGTGACGACCATCATAACTAATATTCAAAAAAGAAATAATCACAAAAAATAACTTGAAAGTAATAAATTATCTAGTACCACACAATCATTGCAACAAATATGTCATACCTAAATTTATGGACAAACTTTTTTAGAGAATATTTTTTTATTCAATATTACTAATTAAATATTTAATTCAATAATAGTAATTAATGGGATCACTAATAACTTTTTAAAAAGTGAGAAATCTTTAATGTTCCATTTTTTTATAAATATTAGTTAATCCACAACTTGAAGTTTGCCATTTAGTATCCATATCTATCTTACGATAATTAAATCATAATCAATCAATTGATTGATTAACCTAGACAAAAACATCAAATATAGATGTGTATCTAGGCCTAACAACTATTAAACTAAAATACATATAAAATTATATCATACCTTAAATTTTGGAGAGAAATCATTATTAGTAGCAAAACTAATTATTTAAAAATCTAAATTGTATTTAATTTTTCAAATGTAATTTATTAAGAAAGATTTTATTAAAAAAACATTCTCCTAAGATTATTTTCATAATCAATTTCCAACTAAAAAATATTCATGTGGAAGCACAAATATCAATTTTCCATTCTATGCAAATGGTTCTTAATCTCCCATGCATTGCATTATCTTAAGATAATTAAATAATAATCAATCAATTCATTGATTAACCTAGACAAAAATATCAAAGATCAATTCCCTCTTTTATGCAAATGGTTGTTATTCTTGCAATGCATTGCATTATCTTAAGATAATTAAATAATAATTGATTGATTGATTGATTAACCTAGACAAAAACGTCAAGTATAGATGTGCATCTAGGCCTAGCAACTATTAAACTAAAAAGCATATAAAATTATATCATACCTTAAATTTTGGAGAGAAATTATTATTATTAACAAAACTAATTATTTGAAAATTTAAATTGTATTTAATTTACTGAATGTAGTTTATTAAGAGAAATTTTATTAAAAAATCATTCTCCTAATATTATTAATTAAAATCATTTTAAAAGAATTATTGTAATTAAAATTATTGATGATCAATTGCTTGAGATTGCAATAAATGGATACATTGCAAATAATAAAGATGACCTACAGTTTTATTTTACATTTCCATAATCAATTTGCAACTAAAAGTAATTGATGTGGAAACGTAAAAATCAGTTTTCCATTTTATGAAAATGGTTCTTAATCACCCATGCATTGTATGTCAGATAACAATAAATAAGTGGACTATAACATGGGGTTTAAAATGTTGTGCAATACTCCAATTAAATGTAGAGATATAAAATAATTTCTTCACCAAATTTAAGTCCTTTATAACATCTTCAAGTAATGTAAGTCAAATTCATATCTTTTAATGCACACATAGCTTTGCTTTAATTGATCTATCCATCTAATTATCCATATAAATATATAAATTGATTTCCAAACATCATTGTTCATTACAATGTACTCAACAAATCTTATCCTCATTCACCTCCTACTACAAACTAACTTGTGTTATTCCATATTGAATTATTAACATGCTTTCCCTTTTTTGACTCATTCAAACAATTGCAAATACTTCTCAATATTTATAGTTCACATTGCATTACAAAAACAAGTTTCTTCCTTGCTTCCCATTGAATAGCCATTTGCAGTGGACCCCTATCGACTAATCGTTGCATGCCTACACATGTGATTGCTATTATATTGATAAATGATATATTTTTGTGTGAAGTTGGGTGTATTCTTCACTCATCTTTATTTACACATATTTTGGTATATTCAGTTTTAACTTACATTTATAAATATCTTTACACATAGATCATTTGTAAGATATTTTATTTATTCATATCTGAACATTCACTCCCCACATAGATATTTGTATTTCCTTGTCCCAAGCCATTCACATGGTGTATGAGATTGCACCACATCAAATTGTCCTAGTTAACAATTTTTGTGTCAATCTAGTTTTAATAGTGATTTAAAAAAAATTAAGAGGTATGGTAGGGTCATCATTTTGTTGACAAGAGTTTTAGAGTCCTAAGTCATGTTCAAGGACACAAATCATTCACAAAATAAGTCTTTGGTGCTAAAAAGTAAAATAAAAAGGTAAAACTTTCAAAACACTAAAATTCATAACAAGAGAGAGAAAAGTTATTATTTCTTCTCCTTTGAAAGACTTAGGGCTATGTTATGAGAAACCCTACTAATGTTTGAAGAGACCTCATAGCCTTTATTTGGAATAAAAGGCCATGCATTCCCTTGACCAACCTTTGTTATAGATCACTATGTTAATCCACCTATTTGATCAATGCAAGGAATGCTAAAGTTCTTATGAAAATCATCATGAAGCTTCTTCAAAAATTTTGATAGTCAATGAGATATGCATTTTTTTTCCTTTTTCTAGGCCTATCCTTATTGTTAGATATCAAGTATAGAATTCTATATATCCACTATTTTTGTTGTCTTCACTGCCAACGTTGAGATAAAAACATGTATTTATGGGCTCTCTTTTTTAATGTCATTTGTTGACAATTATAATTCATTTCCAAGTATGTTTGTTCACAAACTAATGTAGGATAGTTTAAAATTTATTTAAATGTCATTAAGTGGGCATAGTCATGCAAAAAAGATACAAGAAAATTATTGAAAGTAAATAAAGTCATGATGATTCGCTCTTTTATTTTCTCTTTTTGAATCCTAGATGACAACGTGGCAAGGTTTCAATCTAAGGATAGTTTTGGTCCTTTATGACAGTAAGAGATCATAGAGACAAGATATAGGCTTGCATTGATAAACTGTCATAAAGAGGATAAGGGATTTTTGAAGAAAAGTTTGATCAAAACCCTCCATCAAAGAATTGTTAAAAGGCCTTTGAGATGTCAAGAAGTCTTTTATAAGAGGTTGTTGTATAGAGCCAAGTGTCAAGAATATGAAAATTTAACAATGTCCTAGGTAAATATGAGTGAAAGATAGTCACAATGTCATCCTTATGAGACATGACAATGATGAATGAAGTCTTATGCAAAAAATATCATGCATAGTTTAGTGATCTTTAAAAATTTGAAGGTATTTTAGGAAATATAAAAAAATGGTGTTCAATCTTATGTGTGATGATGAGTGATAGATTAGTTTTAGAATTCAAAATATTGACAATGCACAAAGATCAACAAGGAGCTAGAGGCTTGAGGTTTTAGTTTAGGAATTTTCAAGATGTATTTCTACCCTCAATTTGATAACTCGTTGAATACATGAATACAAAGAAATGACAGTCATATGAAGGATTCTTGAGCACAACAAACATGAGATTATTGGGAAAAAGTCTTATTGAAGACCCACAAGATAAGTAAAAGACATAAAACTAAATGATAGAGTGAGGAACAAGAATGTGCATTGTGATGATAATATGAAAAGATCTTGATCTCTACATAACATGACAAAGTGTCTAGGATAGTCAAGACAGAGGTTCATAAGCATAATGAACAAAAGGATACTAAGAAATAGTGCATGATAAGATGTTTTATGGGATATTATAATATAGATATGGAAGATAGACCTTGAAACATTCATGTACTATAGTGAACTATGGATGATAGTAAACCCTAAAGGGTAGTCAAAAATGATAAAAGTAGGAATTTCACTTGTCAATAATAGAGGGTTTCATAAGAGGTTTGATTATAGTGAGCAACCTAGTTTGACAGTAGTAAGGAAGAATTAAATGAATATTTTAGTCCATAAACAAGAGGAGGAGACAAAATATTGTCTTATAATAACAATTGATAAGGGAACTTGAAAGATAGTATCATGGTAAAAAGTCTAAAAGTGCACATAACAGTCCTTGAGAAGGGAAAATTTTAAGAAGCATGTTTAACATAACAACCAATATGAAACTTTATCACACGTTCGTGATAGTCAAATGGACATGCATTTTTTTCCTTTTTTCTATACTTACCCCTATTGTTAGATGTTAATTATGAAGACCCCAATCTTTGTTATGACACATGCAAATGGTATGTGTATTGCATTTTTGCTTGGTCTCCACTATGAGAAAATGGTGAAAATCAATCTTGTTGGTGTTAAGGAAAACCTTGCATTGAAAATTACCATGATATAACTAAGACTGTCATAAACCTTGTCAATGCTACCTTTTAAATGTCATATGCATGAATTCCTAAAATCCTGATTGAGAGATGCCATGGTAGTTTTCAACAAGCATAATAGTTGGGAAAATATCACACTTTTCAATCCCAATTTGAAGTGCATAACAATCAATGAATGAGGGAGTACTTGACCAATATGTGTCATGACTAATAGAGTAGGGTGCATGAGGTTCTCTAAGAATGGTGGAAAAGGTCACAAATTGAAAGGAAACACACACTTTAGAAGAGTCTCCAAAGTCATAAAAGATTCTTAAAGGTTTCATCCCATGGGTTTTCTTCCCAAACAAAACCTTATAAGTATAAAATGCATGATAGAAATATAGTGGTCAATATATAGAACAAGGAACAAAATAAAAAGAGAAAGATAGTTCTAGTGATGATGGGGGTAAAACATGAATAAGAGGGGCACAAATGATAGTAAAAGACATCATAAAGACAATCCATCTCATAGTGAGCACTCCTAAGCATGTATGGTAGGTTTTATAAGATCAAAAGACAAAAGTTTAGGAGTTATGGAGTCTTATTAAATGTATATGAATATTTATCCTAGTGAACAAAGAGTGGTGCTTGGGTAAGAGACCATTTTTACCGTGTTCTACATATCTATGCATGAGAATAAGACAGTGAGACCTGGAGTGAGATATGATAGTTGACATAACTCACTAATGTATGGATAGTCATGGAGAAAATAGTTTATGAAGGAGAAATTCATGATAATATGAATCAAGGCCAACACATAGGTAAGATACATGTTATGGATCATGACATAATAGAGGAATAATTGGTAGAATGGTTAGTACAGGGGCACATGGGAGGGAGACTTACCAAGAACTAAGTGATACATAAACAAGGTCTTAATGACAACAAATAAGAAAAATTAAAATATCTAGCAAGAAATTCTTCCTATGACATTGATAATATATCTTACACATTAATGAAAAATTACATGGACTTGTAAAATCCTAAAAGGAACAAGGAAATTCATATCATACCAAACATGAAGAACAGGGAATGTGCAAGTTGTAGATTTGTAGAGCTTGGAAAGTATGTAGTGAATAATAGGTAAACAGTAATGAGAAAGGAAAGAAACTTGTGTGGAAATAGAAAGAGACCTATCAAAATCTAATGATAGTGAATAAAGACCTAAAAAAATGGTCCAAGGAGATGCATGTACAAAGGTATAATTTAGCAAGAGGTAGAAGTCATAGTCAAGATAGTAGGATGAATGTAATAGACTAGAAAATGGGAGTTTTATTTCAAACCTAAAGGATGATAGAAATGTGAAGGGTAACAAACCTATTTTTAATGGAAATGTGAGGGTGAGAGAATATTGAATTAATATACATGTGTCAAAGAGGCCATAGAAAATTTCCTACACCCTCTTAGGGAATTTAATCATTTTAAACCATTTTCACATTTCCCAAAGGGAAGGAGAGGAAATCCATAGTATTTTGGAGGAGTTATGGATAATTGAAAGCATATAGGGATTAGTTGGATGAGTTGGATAACTAGATAAGAGAATATAGGGTATTTTGAGACCTCTCCAAGCATCTAGGAACATTAGCACCAAAGGAGGTCAAAGTGATAAATATTTTTCAACAACCACCATAATGGAAGAAGGATCTAGGATCAAAACTAGGAGAGGCTCAGAGAATTTTGGTTGGGTGCCCAAGGAGAAGGTTTGACCCAACAACTAAATAAAAAAATTGTCTTCTTTCCTTATAACATGTGGATAAACATTAGGGAATGGTTAGCCACAACTAAAGTGGATGTCCAAGGGTAGTTCCAAGAAGTTATTACAATTGTTGACTAAGTACTTGATATATTACAAAAGTTAAAGCTTTGGCTTCACTTAGGATTAGTAACCTTTCTGAAGACATCATTTAGAATTTAGATTGGCGAAGGGTAACTTGCAACCTATAGGGTTAGTCAATAAAACCTTGGGTTTGAATCATTTTAGGGGTTTGAAATGTATTTTTGAATGAAATGCAATGATGCAACTAGCTAACAATAAAAATTCACTTTTTAAATATGAAAATAGACAATATAAAAATTGCCATACAAATTTTATCACCACAAACAAATAGAGAAAACTTATGTACACTAGTGATTTAAATTTTGACTTGACTTGACCAAAACAGGCCACCCAAGGTACCCTTATATGGGGATCTAAAATTGAAATTAGTCTTCACAGTCCTTAGGTCCTCAATCAGAGGCTTCTTCCTTCTAGATCTTGTTGTTGGATCTTCATCGATTATTGAGATAATTGAGTTTTGTATCTTATCAAGTTGTGTGGTTTTAATGCATGAATGATCAAATGGTTTTCAATCTTCCTCCAATATTCTTCAAATCTATAATCTACACATTCAAAGGGAGAGGAAGGGTTGTGCCATATAGGGTCTTTCCTTGGTCAAACCCCAAGTTGGTATTTCTACCTCAACAATGGAAAAATTGATGAAAGAGAGCTTATCTTGTTGAGGGATAGAGGCTAAATGATAAATGAATGATGAATCAAAAATTGGATGTAACTCACCACTCAAATATGATTTCCTTGAAGGAATGAAGTTATGCACATCCCCTCAAGGCTTTATTGCAATTTGGCTTGAAGACCTACAAGCATTAGTCCTCACAAATAAAATTTATGCATAAACATGAGAAAACTCACATAAAACTTGACATGATACTTTGATAGTGAAATATCACAATAATATTTCTCTTGACTACTCTTGACTTGATAATTCTTTTGCTTCCAAAATGTTTTATTTTCTTACCTCTTAGATTTTAAATGATGACATGACTAGGTATTTATATGCAATTAATCTAATTCCCATAAATTAAATCCTGATAGACGAAATTTAGGATTTAAAATTCAAATAAAAAATTTCCAACCTTGACATATTAAAATTTGGGGCCACAATAGGAGGAAAAGGCCACCAAGGGTACCCTTGTCCAAGCCCTATTTTTTCAGGATGTTAAGTATCAATGGTAAAATATTAAATTTCTACTTTGATTTTATACATTTTATTCCTTGATAAATGATCAAATGGGCCATGGAATGCATAATTTAGGAAATTAGGAACATGATTAGGTCTAAGCACGTAGGAGAGAGAAAAATCTAGTGTGAAGTTTTCATAGGTGAAATATTTCAAGAGGGGACCAATTATCCAAATGTTGAAGAGATAGGATGGAAATGAACCTATGGGGAGTGCACAAACCCCTAGAGTTCAAGTTCCCATGGAAAGCCAACATAAAGAAAAGGGAACATACATGTATGAAATGGAAGATGACAACACAAAATATTCATGATAATTTAAACATAAAACATATGTAAAAACAATGCAAAATGATATGAATAAAAAAATGCATAAAAGACACACCAACAAAACAAAAACACAAGGTTAGTATTAAAAAGGATTCAAGTCGGTAAATCAAAGAGACCCCAGTCTTAAATTTCTCTCAAATACCAAACACCATATCTTGAATGAATGTTATATGAAAGAGAATGCTTTGATGAGGAATAACAAGTTATGTTATGCCAAATCATTCATGAGCTACATGGATCTACTAGCTAGAAAGGCATGTTATTCTAGGATGTCCATGCAATATGATGGGTTCCACAAGGATAACAAGCTATGTTATGATAAGACACTTATCAAACATGTGGATCCACTGGAAAGAAAGTTGTGTTATGGTAGGTGTCCATGTTAAAATGGTGCTCAATTTCATGAGTCAACAAGAAATGTTATGCTAAATCCATGGAATATCTTGTAAAATTTCATTTCAAGGAGCACATAAAGATTACCATCATAGGGGACATAAAAATCACCTTAGGGGTTGCACAAAATTTAATGTAGTAAGGGATTAACAAAACTCACCTCTGGGGTGCATAAAGTTTGAATTCATAGGGGATGAAAAAAACTCACCTCAGGGGGTGCATAAATTTAACATCACATGGAATGAATTGAACAAAGCCACACCTCAAGGGGTGTTACAAAAAATGCCACCACACAAGGGTGCTTTACGAATATCAAAGGGTCATTTCTTAATACATGAGAGGTCACACTGGTGCAAGAGCACCTAAGGAACAAAAGATAGTTCATTAGGTAAATAAGAAACCTAGAGGAATAATTTTGTTTTGTTTTCATAAGGTCATGTACACCATTGTGTGGAGAGCTTAAAGGTTTTTTTGATCTTTGGAAAAGAGGTTGTCAAAAATTCAATAAGTTTAGACGCTCATCTTGCTGAGTTGACAAAAGTTGCCAAAGGTTGAAAAACATAGTGGATTTTATAAGTTTCATCTTTAGGTCTTCTATAGGTTCAAAAAAATGAACTTAACTATTTTAGAAGCCTATTTAAGAGATGCTTCGACCATGGGGTAGGGTTAGAGGCACTGATATTGTAGTGACATTTTATGACATTGAAAGAAACAACGTTTTGTGAGACATTTTCTGGTTTTTGCAACTAAATAGTGCTTTAATGGATTAAACCTGTTATTGTTTTGGTTGTGGAATGTAGTGTTGGTAGTTTACAAGCAGTGTATAACATTAAATAGCTTCTTTGTCCAATTTGTAAGCACTTTTTGTAAATAGTTTCATTTTACCCTGTTGTTGGTCTGAACTAGACAGGTTTTAGGAAATGGGGTGCTAGAGCACTTTCCCACCATACAAAATGTATGGCCCTTTAGGAACAGTTCCTAGACACCATGCTTGTACATATGGTAGATTCTAGGGCTTGTGTGTGTGCGGGATCAGCTAGCAATGTCTTGCCCTAGGCGAGCCAGGCAGAGTCTGGCTAGGGAAGACAAGGAGTGAAATACTCATATTTTGCAGGGGTGTTAAGATTTTGAAGAAATTCTTTTTGGTGAATTCAGCTAATGGTCTTGGCAACGTCTGATGGTCAGGAGGAGACTCCATCAACCCATTTGGTGTGTGAAAACTTTGACAGTTTGAAATAGCCTGGGAAAGGCTAGTAAACCCTAGGTTTTGGCCATTTTTGTGTATGGGTAGTGTAGAGGCAGTGCTGGTTCAAAACCCTAAAAATATTAAAGGTGTGGACATGGGAAACGGCTGATCCCATAATAGTGGTTTACAATTTTTGGCCAAACTGGACATTGAAATTATTATTTTTAACTAAATCTTCACATTTAGGCACCTATAGCGGCTAAACTGTGAGGAATTTGAAGATGGTGCAAACTAGAGTCTCATCAAATTTTGTCTGTAGATTCTAAAAATATGTTTTTCAAAATTTTTGGAATCAAATTACTTCTTTTTTCCATCTCCCATGAAAATTGATTTTTTTCAAAACAACATTTTAAAAAGTTACGCAATCAGATAACACAACTTTTTCCATGAAGGATAAAATTCTAATTCTTTCAAATTTAGATTTGTAACTCTGATATCTAGTGCTTCCACTTGGTTAGATAGTTTTTATTGAATATTTTTTCCTTAATCAAGTTTCAAAGTCAAACTAATTACAATTCGATACGCCACATAAGATAACACAACTTTTTGTATATGTCAATTTTTTTATTTTTTTTTGTTGATCAAGGACTTCAATATCTAGTGCACTCATATTTTTATTTTTTTTTTGATAATCTTATATTTTTCCACATGTGAAGAACAAAGAAATTCATTTTGATGAAAAACCTATGTTTAATAAAACTTAAAAACAAATACATAACAAAACCAAAACATATTAAAATTATATTCATTGGATAGCTTGTTATGAGGAATACCATAATCATTTGAAATAATTTTAAATGAATTCATTTGATCCCCAAAAGCTAAATCAAAAGTGATTTTTTATCAGCATTTTGATAGGTGTAAAGGAGACACATTTATAGGTATGGTTTAAAATTAGCGAGGTTCTATCCAAGGGGGTTTGATCTAAGGTGATTTGATCAAACCCTCTTCAATTGGAATCCTTAAAATGGAACTCTTTAAGGCTTAAATCATTATATTTTCTAAAAATATGTGATTTCAGCTAAAATCCATTCCTCTCAGGAATTATAAACCACTATTATGACAACACCCAAACACTAATCCCAAACAAAGAACCGAGGTCTTCTGGTGGGTTTTGGAGTAACTTCCATTTTTCTTGGGTTAGGAGGCCTAATTGGGGCTCTAGGCTTGTAGCCTTTTCTAACCCTAGGAAAGGTATTGGTGGAAGCGATGGGGAATTGGAATCTTGTGATTGTATAAGAACCCTAAATAGGTCACTTTGAATCTTTTACAACGTTTTCACACCCCTGCAAGTACCTAATTGAGTGTTGAGGGTAATTGGCCTTTAGGGAAGAATAAGGGTCAAAGGTGAGATAGTGGCAAAGCACCAAGATTGGCTTGGTAGTATGAAAGACTATTGATAGTGGGGTTGGCCAGAAGGACCAGGAGTTTCTATATCTTAAATAGGACCTAAAGGTTAAGGTGGGAGAGTCACCTAAGAGTTCTTGAGATCAAGGACCTAGAGCATGGGATAGTGAGTGTCTCATCCAACCTACCCTATTAGATTGGTATCGGAGCAAGTTAAAGATTGGGAAAGAATCTTGTATGTTTGAGGTTGAGTCTAGTGATTTTTCCATCATGGTGACAAATGTAGAATTGGCCAAGATGGTTGAAGAGTAGGAGGAAGACAATAAACAATTGAGGGAAAGAATAGCCAAAATTGAGCAAGCAGTGAGGAGTACGCAATTTGAAGGAAGGATCCCTAAGGAAGAGGAGGTTGCAGAGGAAGAAAAGACCCCTGAACTAGACCCTATTTTGAAAGAGGAGCCTTTCTTGAAGGCATTGAAGGCCTTGAGTGGAAAAGCACTTGAAGGCATGCCACTATTTAGTGGGAAAATGGAAGCTGATTTAGTCATGGACTGGATAGAGGGAATGGAAAACCATTTTGAATGTGATGGAGTCACTGAAGCACAGAAGGTGAAGGTGGCCAAATCAAGACTAAGAGGTTCTGCTCTGACATGGTGGAAATTCATTCAGACAGAGAGGGAAAAAGAAGGTAAGCAACCTATAACTACTTGGAAGGGAATGGTTGCCAAAGTAAAAGAAGCATACATGCTAGATGACTATGAGATTTAGTTACACAAGAAGAGACAAAGCTTAAGGCAGAAAGACCAAGATGTGAATACTTACACTGAGGAGTTTCAAAAACTTTGTATAAGGTCCAATGTTACAGAGGATGAAAGTATTAAGGTAGCTAGATACCTTAACGGTTTGAAATGGAACATCCAAGAGGAGATGGATCTTTTAAGTCCTAAGACTGTGCATCAATTTTACCAATTGGCTATCAAGATTGAGGAAAGAAACAAGAGGAAGCAAGACCAATCTTCTAAGGGAAGAGGTAAAGGCAGAGATCAAAGAGATCAAAGAGGGCAGAGTGGTGGCTACCAAGGTAGAGGAAATGACCAAAGAAACCAAGGTGAGTCTAAATTAACAGAGCATGGAGGTGAAACATCTTTTATAGGAGGATGTAATAGAGGTAGAGGACCTCAAGGAGGTTCAAATAGAGGAAGAGGAGCAGGTAGGAGAAATTCATATTTTGCAAACATGAAATGCTACCATTGTAGTCAAGTAGGTCATCCTGCTTATAGGTGCCTGGAGAAAGCATCTTCATCAAGCAATGAGAAGAGAGTGGCTTATGCACAAGAGGAAACCATGAGTCCTAAGGCATTTGAGATCAGTCATATTGAATTTGAGGTAGGAGAGAATCTTATGTTCAATAGAGTTTTGATCAGACAACTGGTAAAGGAAGAACCAAAATACACAAGAGCTCTATTTAGAGTAAGATGCAAGATACTTGGAAAAGTGTGCAAGTCCATAGTAGATTCAAGTTGAATAGAAAACATCATCTCAGAGGAGGCAGTAATGAAACTGAAATTGGAGAAGGTACTCGATACTAACCCCTAGAAGGTCACATGGCTAAACAAGGGACAAAGTGTTTTAGTGAATGAACAAGGAAAGGTGGAGTTTTCCATTGGAGGGTACAAGGACAAGTTAGTTTGTGATGTTTTACCCATGGATGCATGCCATCTACTACTGGGTAGACCATGGCAGTATGACATAAGTGTCATGTATGATGGAAAAGAGAACACCATTTCATTCAAGAAGGATGGAAAGACTTTTATGTTGCAGTCATTGTCAGAAGAATATGAAGGACAGTCAAAGACACTAAACATCATGTTGAGAAATGGTAAAGAGTTCCTTAACAACCTACATCAAGGGAGTGAAGGATATGTGGTTGTGTTACAACCTAAAGAGGAAGATAAGGCTGAAAAGATAGTCCTACCGGAAGCAGTCCAAAAGTTACTTGTAAGGTACAAGAGCATAGTTAGTGATGGTACACCTACTAATTTACCTCCATAGAGAGCCATTAGTTATCAAATTGACGTCATACCTAGAGCTTCATTACCAAACAACACAACATACAAGCTTACACTTGATCATAACCTAGAAGTAGCTAGGCAAGTGCAAGAGTTGTTGGATAAAGGATTGATTCAAAAGAGCATCAGCCCATGTGCACTAGTGGTTTTAGCAACCAAGAAAGGAGGTAAGTTGAGGTTATGTATTGATTCTAGAGCAATAAATAGAATCATAATCAGATATAGATTCCCTATCCCTAGGATTGAAGACTTGATGGATTGTCTTGGAGGAGCTTAGTACTTCACCAAGTTGGATCTCAAGAGTGGATACCATCATATTAGAATTAAGGATGGTGATGAGTGGAAGACAACATTTAAGACAAATGATGGGTTATATGAATGGAGAGTGATGCCATTTGGCCTCTCTAATGCCCCTAGTAAATTTATGAGGCTCATGAATAAAGTGCTTAAAGACTTTACATGGATATTTGTGGTAGTGTATCTTGATGACATCCTCATATACAACAAGACAGCAGAAGAGCATTTGAAACATGTGGAGTAGGTTCTTAGAAGGTTGCAAGAGGAGAAGTTGGCAATCAACCTAGAGAAGTGTGAGTTCTTTAAGCAATAGCTTGTCTATTTTGGTTTTTTAGTTTCCAAGGGATCATTGAAGATGGATCCAAGCAAGGTGGAAGGTATCCTAAACTAGCCTACACCAACCACAAGGACTAAGGTAAGAAGTTTTAATGGATTGGCTCAATTTTATAGAGAATTCATAAGGAAATTTAGAGGCATATGTGCACCAGTCCTAGATACAATCAAGGGTGGTCTAAAAACTAAGTTTTTGTGGACTCAAGAAGTTGAGAAAGGGTTTGAGAAACTGAAACAAGAAGTGGCAACTCAACGTATTCTTTTGTTACCTAGTTTTGATAAATTGTTCATTGTTGAATGTGATGCAAGTGGAGTGGCAGTAGGAGGAGTGCTAAGTCAAGAGGGTAGGCCTATAGCCTTCTTTAGTGAGAAGCTCAATGAAGCAAAGAAGAAGTATTCAACCTATGACTTAGAACTTTATGCTTTGGTTCAGTCACTTAGAAAATGGAGGCATTACCTTCTACCCAAGGAGTTTGTAGTCTTCACTGACAATCAGGCACTTAGTTTTACAAACACTCAAGAGAAGTTGAGTAATAGGCATTTGAAATGGATGGAATACATCCAAGCTTTTACTTTCACCATCAAGCACAAGAAGGGAGAGCTAAATAAAGTGGCAGATGCATTGAGCAGGAGGTTGTTGACAGTGCAAGAGATACAGATCAAGAGCATTGGCACAAAGAGTTTCAAGGATCTCTATGCGGAAGATTAAGACTTTTTAGTGGTCTATAAGGTATTTTCTAACTTTGAGAACCATTTACATAGCCAATACTCTGAGTATACATTGCAAAATGGGTTATTGTTTAAGGGAAATCAGTTATGTGTTCCAGAAGGGTCAATGATGGAAAATCTTATTCAAGAAAAGCATAATGGTAGTCTTAGTGGACATTTTGGCATCCACAAGACCTTAGAACTAGTGAAAAGATTCTATTACTAGACTAAGTTGGCAAGAGATGTTAGGATGTATGTGGAACAATGTGTTGTGTGTATGAATTTCTAAGGGAGGAGCTAGTAATGCTGGTTTATATCAACCCCTACCCATTCCCAATAGACCATGGGAGTGTGTGAGCATGGATTTTGTGGTAGGCATTCCTAAGACCAAGACTAGTTTTGACAGTGTTTATGTAGTATTAGATAGATTTAGCAAGATGAGTCATTTCATTCCTTGCAAACCTACTCACGATGCTAGCTACATAGCTCATCTTTTCTTCAAGGAGGTTGTAAGGATCCATGGATTCCCTTTGAGCATAGCTTTAGACAGGGATGTGAAGTTCATGAGTCACTTTTAGAAGACTCTATGGAGTAGATTGGGCACAAATTTGTCATTTGGATCAGATTACCATCCTCAGACCAATGGTCAAATAGAGGTGGTTAACAAGGTGCTAGGTAATCTTCTAAGGTGCCTAACAAAGGAATATGGACAGACATGGGATATGGTTATCTCACAAGTTGAGTATGCTTACAATGATAGTGTGAACCAAGCCATAGGGAAAAGTCCTTTTGAAGTTGTGTATGGGATGCACCCAAGAGGCATATGTGATCTCAGAGATCTTGGAGCTATGGACCATAGGAGTGGACATGCAGAAGACTTCAGTTAGACCATGAAGGAGATTCAGGAGTAGGTAAAGAGTACAGTCACTGAGGCTACATAAAAGTTGAAGGAGAAGGAAGATATGTCAAGGAAAGATGTGCAATTTTAAGTAGGGGACTATGTTATGGTCCACCTTAACAAGTCAAGGTTGTAGAAGGGAATGTCAACCAAGTTGCAGATTAAAATAGTGGGTCCATGCAAGATATTGGCCAAATATGGAAGGAATGCATATAAGGTGGAGTTGCCTACTGATCTAGGAATCTCACCAATTTTCAACATAGCTGATTTGATCAAGTATAAGGGAACAGTCAGGAGATATTTAAGGACATCAGTAATGTACCCCTACCTAGTCAAGACAAGCCTCAGGTAGAGAAGATCTTGGATTCAAGAGTACAAAAGTCTACAAGGAACAAGGTGTACATGGAGCACCTTATCAAGTGGAAGAATAAGCATGAGTCAGAAGCCACATGGGTATAGGAAGATCAGTTCAAGAAGTTTGGAATTGACCTGTCTTTACTCTCCCTTTCCATTCCTTAGTGTTTGGACTGAGAGGGGGAGAATGGTGCAGGAGCACCTAAGGAACAACAAACAGTTCATTAGGTAAATAAGAAACCTAGAGGAATAATTTTGTTTTGTTTTCATAAGGTCATGTAGACCATTTTCTGGAGAGCTTAGAGGTGGTTTTGATCTTTGGAAAAGAGGTTGTCAAAAAATCAATAATTTTAAAAGCTCATCTTGCTGAGTTGACAAAAGTTGCCCAAGGTTGAAAAACATAATGGATTTTATAAGTTTCATCTTTAGGTCTTCTATAGGTTCAAAAAAAGGAACTTAGTTGTTTTAGAAGCCTATTTCAGAGATGCTTCGCCCATGGGGCAGGGTTAGAGGCACTGATATTGTAGTGGCATTTTGTGACATTGAAAGAAACAACATTTTGTGAGACATTTTCTGGTTTTTGCAACTAAATAGTGCTTTAATGGATTAAATCTGTTATTGTTTTGGTTTTGGAATGTAGTGTTGTTAGTTTACAAGTAGTGTATAACATTAAATAGCTTCTTTGTTCAATTCGTAAGCACTTTTTGTAAATAGTTTCATTTTACCCTGTTGCTGGTCTGAACCAGACAAGTTCTAGGAAATGGGGTGCTAGAGCACTTTCCCACTATACAAACTATATGGCCCTTTGGAAACAGTGCCTAGACACCATGCTTGTACATATGGTAGATTCTAGGGCTTGTGTGTGTGCAGGAGCGGCTAGCAATGTCTTGCCCTAAGCGAGCTAGGCAGAGTTCGGGTAGGGAAGATAAGGAGTGAAAGACTCATATGTTGCAGGGGTGTTAAGATTTTGAAGAAATTATTTTTGGTGAATTTAGCTGATGGTCTTGGAAAAATCAGATGGTTAGGAGGAGACTCCATTGGCCCATTTGGTTTCTAAAACCTTTGACAGTTTGAAACAGCCTGGGAAAGGCTAGTAAACCCTAGGTTTTGGCCATTTTTGTGTATGGGAAGTGTATGGGTAGTGCTGGTTCAAAACCCTAAAAATCTTCAAGGTGTGGACATGGGAAACACTAATCCAAACAAAGAACCTAGGTCTTTTGGTGGGTTTTGGAGTAACTTCCATTTTTCTCGTGTTAGGAGGACTAATTGGGGCTCTAGGCTTGTAGCCTTTTCTAACCCTAGGAAAGGTATTGGTGGAAGCGATGGGGAATTGGAGTCTTGTGATTGTATAAGAACCATAAATAGGTTACTTTGAAGCTTTTACAATTTTTTCACACCCCTGCAAGTACCTAATTTAGTGTTGAGGGTAATTGGCCTTTAGGGAAGAATAAGGGTCAAAGGTGAGATAGTGGAAAAGCACCAAGATTGGCTTGGTAGTATGAAAGATTATTGATAGTGGGGTTGGCCAGAAGGACCAGGGGTTTCTATATCTGAAATAGGACCTAAAGGTTAAGGTGGGAGAGTCACCTAAGATTTCTTGAGATCAAGGACCCAGAGCATGGGACAGTGAGTGTCTCATCCAACCTACCCTATCAGATTGGTATTAGAGCAAGTTAAAGATTTGGGAAAGAATATTGTATGTCTGAGGTTGAGTCTAGTGATTCTTCCATCATGGTGAGAAATGCAGAACTGGCCAATATGGTTGAAGAGCAGGAGGAAGATGATAAACAGTTGAGGGAAAGAATAGCCCAACTTGAGCAAGCAGTGAGGAGTGCGCAATTTGAAGGAAGGATCCCTAAGGAAGAAGAGGTTTCAGAGCAAGACAAGACCACTGATCCTAACCCTGTTTTGTTAGAGGAGCCTTTCTTGAAGGCATTGAAGGCCTTGAGTGGAAAATCACTTGAAGGCATACCACTATTTAGTGGGAAAATGGAAGCTAATCTAGTCATGGACTGGATAGAGGGAATGGAAAACCATTTTGAATGTGATGGATTCACTGAAGCATAGAAGGTAAAGGTGGCCAAATCAAGACTAAGAGGTTCTACTTTGACATGGTGGAAATTCATTTAGACAGAGAGGGAAAAAGAAGGTAAGTAGCCTATAAATACTTGGAAGGGAATGGTTGCCAAAGTAAAAGAAGCATATATGCCAGATGACTATGAGATTTAGTTACACAAGAAGAGACAAAGCTTAAGGAAAAAAGACCAAGATGTGAATACTTGCACTAAGGAGTTTCAAAAACTTTGTATGAGGTCCAATGTTATAGAGGATGAAAGTCTTAAGGTAGCTAGATACCTTAACGGTTTGATATGGAACATTCAAGAGGAGATGGCTCTTTTAAGTCCTAAAACTGTGCATCAATGTTACCAATTGGCTATCAAGATTGAGGAAAGAAACAAGAGGAAGCAAGACTAGGCTTCTAAGGGCAGAGGTAAAGGTAGAGATCAAAGAGATCAAAGAGGGCAGCGTGGTGGCTACCAAGGTAGAGGCAATGACCAAAGAAAACAAGGTGAGTCTAAATTAACAAAGCCTGGAGGTGAAACATCTTCTAGAGGAGGGCATAATAAAGGTAGAGGACATCAAGGAGGTTCAAACAGAGGAAGAGGAGCAGGCAGGGGAGATTCATATTTTGCAAACATGAAATGCTACCATTGTAGTCAAGTAGGTCATCCTGCTTATAGGGGCTTGGAGAAAGCATCTCCATCAAGCAATGAGAAGAGAGTGGCTTATGCAGAAGAGGACACCATGAGTCCTAAGGCATCTGAGATCAGTCATATTGAATCTAAGGAAGGAGAGAATCTGATGTTCAGTAGAGTTTTGATTAGACAACCAGTCAAGGAAGAACCAAAATAAAGGAGAGCTCTATTTAGAGTAAGATGCAAGATACTTGGAAAAGTGTGCAAGGTCATAGTAGATTAAGGTTCAATAGAAAACATCATCTCAAAGGAGGCAATAATGAAACTAAAATTGGAGAAGGTACCCCATACTAACCCCTAGAAGGTCACATGGCTAAACAAGGGACAAAGTGTTTTAGTGAATGAACAAGTAAAGGTGGAGTTTTCCATTGGAGGGTACAAGGACAAGTTAGTTTGTGATGTTTTACCCATGGATGCATGCAATCTACTACTGGGTAGACCATGGCAGTATGACAGAACGGTCATGTATGATGGAAAAGAGAACACCATTAGGATGGAAAGACTTTTATGTTGCAGTCACTGTCAGAAGAAGATGAAGGACAATTAAAGACACCAAACATCATGTTGAGCAGTGGTAAAGAGTTCTTTAACAACCTACATCAAGGGAGTGAAGCATATGTGGTTGTGTTACAACCTAAAGAGGAAGATAACGCTGAAAAGACAATCCTACCAAAAGCAGTGTAGAAGTTACTTGTAAGGTACAAGAGCATAGTTAGTGATGGTACACCTGAAACTTTACCTCCAAAGAGAGCCATTAGTCATCAAATTGACTTCATACCTGGAGCTTCATTACCAAACAAAGTAGCATACAAGCTTGCACCTGATCAGAACTTAGAAGTAGCTAGGCAATTGCAAGAGTTGTTGGATCAAGGATTGATTCAAAAGAGCATCAGCCCATGTGTAGGACCAGTGGTTTTAGCAACCAAGAAAGGAGGTAAGTTGAGGTTACGTACTGATTCTAGAGCAATAAATAGAATCACAATCAGATATAGATTCCCTATCCCTAGGATTGAAGACTTGATGGATTGTCTTGGAGGAGCTCAGTACTTCACCAAGTTGGATCTCAAGAGTGGATACAATCAGATCAGAATTAAGGATGGTGATGAGTGGAAGACAACATTTAAGACAAATGATGGGTTATATGAATGGAGAGTGATGTCATTTGGCCTCTCTAATGCCCCTAGTACATTCATGAGGCTCATGAATGAAGTGCTTAAAGACTTTATAGGGATATTTGTGGTAGTGTATCTTGATGACATCCTCATTTACAACAAGACAGCAGAAGAGCATTTGAAACATGTGGAGCAGGTTCTTAGAAGGTTGCAAGAGGAGAAGTTGGAAATCAACCTAGAGAAGTGTGAGTTCTTTAAGCAAGAGCTTGTCTATTTTGGTTTTTTTAGTGTCCAAGGGATCATTGAAGATGGATCCAAGCAAGGTGGAAGCTATCCTAAATTGGCCTACACCAACCACAGGGACTGAGGTAAGAAGTTTTCATTGATTGGCTCAATTTTATAGAAAATTCATAAGGAAATTTAGTGGCATATGGGCACCATTCCTAGATACAATCAAGGGTGGTCTAAAAACTAAGTTTGTGTGGACTCAAGAATCTAAGAAAGGGTTTGAGAAACTAAAACAAGAAGTGGAAACTCAACCTATTATTTTGTTACCTAGTTTTGATAAATTGTTCACTCTTGAATGTGATGCAAGTGGAGTGGCATTAGGAGGAGTTCTAAGTAAAGAGGGCAGGCCTATAGCCTTCTTTAGTGAGAAGCTCAATGAAGCAAAGAAGAAGAATTCAACCTATGACTTAGAACTTTATGCTTTGGTTCAGTCACTTAAAAAATGGAGGCATTACCTTCTACCCAAGGAGTTTGTAGTCTTCACATACAATTAGGCACTTAGTTTTATCAACACTCAAGAGAAGTTGAGTAATAGGCATTTGAAATGGATGGAATACATCCAAGCTTTTACTTTCACCATCAAGCACAAGAAGGGACAGCTAAACAAAGTGGCAGATGCATTGAGCAGGAGGTTGTTGACAGTGCAAGAGATACAGATCAAGAGCATTGGCATAGAGACTTTCAAGTATCTCTATGGGGAAGATGAAGACTTTTTAGAGGTCTATAAGGTATGTTCTAACTTTGAGAACCATTTCCATAGCCAATACTCTAAGTATACATTGCAAAATGGGTTATTGTTTAAGGGAAATAAGTTATGTGTTCCAAAAGGGTCAATGATGGAAAATTTAATTTAGGAAAAGCATAATGGCAGTCTTAGTGGACATTTTGGCATCCACAAGACCTTAGAACTAGTGCAAAGATTCTATTACTGGACTAAGTTTGCAAGAGATGTTAGGAAGTATGTTGAACAATGTGTTGTGTGTATGAAGGCTAAGGGAGGAGCTATTAATGCTGGTTTATATCAACCCCTACCCATTCCTAACAGACCATGGGAGTGTGTGAGCATGGATTTTGTGGTAGGCCTGCCTAAGACCAGGACTGGTTTTGACAGTGTTTATGTAGTAGTAGACAAATTTAGCAAGATGAGTCATTTCATTCCTTGCAAAACTACTCATGATGCTAGCTACATAGCTCATCGTTTCATCAAGGAGGTTGGAAGGATCCATGGATTGCCTTTGAGCATAGTTTCAGATAGGGATGTGAAGTTCATGAGTCACTTTTGGAAGACTCTATGGAGTAGATTGGGAACAAATCTGTCATTTGGATTAGCTTACCATCCTCAGACCGATGGTCAAACAGAGGTGGTTAATAGGGTGCTAGGTAATCTTCTAAGGTGCCTAACTAAGGAATATGGACATACATTGGATATGGTTATCTCAAAAGTTGAATATGCTTACAATGATAGTGTGAACTGGACCATAGGGAAATGTCCTTTTGAAGTTGTGTATGGGATGCGCCCAAGAGGCATATGTGAGCTCAAATATTTTGGAGCTATGGACCATAGGAGTGGACATGCAGAAGACTTCAATCAGACCATGAAGGAGATTCAAGAGCAGGTAAAGAGGACATTCTCTGAGGCTACACAAAAGTTGAAAGAGAAGGTAGATATGTCAAGGAAAGATGTGCAATTTCAAGTAGGGGACTATGTTATGGTCCACCTTAACAAGTCAAGGTTTTAGATGAAAAGAGTGGGTCCATGCAAGATATTGGCCAAATATGGCAAGAATGTATATAAGGTGGAGTTACCTACCAATCTAGGAATCTCACCAGTTTTCAACATAGCTAATTTGATCAAGTATAAGGGAACAGTCAATGATGAGGTTCAGAATAGTTAGGAGATCTATAAGGATATCAGTAATGTACCCCTACGTAGTCAAGACAAGCCTTAGGTAGAGAAGATCTTGGAGTCAAGAGTATAAAAGTCTACAAGGAACAAGGTGTACATGGAGCACCTTATGAAGTGGAAGAATAAGCATGAGTTAGAAGCCACATGGGTATAGGAAGATCAGTTCAAGAAGTTTGGCATTGACCTATCTTTACTCTCCACTTCCATTCCTTAGTGTTTGGGATGAGAGGGGGAGAGTGGTGCAGGAGCACCTAAGGAACAACAGACAGTTCATTAGGTAAATAAGAAACCTAGAGGAATAAAAATTTTTTGTTTTGATAAGGTCATGTAGACCATTGTGTGGAGAGATTAGAGGTGGTTTTGATATTTGGAAAAGAGGTTGTCAAAAATTCAATAAGTTTAGAAGCTCATCTTACTGAGTTGACAAAAGTTGCCAAAGGTTGAAAAACACAGTGGATTTTATAAGTTTCATGTTTAGGTCTTCTATATGATCGAAAAAAGGAACTTAACTACTTTAGAAGCCTATTTAAGAGATGCTTCAACCATGGGGCAGGGTTAGAGGCATTGATATTGTAGTGACATTTTGTGACATTGAAAGAAACTGCATTTTGTGAGACATTTTATGGTTTTTGCAACTAAATAGTGCTTTAATGGATTAAACATGTTATTGTTTTGGTTGTGGAATGTAGTGTTGTTAGTTTACAAGTAGTGTATAACATTAAATAGCTTCTTTGTTCAATTTGTAAGCACTTTTTGTAAATAGTTTCATTTTACCTTGTTGCTGGTCTGAACCATACAAGTTTTAGAAAATGGGTTGCTAGAGAACTTTCCCATTGTACAAACTATACGGCCCTTTGGGAATAGTGACTAGACACCATGCTTATACATATGGTAGATTCTAGGGCTTGTGTGTGTGCAGGAGTAGCTAGCAATGTCTTGCCCTAGGCGAGCTAGGCAGAGTCCGGGTAGGGAAGACAAGGAGTGAAAGACTCATATTTTGCATGGGTGTTAAGATTTTGAAGAAATTATTTTTGGTGAATTCAGTTGATGGTCTTGGCAACATCTGATGGTTAGGAGGAGACTCCATCAGCCCATTTGGTGTGTGAAACCTTGGACAGTTTGAAACAGCCTGGGAAAGGCTAGTAAACCCTAGGTTTTGGCCATTTTTGTGTATGGGCAGTGTACGGGCAGTGCTGGTTCAAAACCCTAAAAATATTCAAGGCGTGGACATGGGAAACACTAATCCCAAACAAAGAACCTAGGTCTTTTGGTGGGTTTTGGAGTAACTTCCATTTTTCTCGCGTTAGGAGGCCTAATTGGGGCTCTAGGCTTGTAGCCTTTTCTAACCCTAGGAAAGGTATTGGTGGAAGCAATGGGGAATTGGAGTCTTGTGATTGTATAAGAACCCTAAATAGGTCACTTTGAAGCTTTTACAATTTTTTCACACCCCTGCAAGTACCTAATTAATTGTTGAGGGTAATTGGCCTTTAGGGAAGAATAAGGGTCAAAGGTGAGATAGTGGCAAAGCATTAAGATTGGCTTGGTAGTATGAAAGATTATTCATAGTGGGGTTGGCCAGAAGGACTAGGGGTTTCTATATCTGAAATAGGACCTAAAGGTTAAGGTGGGAGAGTCACCTAAGAGTTCTCTAGATCAACGACCTAGAGCATGGGACAATGAGTGTCTCATCCAACCTACTTTATCACACACCTTAGGGAATATCACACATGACACCAACACTAAGAGAAGACAAATCATAAAATGAAGGTTCACACTTTAGGGAGTATTATCCATAGTATAACAATGAAAGGGAACATAACATGCCATGAAAACTCATGATTTTAGGGGATATCAAGCCTAATATCAGCACAAAGGAGACACAAACATAGATTGAGTAGGATACGCTTTGGTAGACATTCATGTGATACTACTATTAACAAGGTCACACTTTATAGGAGATTTATGATATCATCACTAAAAAGGGACTATTTCTAGTGCAAACAATGTGTGGAGTACTATATGCCCCCCCTTAAAATTTTAGTGTACTTGCTACACTGATATTTTAAGGAGATACAAAGGGATCCCTTGTAGTAAGGAATACACCTAACATAAGGCTACCTAACCCTTACCCCCCAAGCATAGGGACAAAGTTGAGCCATAATGAATGATAGCATGTTGCTCCTTGTGAAATGAAATATGATTGCACAAAACCAAATTTATAGCCCCATGCATGGTAATGAGAATTATGTAATACTACAACACTACAACATGGAAAGGAGAAACAATGAATACAATTTAATCTATTATCCAATCAAATTTATTGTTATAAGGATCTAACTTTTCCAATTTCTTCTTCAAAACATGAAATTAATCAGCTATGTGTCCAAATATTTTATGATACACACAATATGATGTGTTTTATTCTTCCATTTAGTATCTATTCTTTCATGAATGTTGGGAAAACGTGTCTCAACCTTGAAATTCCATAAGGTTCTATTGATATGTAAGTGCAAGGGTGGGTACCTCCCCGCAAGGGGTCTAGGGACCACACACCATCAAAAGATAAATTTTATTTATATTTTATTATTTTTAATTTGGACTGTTTATCATTAGGTCTTAGATATTCTAGTCAATATTTTGTTGTCTTGAGTTTCCATAGGAGACAACCCTATTTTATGAGGGCATTATATTATAACTATATCATGGTGTATTCTATGAATCTAATAGTGATATTCTTGCCTTTGGATCTCTGGTCGGTGATACTCCTTTGAGAAGCTCACTCTAAAAAAAATTGTAATCTTCATGATTTCTAAATAATATATTGGGTAGCTTTTAGAGTGTGGGGTTTTTCTCCCGAAAGGGTTTTCCCCACATAAATCACTATGTTTTGGTATGCATGATATTTATGTTTATTTTTGTTTAAGTTTTTGTAATTGTTGTAAAGATCTATAAAGGTTTGCATTATCATCATCTCAATATTAGTGTAGGAAGTTGTTCCACTACAAGGTTAGCTTCCTTAAAAGTGGTATCAAGGGCTAATCACCTTTGGTTCAGTTGTGAGTTGTTGGTTTTTTTAACTAATATAGATTTGAGTGGGAGCTTGTGTAAAAGATAATTTGTGATCTTGTTGTAGGAATTTTTCGAGATAGAAAGTTCATTAGGGATAATAGAGGTGGATAATTTTTCTAGAAATAGTTTTGAAATGTGGAAGCTAGAGATGAAGATTTGTTGATAGATCAAGATCTATGGGACGTTGTTGATGAGAAATTTTCAAGGCCTGTAGATCCTACTATGGCTACTCAATATGATGTTATGGATTGTAAATCCAAGGGTCTAATTGTATTGTGCTTTAAAAACTCTTTTTTAATCAATTTCCATGAAGAGACCTCTACATACCAACTATGGAAGAAGCTTGGTGAGATGTATCAAGCAAAATCTTTAGTGAAATATATTTTCTTGAGGAAGAAATTATATTCCTTGAGAATGGAAGAGAGTGGATGAATTACAAACCGCCTAGAATCATTCAATATGTTCGTGGACCAATTAGCATTAGTTGGTGTCAAAATTGATGATGAGGAGAAATGTCGGATTTGTCTTTTTTCTTTGTCTGATTCATGGGATTCTCTTGTTATGGCTATTGGGAGTACTTCTATTATTTTGAAGACTAAAGTGTTGAAAACCTAAAATACTAAGAGGGGGGAAAATTAGTATTATTTTAAACCACTCAATGATTTAACCATTCAAATCATAACATGCTCATTTTTTAGAAATGAAGGAAATCAAGAAAACATCCAACAATAACACATAACACATGAACACTAGGATTTTTACATACCCAAAATGGGAAAAACCATGGTGAGGATTATATCACAATATATTATAACTGGTTATAGTATATTATAGAAGTTCTCACTACAAGTGAACTCATTATCAAAGTGGACTCACTACCCACTAAGAAACAAAAAAGATAGAAGAGATTGTGGATCACAACTAGATTTTAACTCTTCCAATTACATATATCATATGCATGAAATACAGTTCCAATGAAGCTCAGAATACAAATTCAAAACTCTTCATACTGATCTGAATCAACACTTTGCTTTGTTCTACATTCACACTAACTTCACACAATTCATAGCCACTTACTTTTGTCATATACCATCATCATAAAAATACCAAAAAATATCTAATTTATATATCCACTTCACCTATAACATCAATTAGGTTGCCCTAATTAGATGTAATATAATAAATGTAGCTTGTCGGCTCAAGATCTATCCACACATGCTTCATGTCAAGATTAAAGCCTTATAAGAATTTGAGGTAGGTCAGCACAGATCTAAAATATCATCCACATAATATATCAATACATACTTAACCTTCACAACACACATAACTCATTAGGTCAACATCACTAATGACCTAGTTACAAAATTCACCAACTGTACACCCATATTTGGACACATAGACCTCTAAAATTTAAGGAAACTAAAATATGCACTCATATTCCATCTTTCAACACCTCTACAACCCCAAAAATATATAATCCAATCCATGGTGAAGTGCATACTCATCAACACATATGTACTGCACTAGAAACGCCTGAAACTACTAAGCCAAACTTCTGTTACTCATAACTACAAAACCAAAAACAAAAAAAACATGAAAATTTAGAATTAGGTTTATCTATCGACCAACAAAATTATTTAGAAGCACATAGAAAAATCCCCATTAGTAGACTAATGTGGACCCAAATATCACATCCCCTATTCATAGAATCACCTAAATTAACACTTAGTCAATTTCCACAACTATTTCCTTCATTAGATCAAACCTTCTTGCAAAATTTTCTTTCATAATCATCTTCAAACATACTCAAGACACTTAAACTAATTTTCACCATAGTCTTTGTATCGGGATACAATGTTGACATCAATCTCAATAATACAATGCATAATTGTATATACCTTGTGCTAATTCCACATAATCATGTTGCCAACAAGTTTATCAATGACACAATCCCCCCATTTTTTATTGATGAAAACATGCCAAAAAAATATCCACTTGAAATTATTCTCCCCTTTTGACATCAAGGGAAAAGGGAACATACACCAATATTCATGATATACCAAATCTTGTTGTGATAAGGATGTTCATATATACATGCTGAAAAACTAAACTAAGCCCCCCTAAGAATGTTATTCATCATAAATAGATCAAAAAATTGTAATGAGTCTGAAATAATAAATTGAAAATGCATAAAGAAATAATAATACTATCAAATGGAGGATGTTGACACTTCGAGCTTCACAACATGAACTTGACATTCTTATTTTCCCTCTTCCTAGATATTCTTGGCTATGCCAAGCATCCTACACTGGGTCTCAAGCTCCATAAGCCATTCTTCACCTTCTTCTAGAGTGTTGTGTATTAGATTATTCTTGGTAGCTTTATCAGCACATACAAGGGCATTGGAAATAGATGTGAATTTTGAGTTTAGCAGGTCCCTTACATTTTTGAACTACATCATGATTTTGTCTTTTTGACCTTGTAGTTGGAAGTATTTCTAATGCAAATATTCTCTAGCTAATCTTATGCTTCCATCAAGGTCTTGTGTTAGGTCATATGTGTTGGAAGCTCTATATGTGTATGACTCTATTGATTCCATTTCATCTTTGATGCTCTTTGTGGTCTTGGGCCACTTCATACAAAACTAAAATAAGGCTTTGTCCTCAACCACACAAGGTTGTGCACCCTTGAGACTATCTTAAAATTTGTTGTGTGCTTGAGAACACTTCTCTATTACTTCCAATAGTCTTTTTTGATCCATTTTCTTGTCCATTTTTTTTTCTAGTTTATCATTCAATCAAGAGGCATACTATTTAAAAGAATCAATCAAAAACATCATGTTTTCCATAATAGAGATTGAATTTTCAATTTTTTCACTAGGTATGGCCTCTTGTAAGGTCTTCACAGATTCTTCAATCGACTCTCCACTCTTCTGATACATTTCAATGATTTCCATTCGTGTAGATGCATGGAAGACATCTCCTATTTGTAGCTTGTGAAGTGTGAAATCTTAGCAAGGTTTACATTGCCTTCTTTCATGGGAAACTATAATAGTTGTGCTAACATAACCAGTTAGAATTTCAATTACATATTTAGTAGATTTTGTAGAGAGTATCTAAAGGTTCCAAAGGATTCACCAATTGCATTTACCTCTTCCTCTACAATCATTTCTTTTAGCTCCTCCTTTTCATTATTACCAGTATTTCCTTGTGTCTCTGCTTCTTTCTTTTCCTCATCTCCAGAGGCATCTTCTTTGTTATGCTCATCTTATTTCTCTATTTCTCCATCACCTATAGTCTATTCAATATTATATGGAGGGATAACTATCTTCAATTTGTCTTGAGTTCTCTCTATAGGTGTCTCAATTACCAGAGGAGTATTAGGAGTGTCCTCCTTAGCAACAACTTCTTTGATAGCTACATTCTTCTCAACATTCTCCTCATCCTCCCTATTTTATTTTGCATTATCTTCCACTTCATGAGGAATATTATCTTGTGTAATTTCTTCATTTTCCTCATTCTCATGTTGGGAATCATCCTTCTACATATCATCTTCAACATTTTCTTCCATAGGCATCTCTTTCTTATTCTCAGGAGTCATTCCCAGGTTTTTTCCTAGCTCTGTTGCCTTTTCAACACTCTTTTTCTTTAGCCTCTTAAGATCATTTTGATCTCTTCCCATGAGGGTTGCCACCCTTTGTATTTTTTTGAGTTCTTTATTAAAAAATGTGTCCAATGAGACCTTATTTTCCTTAGAAAGAAGAGCACTTATCTTCTCCAATGCATAGGCCTTCAATTTGGCCTCTTCTTCTATAGCTTCTTCTCTCCTTTCAATCAAAACATTCCAAACCTCTGCATGTAATTGTTTCTTTATATTTTGCATGTCTACTTCAAGAACTATGATATATTTTACAATAGCTTCCACTATGGTGGCCTTTTCCACCTCATCAACCTAATTGTATAATGTTATAGTCTCTGCTAACATACATTTTGTACAATTCCATTAAAAAGTGCATCAAATTTCATTGGACTATGTGGTTCTACCAAATTCTTTTTCTTTTTCTTCTTTTATTCTAGTGTCCTCTTCTTGCTTACTTCTGCCTTCTTTCTCGCATATGAATAAAAAATTACTTCTTATCCTTTTCCACCTCAACCTCACTATCTATATCAATGATCTCAAACTTCATTCTTTTTGTACCTACTTCACCTTGTGAAGCTCCACCTTTTCTCTTTAGAACTAGTTTTGATCCTTCTTCTTCCTCTTCATCTTCAACATTAACACCTAGATAATACTCTCTAGTGGATTTTTTCTTAATACTTCTTTTCACATAGCCAAATTGTTGTGTTGTTAAAGCAACCTTTTCTTTTGTAAGCCCCTTTGCTTGCTTTATTGGATAAGACTTCTCCTTCTCCAAAGCACTAGTTTTCTTTGCAGGAGCACTGGTCTCCTTCCTCTTAGTTCCACTTGGTGTAGGGGTAGTCTTGAAGGAATTTTGAGCACCTAGAGGAGTGGTGGCTGCTCTTCTAGATCTCCTCACACTTGATGAGCTTCCGAGTGCTCTAGATTTATCCTTAGCTAAATCAACCTATTTTGGTGTGAGGCTCATTGCCTCAATAAAATATGCAATCATCTTTTCATCATTCTTCTTTATTTGTGGTTTCCTTTGCTCCATATGCACCTCCATTGATTTTTCCTCATAACTCCCATATATTCCTTGTGTGGTGTCCTTAGGTTTTCTCAACATATAATCTATAGATTCCATTATCTCATTCTCAGTAATCTCATATCCCAATTTTTGGATCCACACTATTCTTGGCTCTACTATTTGTGCATTTATCTCTGGAAACCAGGAAGATGAAATCCTTCTTATATTTCTCGACCATCTTCTAGGGAATTCTCTCCCTCTCTTGCATCCTCTTTTGAAAAACTACAAAGAATTCCACAAGGCCATCTTCCAATGCCTTTGCATCTCCCAAACCTCTCAATAAGTCTCTGATTTGATGAGCGTGATCCCACAATAGCGGGCTATAGTTTTTGGCCAAAATTGGCATTGAAATAAACTTTTGTAACTAAATCTCCACTTTTGGACACATATAGCTACTAAACCATAAGAAATTAGAAGATGATGCAAACTAGTTATTTGTGAAATTATGTCTATAGATTCTATTTAAAAAAAAAATTGGAATCAAATTGCATTTCTTTTTCCATCTCCTTCGATAACTAGTTTTTAATAGCAAAAAACATTTTTTAAGTTTGATGTTTACTGGAGAACACATAATTTTTTTTCTATGAAGAGTAAAATTATAATTTTTATGATATCTAACTCGTTCATTTGGTTTCATTATTTTTTACTGAATATGTTTTTCTTAATTAAGTTTTGAAGTCAAACCAATGATAATTTAGACATAGGTTTATTGTATAACACATAATTTTTTTGCAGTATAGAAATTCATTTTTTTTTGTTGAATCAAGGAAATCAATACGAAGAGCATAAATATTTTTCATATTTTTTTTGGTAATCTACTATTTTTCCACATGTACAGAACAAAGATCTTGATTTTTGATGAAAAACCTACATTCACAAGAAATGAAAAATAAATATAATAATCAAATTAATAATATTTAAAATTATACTTTTTGGGAAGCTTATAATAAGGACTAGATACTTAAAAAACATAAATTTTAAATGAATTCATTTGATTCCCCAAAAGTTAAATCAAAAGTTGTTTTCTATAAGCATTTTGATAGGTGTAGAGGAGACTCGATTATAGGTATGGTTTAAAACTAGCGAGGTTCTATCCAAGGGGTTTTGATATAAGGGGGTTTGATTAAACTATCTTTAATTAAAATCCTTTAAATGGAACCTCTCAAGGCTTAAATCATTGTATTTTCTAAAAATATGTGCTTTCAACAAAAATTGGGATGTCCCAGAAAGTAACCCATTATCATGGCAAAACCTATGAGCAACATGTTTCCCTTTCAACCACACTACACGATTCATTCCATGGAGTTCCTTCAAAAAGTAAAACAAAAAAAACACAATTAAAGTTCCATACTTAAAGGGATACCTGGTATCCTTTGTTTTCTGTAGGTTCTCCATGAGCTGCTACCTCAATAACTCACATAGGTCATAATTAGCTACCTTCTCCACCATTTCTTAGGCAGTATTGATGGTGATGGAAGATACAAAATTCTCCTTGTTGGATAAATACAACTTATAACCTATCATTATAGAGGCATACTTCATAGTAGGATTTTGTATTTTCTTCATTGTTAGCACCCTCTTATCATACGTAGCACTGGTAAGATCCATCACCACTTCATTCTTCACATAATTAAGTACCAAAATAGGTTTGGTTGAGCATAACCTTGTAACTTCTCTAATCACCTCATATGTGATTAATTTGGGTATATCCACCCATACAAACTTGTCGTGGATGTGGCTCAAGGTAAGTCTAATCCAAGCACTGTCATGGAAAATGTTGGAAAACCCTTGCCATACATCGAGCTTCTTTGCAACCAAATTTTGATATTCTGGATTCAACGCAAAATCCTCACTAGTAAGCTCATTTATCCACACATCACCCAGTTTGGAATGGTCATACTCTTCAAGATTACCATGAATATATATCTTTAAGTCCTCTATGTGCAAGACTCCATATGAAACCCTCAAGAAAGCACCTTCTGGATTGACCTCAATGGATTTGTTAGGATGCTTCTTAAATTTAGGTCAGAGTCTCTCAGACACATCCATAAACCTTGGTGTATCCATTGCAAATGTTAGTGTATTTAAATTAATTATTACACTAGCATAAGTTAACTTAGGTCTTGCATTTAATTAATTAAGTCCTAGGTTGCATTATTAGATAAATCATTTAATAAACATTTGGTATAATATTCCCTTCCATGTTTGTAGGGATAAGATTCCTTCTAGAAGATAAGTTGTCCTTCTAGAACTTATCTCAACATTTAATAATCATCTAGATAGGGTTCACATGTTGTTAGATCAAGAAACATGGAAAAATATCATGCATCTTAGGTTTCCATTCATGCCTATATATTCAAGTCATTTTGTACATTTGTAATCAATCTAATCTCATAATGTAGATCAATAATAGAATCTCCATTTTGCATGCCTAGTTGCAAGACTTTTTGTGTGGTTGATTATCTTTCCTAGAAAAGGTCCTCCATTGAAGATTATAGCTTCAGGGACCCTATGCATCCATAATCTCAACATGGTATCAAAGCATGTCTAGTGAAATGTCAACCCTCGATCAAGAAAGTTGTGTGTGAGATTCTTTGCAGGCTGAAGGTTTCCATTGAAGGCTACTTGATTCCACCCAGGGACCAAGATGATTTCTAAAGTATATTGAGTCAGATCCAAGCTCACCATTGTCTTCAGAAGGCCTCGAAACCCTAGGATCACCTACCCATTCATCAAAATTAGATATATCAAATCAGGAGCCATTAGAGGTATTTTTAGGGTTTGCAAAATCAATTGTACTATCCTTACAATTTGCAGAAAAATATCATCTCGATTAGTTGTCCTCTGAGAAAAAAAAATTTAGTCATAAGCCATTTCAATAATTGGTAGTGAATGCCATTTTGTTTCATGGTTGGCATTGCAGAAAATATTTATTTGGGGTTGATTTTATCTGTTGGCACATGTGATATATATTTTTGCACATATATTTTTTAAATCGACATCTAAATTTTTTTTTTTTGAATTTCCTATCTGCAATATTCAAAAAAATTTGGGGGTTGTTTTTTTAATCAAAAGTCAATGGAAATTTTTTTTTTTGGGTGTCAGTTGTTTTGATTTAACAGGGGGTCACATCAGTCTCCATCTAGTCGTACCTTGTCCACCGCTAGCCATTCCTCCATTGGCGATCAAAGCTCTGGCCATTGTTGTTTCCAACTGTCAGGCATCCCCTTATCGTCGCCGGTTGTTTGTCACTATCTATAGCTAAAAAAACCTCAACCATTACCACTGGAGTCTACCAAGCAGCGTTGCCTCCATCTGCCACTGTTTCACCACTCTTCCTCTGCCCATCTGGTGAAGATTTCTTGTTTTTCCAATCATACCACTGAGGTCACATCAACGACCAAGTGCCAGCCTGGAGGGGCTTAATTTTTGACCCTCATTAGCTTGTAGAGTGCCTCCTATAGGCCTTTTTTTTGTTTTATCATAAATTTCACCCACGGTGTTGAAAATCAACAAATGAGATACCATCATAAAGAGAATTTCATCTACTTTCCAGTGGTGCAATCTATTCTGTGAAATTTTTCTCATAGAAAAATCTACAGCCAACTAAAGACAAAACCCTAATATGGACTTAGAGGCTCGTAACTTTCAACCGTTTATCAGATTTTAGTGATTCTAGTAGCATCAAGAAATATTTTTAGAGCTTTTTTCATCAGTTCAAATCCCTTGATGATTTTCAGGTCCAAGTACTCTTGCATGAGATTTTTTCAATTTGGTTCATTTTATCAATAACCTGGTTATTCTAAAGCTTGGGACAAGATTTTTTGATCTAGGTAGATCACTTCAGTTGTACATCATCTTTGGAAGCTTCTATTTGCTATTAAAGGTCATTTTCTTTATATTTTTTGGAGATAGTTCATTACGGGGCTTGCATATACTCCTTCTTTGGTTGTGTTGCATAAGGGTAACTATAAGCAATGGCGAGATGGGATCAACCACCATCTCCAATCACTTGATCTATTGCCACATCTGTATTGTATAGTTCCTCATCAAAGTGAAGGTATTCATGAACTTGCTTGGAGTTGCAGTAGATACACTATTTTGGAGATAATTGAGATGCAAGTTGATTGTGATGTTTTGAATTCTATTGATCATTGTGATTGTCCTCATATTCTTTGGGCTAAGATTTGGGAGATATATGGAGATTCAAATACTCCATCATTCCTCGATGATCATGATTCAGAATTTCATTCTTTAGATCAAGTACTACATGATGATATTGTTGTCCAGGAGGTTGATTGCCTTGAATCTTCCAAAGAGGTTGACAAGGTTGCTTCAAGTGCTTCTTCTCCATTAGATATATTTGGTATCCCTTCACAATCAATGATTCCTTGTCTAGATTCATTGATTGAGGCTTCCACCATCATCATTCATCAGGACACATTCAGTTTTCTAGACTTGACATCATGGGATGGCTTCATTTCAGGTATCACTGACTTGGCTATTTCTACAGGTTTGGAGGAAATTCTTGAGGGGGTATCACTCCTCTATTCAGATTCCACTTTGGAGAGCTCTCTTGAGTCTCCTCATTCTTTTATCTCAACCTTGATTGGGAATCCAAAGACTACATTGGGGGAACTTGGTTTCTCTTCAGAGATTTCATATATGATACTTCTTCCCTATCATTTCATTCAGGACTTGAGGTTTCTTCAACAACTACCATTAGATTTTCTTCAAGCTTCTTTCAATGGTTTTGAGGACACTTCATTTAGGGGGGGAAATCAAGTCTCCATCATATCCATCACACCGTCTTTGGATATTGTTTGACATCAGTTTCTCAATCATCCTGGTTTGTCACCCTCTTCATTGATTGTGGCATCTTCATCATCAGGCATGGAGACATTTGAGCAGAGTTTAGAGACATCATCATCATCCACTTTCATCCTTCCTTCCTTTAATTCCTATCTGGAATGGGAAGCATCTCTACACTTGCACTTGGTTTTGTTTCTTCTGAAAGGGAGACAAGTTGTTTGTCGACATTGGATCTTGTTCTATCTTTAGACACTTACCATTTCTACAGGTGATCACATCTTTTGGGGGGGATATATTGTCTCTCTCTTTCCTCCCTATGGGGGGCTATTGTATTGTATCCATGTGATGGATGGTGTACTTGGGGGGTATTTGGGAGTCCTCCATCCTTCCCATCCTATCTCACATTTTTTTCTTTTTCATCTCCTTTTTGGAGAGGGGTTTTCTTCCCACTGGGTTTTCCCCTTTTCTCTGGTTGTGGGATATTTTCTGCATCTTCATGTACATGGGTACCTAACATGGCCTCGTAGCCAGGACCCATCATCATCTCTGCATAATCATTGCATTTCCCTCCCTAAGTTGAACTTATGGGGGTGTTAGTGTAATTAAATTAATTATTACACTAGCATACGTTAACTTAGGTCTTGCATTTAATTAATTAAGTCCTAGGTTGCATTATTAGATAAATAATATAATAAATGGTATAATATTCCCTTCCATGTTTGTAGGGATAAGATTCCTTCTAGAAGATGAGTTGTCCTTCTAGAACTTATCTCAACATTTAATAATCATCTAGATAGGGTTCACATGTTAGATCAAGACACATGGAAAAATATCATACATCTTAGGTTTCCATTCATGCCTATATAATCAAGGCATTTTGTACATTTGTAATTAATCCAATCTCATAATGTAGATCAATAATAGAATCTCCATTGTGCATGCCTAGTTGCAACACTTTCTATGTGGTTGATTATCTTTCCTAGAAAAGGTCCTCCATTGAAGACTACAACTTCAGGGACCTTGTGCATCCATAATCTCAACAACAAAAATATATTAAAAAATTTCAAATAATTTTTAAAAAAATTAGAGCAACAGAGTCTATAAATACCTTTCACTTCAATTTTTTGACTAGGGTTTACTCGAACAAAGACTCAATCACTTCAACTAAATTTCTCTTCTCTTCATCTTCTCTTCTTTGCTTGGGAACTTGTTTACAAATGAATTTGATCAAGTAAAATTACTTATAATCCATTCAAATTTGACCTAATTTTCCATAAATGCTTCAACTCAAAAAGTTGTCAAACTATTTACTCTATGCATAGTCACCTTCAAATGCTTCACAAACTTCCACATGATATTTTCTACTAGAATTTTCTCCAGTAGGTAAGAAATATTGACCCACAACACATATCCTCATTCTGAAGTATCAGCACCATTTTCTTTAATAGGAGATGAAAGATTTCCATTAGAGCTCCCCTTGAGCCAAAGCTCTCAATTTAGTTTCTGAAGGAAACATCTGCATCAGATGTTGGTAAAAATTCATCCTTAACCTCAATCTCTTCCTTATTTCTCCAGATGTTTTCCATCTTCTTCTTTGTCTTTGCCAAATCAATGTTTTGTACTAGATCATTCTTCTTTACCGAATTATCCTTCATATTTTTTCTTCTACAAAACTTAGAAATGTGTCTAGGCCTATTGCAATTTTAGCATATGACATTCTTTTGACCAAGCTTACTTCCATTCATTCTAGATCTACATTCATTAGCTTTATGCCCAAATTCATGAAATGTATAATAGTATCCATTGAAGGATCATACCATTATACCATTGCTATAACTATTACCAAATTGTGATTTTCAACCAAATTTGGTCAGGTTGAGACAACATCGGTGTTCTTGCCGTGAAGACTTAAAAGGGAAAGGTACAAAAAAAAAGAATTTTTTTCTAGATTTTCATTATCATGCAAATAATTCCATAAAGTGAGGTATTGTAGTTTTATTATGCAATTGTTTTACAAGAGAGAAGATGACAAAACTTTGCATAAAATAGTTTTCTTTTATTCATTTTACAAAAGTATGTTGATATAGTCCCACACAAGTCATGGGAGTAATTGTATCTGATAAGAGATAAAAGAACAATTACATAACATGAAAAGAAAGTATATAGAAACAATGATGGGACCCGTCATTGCTTGGGTGAATGATAAAATCCCATTTTCTAAGGTTGCACCAGCATCTCAAGTTTCCCAAGTGAAAGCTCCAGGAGAAAACCTGCAAAGGGAGGGAGAAAAATGGTGTTAGAGCTTGGGGTACATCCTTTATCCTATATACATCAAGTTAAGAGTACTTGCTAATCTATATCTGATCAACAAAATTGAATGAATAAAATGAAGGAAATGAGTAGACATCAAATGCAGATACCAAATCATGAGATGAATCAGAAAAGAAAAGAATCAGATCATACAAATCAGAATAGAGGTTTCAACCTCTATGCTTTTTATCTAACATGTTTGTTCACTATGCAAGTATAGGTACAATTGTCATTGCAATATCATCTTATTCAAATATCACAGTATGCGGAGGAAAATGTGTCTCTCATAAGGGTTGAGCCTAGCATATTGTAAAAGAAGATCAAATGCTTTTGGATAGTCACAAGGTCAATCACAATCCTAAATTGATTGTATGGCATTCATCAAATAGACTTAAATGAAAAGTCAAATGCAAGCATGAAGATGGTAATCCTAAAATTCATTAGATGAAAACAACTTCAACATTTAAAGGAAGATTGTATAAATACAAGGGGTAGCCATGCAATGCAAAGGATTTCACCTTGAAAGTCAACATAAGGCATATAGTGGCAGTCATGAAGACATGACACTAAGGGTGAGGGAACAGTATTTGAGAGAGCTTGCAGATAAATGACATGAGGTACTATGTCTATAGACACTGAAAAATGTCCTAAGTCTATGAGCACCATTTTTCTCGGTCCCCATCCTTTAATAATTGAATAATTTTAATTATTCAATTATGTTTGATCATATTCTTCTATTAATTAAATATTTTTTAATTATTTAATTAATTCACCTTCTCATTTATATCCCGATCAATTAAAATTATTTAATTGCATCACTAATATATCACCTTCTTCTATAATTAAATAAATCATCATTTATTTAATTATTTCTCTCTAGTCAGATAATAATTTATTATTCGACCTTTTATTCCTCCATGATTAAATAATTGTTGAAAGTATTTAATTCCTCTCTAATTTCTATCTTCCCATTTAATTAAATTGATTAATTTAATTTAATTCTCCTTTTTCATTTTCTCCAAATAAATAATTTGAATAAATTATTTATTTGCCACTTGCCCCTTTCCTCTGTTTTTCTCCAATCTTGAATAAATATTTTAAAATAAATTATTTATGCACCTCCTCAAGTCAAAGATGCCTTGTCATTTCCTTCATTACTGCCATAGTTTTCAAGCATCATAGCCGCCAATGTCATACCTGTCATGATTCTTCCAGGAATGGCATATTATTGGTGCATCAATTCTAGACCATTGATCTTGGCATCTTTTTGGAGACTCGATCTCAGCCATCCATTTTGTAACCTCCCCTCATGCATCCTCATCTGTCGATCTTGGAATCCTTCTAGAGGATTAATTTGGATTGTCCATTTGAATGGTAGTCTATAAAAGCAACCCTCCTCCATTTTTAATTTAACAGCTAATTGTCTCCAACTTTCTACTTACTATTTTGTAGGTATTTGCACATGTGAAACAACAAATCTGAGGGAAAATATTGCAAAAATGATAAATAGGAGAGCAAGGGAAGTGATTCAAGATTCGAGCATGAGGAGTATAGTGATTTGATGTTTTATTTTCCTTATGCTTTCATTTTTTTCTCTTGTTTAGGTGTGGTTAATGGTATAGAGGTGTTAGTTGTCACTATTCTAGGCTAGAAAATAAGAAACCCCATCTCACATTGGTGAACCTGATGTGAACATCATCTTTTGCAAATTTTTCGTATGGATTTTACTTGTTTTTGCAGATTTTGGGTACAAAATGACACAACTATTAAGCACAGCGATGCATTTTCTGAGAAGTGACACATCTATCAAATGTAGCGATACACTTTTCCATAAATGAGGCATCTGTAGAAGGCACCCGTAGGCAGGAGAATTTGAATTTAAAAATGTGACACATTTTCCATAGTGTGACGCAATGCAGTGACATAATTGCTGAAAGATGTGATGCATTTGTCTGCTAGGTAAAAAGTTTCATTTTAGTCTCTTTTCATCTTTCTTTTGATTTGTGCGAGTAGAATATAGTTTTTGGGTTCTAATCTTTTGTTTACAGTGTGTGGCTTTAGGTTGGGACTCCCAAAATTGCTTCTTCGAGCAACAAAAAAAATTAGTCCTTTAGTTTTTTTAGCTATATTTGAGTTATAGTTTGTTTAATCTCTTTTCTTTCATTTTTAGTTTAGTTGTCAGATTTTGCTTTTGGTTTGGTGCTAACCCATTTTTGGTGCTAATTTGGAGTTTTTGCATCTTTTTTGTTTGCCCAAGATATTTCTTTTGAGACTACTAACAAGTGGTTTTGCAGGTTCAAATGTCCATGGATTACATTTTGAAACCACTTTTCTTGTTTTAGATTAGAAAACATTTCATTTGGTGCTTAAAATGAATGATTGGCTTTCACACATAGATTTAATTAGAGCATAAAGAACACCATGTCTTAGTGCTTGAGGGTGGTAGGTATTATGCTCTCGCCTTGTGCAAACTTGGTGATCAGAAAGCCAAACCCATTCAATTTTGTGTTCACCCATTAGAGGGCCTGTCTTAGTGGGAAAAAGTACTCACCCTAAGGGAACAACCCAAGCAATAATGAGCTAAAGCCAAGTCCTTCTAAACTGCTATATAAATTTGTTATTGAAAGGAAAGTTTGCAATCAATGAGAAGCAGAAATGATAGCCCTTCCCCAATATCTTTAAGATATGAAAATCCCTTGTTCTAAGGGTTGGGAGGCCTCCTAACAGAGTTTATCAAAGTACCTCTTGTTTTTAGTGGCCAAAATCCCTCTATTTGCTGGTGCAGGAGGTCGGACCTTTGAAGTCGTCCTACATTCTCATGGTTCACTGTAGAGAGAAAATTTTGGGAGGTCACCACCCAAGAATTCAAAACTTGGTATGGATGTAGAAGTGAGTGTTGTGGAGGGGATCTAGTGCTACCAAGTTCCTAGGCTATCCAATTTGAATAAGTGTGGCTAGAGAAATCTAAGTGGGAATTCAACGAATATTGTCCTTGCCAACCTTAGGATTGTGTTTGTCTTCTTTAAAAATCAAACATTTTCACATCAAACTAGTCCTAAACAAATTTCTTGATATTGTCTGCTATGTTTTCCAGTCATATCTCATCAGAAACAGTCAAAAACTCAGATCAAAATCATTGAAAAACATCAAAACTATAAAAAAAACCATTCTGGAACCACAACTATTAGACACAGACCCACAATTGTCACTGTGAACCACAACTATCAACTAAAATTTTGCAACTATCTTCTTGAACCGAAATTTCCAAAAATAGAGCCACATTTGACAACTCGAGCCACAACTGTGAAATGCATCTGATAAAAATTGAGCAACAATTGTTTGCTAAACAAAATTTCCTAAAATCTATGTCCAAAATCTGATCAAAACTAGTTTATAGTGACCTATGTTTGATAAACTAGAGACCTACAAGTTTTTCTAGCTCATTTTTCCATCCCCATTAGGAAGACATTGCATTATAGGTTCCATTCCTTCATCCCTTGCATTGCACAAATTAGACTTTGATCCTTAGGTTGCATCTAAACCTTCAAATTTTGAACACAGGGAGACCTTTGAGCTTTTGAAAATTCTTGGTTACTTATTCTATTTTTCATTTACCATTGTCCTTTTCATTTTTCTTGTCATTTTCACTTTGTCAAGTTGAGTCTTAGTCTTGTGTCTTGGTCTTGGTTGTCCTCTTATGGTCAATGACATTTATAATTTGTTGCCTTGGGTTCACATTAGCTTGAGTTCCACCATTTGTTTAAAATTTTAGGATTCCTTTGCATTAGATCACCCTCATTTGGACTCACATTCCTTATATTTCACTTTACACCTTTATTCCAAAAATACAAAAAAAAAAGTTCACTTTACCTTAATATCATATCAACCCTTCATTTCCTTGCATTTGCATACCCCAAAAATACAAAAAAGATATAGATTAATCTCATTTAACCTTAGTTACATTATCATCTTAATCTTCCATTAGCATCATTTAGTCACCTTATCAGTCACTTTGACCATCAATCAATATTTTAGTGTCCTTTAGTATTCATTATCCCTCATCTTTTGGACATTATCATCCTTGCATTGTCATCCTTACATTAACATCCTTGCATTTCCATATCCTAAAATCTAAAAATCTAAAAAACATAGCATAGTCTCATTTCCATTTTGCATTATCCCCCAACTTGTAAAAGTCTCACATGGTTAAAATGAGGTCACAAGACAAATGAAAGGACATGGATTTCCTAAGTGACCCCTTTCCTGCTAATGTCACAAATTCAAATCAATCTACACCTGGCAACAACACATCTCAAAGAGAAGAGAGTGACCCTTGGGAAGAACTAAACCTTGAACAATTCAACAAGAGATTGACCCCTCAAGAGATTGAAAGGGATTATCAAGATCCTAGAGTTTTTAGTATAGTTGACCAACTTGTTGGTTCCAATCCAAACAATTTTTTCTATGCACTAGCCAAAAAGGGTGCCAAGTTGTACCTCAAGGTTTTGACGTATCAACTCGATCATAGAACAAGAAACCAAAAATCCATTTGGCATTCCTTCATCACAAAAAATAGTAAACATACCCCTTGGTACAACTACACACATGATTACTACCACTACAACAAACATTCCAAATATCCCAAATCATACCATTACACAAGGTCAAACTTTCACATTTGGTAGTTCCTCAAACACCATGGGTAAAACTTTCATGAATCCTCTTTTTCAAAACACAAATCAAGGGTCCACATCACAAGTTCCTTCACCTTTGATCCAAAATCTAAGCCAAGGTCACACACCCTTGATCTAAAATGCAAACCAAATTTCTACACCCACATCCCAAAACACAAACCAAGGGCCCTCATTCCAATTCCAAAGTGCACCTTCATTAAATCAACCACCACCAAACAACCCTAGAAAGGTGCACATTATCTAATGAAGGACCCCAAATCAAAACCACAATCAAGGGTCTATTACCAACCAAGGGTCTATTCCATCACTTCAAAATACAAACCAAAGACCCCTTCCATCATTCCAAAACTCCACTTAAGGGTCACTACCATCAATTCAAAATGTCAATCAAGGGAACATTCCTCCATGCGAAAATTTCAACCAAGGGAGCATTCCTTCACATCAAAAAATCAATCAAGAGCATACACATTCATATTAAAATGTAAATCAAGGCCCCATATCCTCACTTGCAAACAAAGGATTCAATTTCCAAAACCAAAAGATGAATCAAGGGTCCATATCACAATTCTAAAGTACCATACCAAATACAAACCTCACCTTTGGAACAAATTCAAACACCAACTTTGTTCCAAATCAAAAGAACCCACACCCATATGACATTCAAGGTCTCGTATCACAAAAAAAAATCTAAATCCAAATCCAACACACGACCCTAATGCCAACACTATGACATATCATAAAAACAATGAGACTCATCCCTTGCAAACTATTTGATCCAACATATATAGACCCTTGAACAACGAATTATCAGCATGCAATTGGGAACCAACAAGAAGACATACTCTGTGGAGGAGTTGTGCCCTTTTCCATTTGATCAAAATCTATACATGCCACCCTTTCCCCTAAACTTCACAACACCACCTTTGCCTAAATATAAGGGGATAGGGGATCTAATAGAACACATCCATGAATTTGACACATCATGTACAGAAGTTGCATATGAACCCATCTATTTTATGAGGTTATTCCCACAAAGTATCACAGGGGAAACCTTAGATTGGTTCTCAAATTTTCCCCAAGGAATCATAACATGGGGTGAACTAGCCAAGAAATTCATCAATCATTTTTCCTTTAACATTAAAAATGATGTCACCCTTACAACATTGAGCACAACCAAACAAGAAGAAGGGGAATCAGTTACATCATTCTACCAGATATGGCGAGGATTGGTTAGCAAATTCCCTTGTCATATTCATAAAAAAAAACCTGTCACCATGTTCGTAGAAAACCTTAATAGAGAGTTGATGAGTCGAATTCAAATCCAATGTTGCACATCCTTTGAAGAGATTCTTGAGAAAGGTATCCTTATTGAGAAAGGCCTTATTACAAGAGGACTAGTCAAGATCAACAAAGACAATCTAAAACCCAATAATGACAAAGGAAAATATTGGTCCCAAAATAAAAATGTCACAAATGACAAAGTTGTTGATGCAAAACTAATAACCAAAGGAAAAATCATTCAACTTAAAGGCACTTCTCCATCAAACACATCCAACACACCGAATACCCAAGAAAAAATTCAAAACCAAAAGCTAAATGGTAACCAAAATAACCAACAAAGAAGAGGTCCTCCCCATGTCAAGAGAACATAAACCCCCTTGGGTGAACCTATCGAATCAGTCCTCAAATGAATTTTGCAATCTAATGTCATCACATTGCTAGACACCAAGAATTATGAACCTTCCTTGATGAAACCTTATTGGTGGAAAGACGATGAATACTGTGAATACCACCATACAAAAGGACACAAAACATCTAGATGCTAGACACTCAAGAACATCATTCAAGGCCTTATTGAGGATCAAACCATTTCAATTGATACTTCACAAGAAAAAACCAATGCTAATCATACAATATTCAAGACCCCTTTGCAAGACCATGATAAAGGAAAAGCGTCCAATTTAGGGAATAACAACAATGCCAACTATGTAGCTATCAAGCATGATTACAATACCATCATCCTTAATGTGATGCCCTTTGATGATCACATTGCCACTATCACCATAAACAAGCCAAAATCATACTATGTTGTTACCAACCATAGAACCAAGATAACTATTCTAGGTCCATCTGCAAGTTCTCAACCGAAGGGTCAATATAACCTCCTAGAGTAGCTAGGAAAAAATATCTTGCAAATTTCCATCTTGGAACTCCTTCACATTTCACCATAGCACAAAGGAATCATTGATAAATCCTTGAAAGAAGCCTATGTTCCCACAAACCTAGATGTTAATGAATTTCAGGCCATGGTTGGATACCTCACTATGCCACACCATGTCACATTCTCTGAAAAATACTTTTTGGCACCAAAATCTAACCATAATAATCCTCTACACCTAGAAGTATGCATTAATACACACAAGATCAAACGAGTCCCAGTAGACGGTGGAGCAAGCCTGAATATTTGCTCACTAAAATTAGTGAAGGCATTGGGATACTCTAATAATTGCATTGACCAAACGAAGAAAATCATAATCAAAGCTTATGATGATACTAAACAATCTTTCGAAGGTATACTTTCACTCCCAGCGAGAGTTCACCCAAATATATAAGACATAATATTTCATGCCTTGGATCTAGATTTACATTACAATCTCCTCCTTGACCACCCATGGATTCATGCCATGAGGGCTATTCCATCCACCTACCATCAATACCTCAATTTCCCACATAACGACACTTAAATCACTATTCCAGGTGACCCTAATCCTTTCCAATATTGTTCAAACCTCAAAGGAACTGCTGAGTGTCAAGTTCCCATCAATTGAGATGCCTCATCTTCCACTACATCCACCAATCTATACCACTACATTGATCCATCCACCCTTGTCAAATCCTCCTACCACCTTCACCAAATGGGGGGAACTTGCTAAAGAATCTCTAGATGACCACATTCTTACATGGATGTACAAAGAAGAGGAGGACTTTGAAACTAAGAAATCTCCAATTGAATAGTATCTAAAAGGGTTCCAGATAATGAAACAACATGGATATGATGGGAATAGTAACCTTGGTCTGAAAAAGTAGGGAATAATGGAACCTCTATAACCTCCTAAGATAATAAGTCATCAAGGGCTAGGGTTTTTTCCAGTAAAAGTGACTATATGAGGTATCAGGTCACCCTCAAGTGAGGTTGCTAGTGATTCAAATGCGAGTGAGAGACATGAAAAACCTTGGGATTATGATGTTGATTCTAATGAATATTAATGGAATTTCCTATCCTCCACCACTTTCATGGACCTTGATAAACTATTTTGGGAATTTGACCAAATTCTTACCCTTGATTCTCCATGCAACCCATCAAGTACCCATCTAAAAATTTCTTTGACTAAAGAAGAATGGATCCAATAGTATTTTTGGAAATCCATTGATCTAGTCTCCTTAGAGCCTAATGACTCTAGTTCCATCTTTACCCTATCTTCCTACACCATGACCCTTGACAATATCGATGATGGATTACCTCTTGTCTATCCTAAACTTATAGATTGGGACCAACAAGGACCACCAAGTTTAAACACTTTCGAGAATGGAAAAGCCATTGTTGAGTTGATGGGACTTCATGACATAATACCAAGTGGAAATCATAAAGTTGAATTTTCCATAAAAATCAAGGGTATGTGCAGGATCATCATGGAAAAAACAGGCCCTTAAGTGGCAAAAAACTCAGAAAAATTAGAGTTGGGAAACTTGACGTAAAAATTTGAATAAGTTATCTATATTACTTCAAAAATATGTAAGAATAGAATTTGTAGAAAATTGAATGTAGTTTCTAAACTACTAGGTTTATTTAAAAAAATAGATCTATTTGGTGAAAATTTGAAATTTCAATGCAGTAGTACTTAAATTTCAGGGAAAAAATAAGTAGGTGTCTGTCTGACCACCCTAACCACATGAAAATGATAATATTTTTTTATAATATTTTAGACATAAGTAGAGGACTTATGTCCGGATGTGATGCATATTTTTTTGTAATTTTTTTCCAAGTAAATATTTAATTATAAATTTTTTCTTACAACTTTTAAAAAATATAAAAACTCATATGTCTAACCACCTTAACTTGGTCAAAACTTCATGAAATTCAATTTTTTTTAATCCTATAGTATGCGAAGCATAGAATGTGACCATATTTTGGATTGAAAAAATGTGATATCGTTTGAAAGCTATAGATGTTTTTGAATCAGCCTATCAATTAGGACTTTAGTTGTAATTCAAATAGAAAATGAATAATAATTATTTATTAAATTAAAAGTAAAGCATAATTTGTATTGGTGGAAAGTTGAGAATCTCCTTTAAAAACCCTTTTCATTTCATCAATTTTGGGTAAAAAAAATTCGTTAGCCACATACCCTACAAATACCCATCATATTGCCACTTTTTAGCCCATCATGATCTTGCACATACCCTCAATTATGTTGCATATTTTGGCGAGGCCATCCTGTCCTCTAGATGCAAAAGTGAAAATGAAAAAATTAAAAATTAAAAACAATAGGTCTTCAGGTGAAAACCGAAAGGTGCCTACTGATTGTGGAAAAATAAAAATAAAGGACATATCCGAAAGTGAAAACCTCTCAGAGGTGCCCAAGGATGGAGGACAAGACTATCTCCTAATAGACCAAGAGAGATCACCATTGCTCATAGAATAAATAGAAGAAGTCAACATTGGAACATCAGATAACTATAGAATAATACAGTTAGTAGCATCTTTGACCACTAAAGAAAAGCTTGAGTTTAGAGCATTCTTCTAAAAAAGACAAGTCAACTTTGCATGGTCATATGTTGATATGCCTGGATTGGATCCTGAATTGGTTCTACATCACTTTAAATGCTATCACTAATGGATAGATTCTTAGGATACAATTAGATCAGGATCACCACTAAAGATAAACTAAAAACAACTTTCACATGCACTTGGGGAACTTTCTGTTGGAATGTCATACCTTTTGGATTGAAGAATGATGGAGCCACCTATCAAATAGCCATGATCACAATTTTTCATCATTATATGCATGTCCTTATGGAATATTATGTGGATGGACTCCTCTCCAAATCCCTAGAATGAAGAGGACACTTGTTAGTAATGGATAAAATATCAACTTAGACTAAATCCAAAGAAATGTGTTTTTGGGGTCCAATCAAGAAAACTCCTAGGTTATATCATCTCTCACAGAGAAATAAAATTTAATCCTATGAAAGTAAAAACTATTTTAGACATATCACTTCCAACCAATATCAGTCAGCTAAGGAAATTACAAGGAAGACTACAATAAATTTGTAGGTTCATTGCTTAGCTAGCAGACAGGACCCATCCATTTCAACATTTGCTAAGAAAAGGCATTCCCTTCAATTGGACTGACAAGTGTCAAGAAGCATTTGATCAAATCAAGAAATATTTATTGAATCCACTAATAAATATGCTACCAATTGATAGAAAACATATGATACTATATGTGATAGCTACAACGTTAGCACTGGGGGCACGTTTAGCAAAAAGTGATAATGATGGCAATGAAATGGAAATATACTATATAAGTCACACTTTAGTTGGGTATGAGCTAAACTATATCCATATAGAGAGAGAATGTATAATAGCGGTATTCATGGTACATAAATTGAGACATTATATGCTAAATCACAAAACCAAGTTGATTTCCAAAATTGATCCTTTGAAATGTCTACTCAATAAAGTAGCATTGATAGGCAGGCTAGTTAAATGGGTTATGGTCTTGAGTGAATATGACATTGAGTATGTTGACCGCAAAGTAATAAAGGGACAAGTAATAACCAACCAACTTGTAGATGCACCATTAAAAGTAGACCATCCTTTGATAGTTGATTTCCCAAATGAATTGATCCTTGTCATAGACACACCAACAACATGGAAGCTATAATTTCATGGATCTTATATAAGTCATGGATTAGGCACCAGTATTTTATTTGTCACACCTCAAGGAGACTACATTCTTAAGTTATTTTGGATAGCATTTCCATGCACAAACAACATGGTTGAGTATGAAGAATTATTGATAGGACTCTGAATAGCAATAAATTGGAAAATCATGGACTTTCAAGTATATAGTGACTCTCAATTAGTGATTAAACAAGTTAATGATGACTATGAAACCAAGGATGAGAAATTAATGCCCTACAAGTGCATAGTAGATAGCTTTAGACTATACTTGATAATATTTCTTTTGAAAAGATACTGAGAATCTAGAATAGAGCAAATGATGCAATGACTATAATTAGATCTCTCTTGGAAATTCCCAACAATGCCACATAATATGAGTTCTTGGTGGAACAACTATTGGTCCCTGCATTCAATGTCCTAGAAACCAAACTTGTTTGTGAACTTTTTGGTCTTGAATCTCCTTGGTATAAAGACATCTACACCTATTTACATGACTAGATTATCCCTCCTGACTTGTTTCTCAATCAACGTAAAACCTTTATCAGACAAGCATCCAAATATGCCATCATTGGATATACCCTTTATTGTTGTAGCCTATATAATACCCTTCTTTAGTGTCTCAACTCAAATGAAGCACAAATAGCCTTACAAGAGGTACACAAGGGTATATGTGGAGCCACTCTGCCAGTTCAACCTTAGCTAAAAAGCTCATAAGAATAGGATACTATTGGCCTATGATGGAACGTGATACTTATCACTTTGTCAAGAAGTGTCACCACTTTCAATTTCACATAGATATTATACATGCACCAACTCAAGAACTTAAACCACTTATATCACCTTGGTCATTTTCTCAGGGGGGACTCGACCTCATAGGAAAGATCCATGCCACCTCTTCTAGTGGACATAAGTTTATCCTTGTCACTACTAAGTATTTCACAAAATGGATTGAAGCCATCACATTGACTTACATCACTGGAAAGAAAATATCCAAGTTCATACTGAACTATATCATTTTCCAATATGGTATTCCACAGTCCATTGTCACTAATAATGGTTTCCCTTTCAAAAACCAAGATGTCCATGAGCTTTATGAAAAATTCCATATAGAACATCATTTTTCCACTCCCTATTACCCCCATGGAAATTGCCAAGCTAAGGCGTCTAATAAGACCATCCTAAAAATCCTAAAGAAGACTGTCCATGATGTTGGCCGCGATTGGCACCTACAACTCAATCCTACTTTATGGGCCTACCATACTAGTTTCTACACTTGAACTGAAGCCACTCCATATTCCCTTGTCTATGCATTTGAAGCAATACTTTCTATAAAGGTCAAGTTACCTTCTTTGTGAGTCTCTATGCAAGGCTTGATTGATCAGAAAGAGTATCATGTATCTCATTTGCATGAGCTATAGTAACTAGATGAAAAGAGACAAAATGCTTTGACACATTTGTAACTATACCATAATCACCTTCGACCTAGCTATAATAAAAAGGTTTGACCTAGAAGTTTTGACATTGGTGACTTAGTCCTGAAAGAAAATCTAAAGAATAAGGTAGAACAAGAAAAACCTAGAAAGCTTGAACCTAATTGGTTGGGCCCTTATATCATTACATCATATGGATCAGGTGCTTATCATCTTCCTACTCTTCAAGGAGATCCATTGTCTGAACCTATCAACAACATGCACCTCTACAAGTATTACACTTGATTCTTAGAGTATCCCCTTAAAAAGTCAAAAATACAAAAATAAAATAAAAAAATGGTCACCCTAATAAAAACCTAGCAAACAGGCATCTTGGTGACAACAATTTTTTTTTAAAAAAAGTAAAGAGATAATTTGTCGAAAAGTGAAAACCACTTCAATGGTTCTTTGGATAAGTACCATGGTGAAAACCTGGCAAATAGGTGCCATATGTAGTGAATCCCTATTGCTTCATCTACTGTCACTCCATTTGGTATTTCATCCTTCTTCTCATCCATTTGCGCATATCATTCAATCATAATAAACTTTGTCATCCTTCCATGGCTTGGAAACCACTGATATTTGGGTATCTTGATTATCCCTCACATTCGTTTGTTGCTTCCCCTTTACACATAATAAATTGATCCTACACCTAATTGGGGGAAATTCCTTGACTCACATCTTCATGGGAAATAACACATGGTATCAGCCTTTTAAAACATAAAAATAAAAAAATAAAAAATAACTTCAAAAATCCAAAATATGAGAAAGCATAAAAATCCAAAAAAATTAGAATACATCAAAATCCAAAAAAATTAGAAAACCATAAAAAACCCCAAAAACAGAGTTTGAGTCTGAGTCAGTTTGTTTTAGTAGGGTTGAACTACATTGCCTCTATGCATTTTCTACATAGGAAAGGATCATCTTAAATGATCCCTTGAGCATTAGGTCAATCCTTTTAAGTTGTCCAAATAAAATCATGACTCAGTCTTTTGTCAAATAAGACAAAGTCAAGTTGTGCCAAACAACAAGGTCTTTGTGCATTGCTACATAGGCAAGGCCATCTTTCAATGAGCCCCTAAGCCCCCCTAGGTCAAGTCCCTTAGGGTTTTTTAGGTTTAGTCATGTCCTTGGTCTGAAAATGATCATCATTGAAACCAAATCATGAATCAAAAAATGAACATAACCAAAAAAATTGTTGATCATCAAAGCTTGTGCCTCTCCGATAGTCTTATGGGAAATTCAACAAGTGGGGGACAAACTGTGTCTCACTGAATACCTTCAGGATTTTTATAGAGAGCCAAATTTTCTTTGGAGTTTGGAGATAAGGGGAGAAGAAAATGTAAACATAAAACATAAAAGATGATGCACCAAAGATTTTACAACATTTCAAATCCAAATTGATCCTATGAGTGATATAATTAGACACAGAATGCCACAACCCTTCATTGTTGGAAAGAGAATGAACAAAAAAATGATAACTTCAAGCACAGTGCAAACTTTCAAATCTTTCTGAAAGTAGTGTTCATTAAGGTTTGATCAACCATAAAGGTTTCTTATGAGTAAGAAAATAATATCCCAGAAATCACATGAACTCTTCCTCCTAATACAACATAGCACAATAAAACAACAACTTTTAGAAAATCAAAGAAGTCTAATGACATAGTCCAGGTTTCTTAAGCTACTACTCTACCATATGAGCATATAGCATGGAAATCCACTACTTCAACTATCTAGATTTAGCTTGCAAGACATGGTTCATTCAAAATGATAATATAAAGAAAGAAATTTTGAAAAAGGCCATACATGCATAGTCTCAACAATTTCTCTTCAATAGTTCATGCTTTTAAATATCAAATGAACTTTGAAATAGAGGTCAAATGCCAATCCGACAATAGTTTAAACCTTAATAGATATATCATGGAAAGAAAAATAGTTTTGCAAATTTTCTTCTAAAAATAATTCTAAAGAAACCCTAAGAAAGATAAAGAAAATTTTCTTTCAAACAAAGAAATTGTAACTTGGAATCCAACCCCTCATTCTATCTCTGCCCTACTTATATAGCCATCGAAAGAAGAAAACACTGCCTCAACATACAAGTAATTGCTGCCAAATGTTTTTGTTTGATAGCTTGCAATTTGATTGTAGATCCTTGGTTAGGTTACGATGATCTTTGCTCATTAATTCTTAGCTGCTACATTAATACCCTTTAGATATTTAGAAAATATAGAGGCTCATAAATGATCAAATCCTAAAAAAAATCTGGAAAAAGGGTCTTCTTGACCAATCATATCACCCAAAGGCACTGACTCAAAGCTCCCATCCTGAAAAATAGGAGAAAGAAAGACGAACAAGCTCCAATAGACTCCCAAAAGATAACGTCTCTCAAGAGGTGCAATCCTCCTACAGTGAAGAGATGATGAGTCATGTGGGTGGGGATCTTATGTGTTCTGAAAAAATATTTGGAGAAAACTTCCTCCAAGCTAACGTGTGTCTCAGGCTCTCCTCTGAAATGAAAAAAATAAAAGAAAGTTGTGTAGCTACCATGTGGCACATTTCCCATCTTTCTGACTAGCCTTGCATAAACCCAGACATCTTTGAAGCCAAAAAATAAAAGAATTCGAAGATCAAAAAGACTAAGGAAAAGAAAAAATATTTCATAGTTCTAGTGACTCACAAGGGCCTTCACTTGTAGAGGTACAAACCTAGCTCTCTAGAAATTCCTAGAGTTTAAAGAAAGAGAAGTGTTGTGCCTGCCATTCTGCTTTGATTGGTAAGGGAAAACTACAGATGAGCCTGTATTCCTTGTCAAGCTAGAAGACTTCCCTGAAAGACATGACTCCCCACCTTGCACCAACCACTCCAAGGTAATGATAAAGATGAGAAAGTAAAAAAATCTCATGCTCAATCTCATTAGATGTGTGTGTTGTACTTGATCTCGAGAGTTCTATAGAAGTCTGATCCTTTTTTTTGGTAGCTTCCATAATCTATTCAACTGTATGCACATCTCCATCTAGGGAGAAAATTGGAGGTAGCTCATAATTGATTAGTATATTGAAATCCTTTTTTACCTCTTCAACTCTCCTTACCAACACCATCTAGCAATCTTTGCACTTTTTGGTGACCATGTGGGAGTTTAAAATATCACTCACTTTGATGGAAGTGATTCTTCAATCAAGAACTCTAGCATCTTTCAAGATTTCATTAGAAGCCACACAAAGTCTACAAATGAAACTTTGTGATTCTGCTACTCAAGAGTCACATGTTTGTAGAATGTGATCAACCATTGAACCAATCTTCCCATTTATTTCTTGGGCATCCGTCAACAATTGCAAGATGGGCTTGAGAACAAGAACTGTAGCTACAATCCACTCCCAGTGTGAAGATACCAATGTTTTAGTAGTAGGATGGACCCAACCATCTAAGCAATAGCCAACTCCTGATTGAGATGAATTTCCTTGTCTCTTGCATTCTCCTCTACCCAATCATTCTCTTTGCAAGTGTTCGCTAGTTCAGAGCTCATCTTCCCAATTTCTTGGTCCCAGGTCTACAAAGTGAACATAGTCTCTTGTTTATCCAACTTCAATCTTTCTACCTCCGCCTATGCCTTCCTGACACTTTCAAAAGCTTGATATCTGACACTGTATAAATCTTTTAGTAGGTTTTCATGAGTACTTTTGTACTCCATGTTAGTCTAATGCTAGTTGGTGAGGTTAGCTTTCAATTTCTATATTTTAGCATGTAGTCAAACTTGTTTTCTCTGTGCTTCTTCAAGCAACTTGGAGTTTTCCCCTTGCTTACCTTGAATCTGCATTATGCAGACCATCTCGACATCTTTGGCCTTGATTTTAGTCCACAATTTTCCTATTGTTTCTCTCATGCTAACCAACTCTGTCTCACGCTTCTTCAACTTTCTACCCAACCTTGCATAGTCTGCATATATTACTTGTTGGGTGGTCCTAGCTAAGACCACCTTCTCGCATGGATGAGTTTCATTCAGATGTAGGCTTGTCATCTAGATTGCATAATCCCCCATCTGCATTTGTCCCTCAGGCTTAGCCGTGAGTAGTGACATGGTGCTAATCAAGCTCGAGAATTTTTTTTGCATTATTACAAGCCTCAATTTTCTTGGTAGTTGGGAACTCAACATTCTTGAATAGCCACCTTTGTTTAGCATTTTTTCAGGCTAGTTTGTTTGCAATGAAATGATCCTAGAGGGTTTGAGGAACATCAACATTTTGCACTACAATAGGGGCACTAGGAGGGAAACCACAAAGGGTAATGAAAGGGGAGACCTTGGATGTATGAGCATGTGATGAAGTGAAAGGGAGCACTATCATGGAAAAGGGTGGCACACCAAGCTAAGAATGAATGGGTGATTTTCTAGTAGGGATGAAGAGAGATATGATTGGGAGAAAAGGTGTTTTCTTGAAAGATGCAGGGCTAGGAGTGGGGGTTAACATGGATGTCTTAGCTCTTTCTAGATGAGCCCTTGACAACGTGATCAAAGAGTCAACAACGACTAAAGAAGATACTGCTCATTCAGTATGTGGGGTAATTTTAGGGGGTTCATTATGAACAAGATGGGGTGTACTCAAGATTATCAGCTTAGAACATAAGGATGGAGAGTTCCTTTCCATGGGAGGAAGCAATGGAGTAACCAAAGATGCAGAAATAGGAAGAAGAAAGCGAGTGAAATTTACCTGAATTATAGTAGTCAGCACATCTTTTAGGGAAAACTCCACTTCTTCTTCTCCTTGGACCGACATGTCAGATATGCCTAGATCTTGAACTTTCCTTCTCTTCTCATGACCAAAACTAACATTTTTTGATCTCCTGGCTACCAACCCCTCCAAAATTTTTCCCTCAATGGTCGCAACAGATGATGCTCTCATAGACCATCGAGGTCCCTCCCCTTTACTTTGGGCATTGGAGGAGGACAAAGCTCATGAATCCCTCTGGTTGTCAGACTCTTGAGGTCAAGAAGCCCGATAGGGAGCTTGTTCCTCATCAATTTCATGGCTGGTCTCTGGCTTGTTGTTATCAGTGTCGGCCTCCTTATCATAAATCTCTTTGAACTCATCATCTTGTGGGAATTTTCTTATAGGAAGGGTGAGGCACCACAACTCCTATTGGAACCTCCAAAATTTTTCCTTCTTTCTTTCTGACCAACCTCTTTTCTTCAGATGCATATTAATAGATTTTTTTATTAGAAGGTTCCTATCATACTGTATCTTTGGTGTGTAGAAGCTCAGCCATTCTGGTCGTTTGAATGTCTGAATGTGTTTCAAATCAATGTACACCTTTGGAATTTCTTGAGTTGGATTCTTCCTTCTTTAAAAGTATTCCCGCTCAACATGTTTCACACTATGAATTACCCATGGGTTATAGTCCCACTTATTGCAGATGAGAACCAGGCCTAAGGCTACTAATAGATCCCTGAGTTCATCATCCAAAAATCACTTTGTTAGCGATACTCGACTGCTAGCAATATAGAGGGGAAGTAGATATAACTTCATTTTGTTTCTTCTGGCCCCACAAATCTTGTCAGTAATGGTCCCCTGGTGGCATTCCTCCAATGCAAAAACTCTGTTTGTCACAAATATAAGGATTCACAAAGACTCTTTGGGAAAGTTGTGGAATCTAATAAATGTGAAGTCTGCACCTAGGAAATAGTCCACTAGGTTTGGCGAGAATTTCATCCACTGTAGGACCTCAGGAGAGAAGTAGCCAATAGGGTGAGGCAATAATTATTGAAGCACTGGCCTCAGAAAGTAATCCACAAACCAATAATATTCCCCTATTCTAGAAAGTACATGGGTCCACACAGAAACTAGCTAAAGACAGCCTCTATCATCTAGCCTAGACAATGGTACATTTCTCCCCAGCCATTCATGATTCAAATGCAAAACCAAACGAACCAAGAAATAAGAATACTTGAATTTGGAATTGGTTCTATAATTCTTTAGCCAGTTCAACATGTTTCTAGCTATTAATTCAGAAAAATCATAATGCCTCTGGTTCTCTCATTTTAGCACAAAGGCCAAACTGAACTAAAAAGAAAAAACCTGAGCATCATTGTCAAGACCAAAAACCCATGCCAACATTGACAACACTGACTATGTGTCCCTCTTGAATTTCTCGTATGATAGAGGAAAGAGAAGATAACCTTTGTCTGATCGTTCCTTTATTTTTTCTTTGTAAAAATTTGTTCTGGCCATTTCTTCCTCAAAGAAATCCATCTCTTCTTCATTAAAAGGCTCTAGGTCCTAGGACATAAGGATGCACAACATGTTCTGTATGGGTTCAATAGAAACAATAACCCTAATCCTACAATTTTGAATGACCCCCATTACTTCATCAAATCTCCTAGCACATGCATCAAATGAAACCAAAACAATGCAACTTCTTAAGCACCCATCTCAATGCACTCACTAGCTTTTATTACTTGATCTCATTTGTCATTTTGACACTATTTGAAAGACTTCAAACACCTAGGGGCTTTCCACTGTTGATCACAACTTTTTTTTGCATTCTTTTACTAAAGATGAAAGAAACACAAAAGGTTCCATGCTTACTTTCAAATACATTGCATATTGATGTGTCTACTTCATTCAATGCTATACTTGCACTCAACCATTATGATACTCTTGTAGTTCACTTTGATGCTTATGATATTTTATTTCATGCAATTGAATGCTCAGAAAAAATGCATATTTAGCCTCACATTTAATGAATCAATGCAATGCATGACTTTCCCTTATGTTTGTAGCATCAAAATATTGAAGAAAAACTTACTTCATTCTACAAATTACCTTCATAAATGATGTTCTCTCACATTTCATTCAGCCCCAACACTTAATTCCTTGCACCCACAGTCAACCATGCCTATTTTCATTCATTCTTTGCTTTTAGTAACCCACTTGCATCCATTGATAACCCTATTTTCTTGATGGGAGAAGCCTCTTTTTGGCATTCTTCATGCATTTTTATCTCCTAGACAACAACATGATGATGTGAAAACAATCATTGCATGGAATATTTTGAAATATAAGTAGTTGTTGATGATTCTTTGAAGACTTTTCATTTGCTTTAGTTATCATTTGATTTGTAAACAAGGCATTATGTATGCTCGTTCACTATTCATTTCTTGATGATGCACTCCTTGATGATTTACTTGGGCAACTTATCATGTATGATCTTCAATTCATTGCACTTCTAAATTGATTTTCCTAGATGGTCACTTTCCTGAGCTTTCATGGCACTTGGATGCACCCCTTCAAATGCATCTCTTTGAGAAACATTGAATTGTTTCTTTTCTGAAAACCCTCTATGGAATGTTGAGGGAAAGCATGTTGGGTCTCAACCCTTGTGGGAGCCCGTTTTATACCACATGCTTTATGATATTCAAAACAAATCAGTAATATGGCTTTTCCTACACCTTCACAAGAAACAAACAATGTTAGATTAAAACAATAAATTCATAATCTTTTCATGATATTTTCTCCTTGGTATTCTCTTGTACTCCTCTTGTTCTTGCTCAGTTGATTCAATGCATCATAGATAGTATTCTACATTACCATAGTTTGAGCTCTAACAAAAATTTCATCCATTGTAGGTTCACTTAGAGCACGAAAGCAGTAAGGAGAGATCAACACTAAAGTCAACTTGAAGCCACCATCAAGCAATGATGATTATGTTCTTTCTTACATGCTCTTTCTCCTTTTCAATCTTCAGTAGTGTAGAATATTCTTTGTGATTAATTATCCAACTACTCCCACAGCTTGTGTGGGATACTTGATTCTCCTTTTTACTCCAATGAATATGAAACATTTTTTTTGAAATACTTCTTTAATTTTGTACTTTATTCCTTTGGCAAACAATGTATGGAACATTGTGAATGAATGACAAAATGAAAGCACTCCTTTTACTTTTATGTAATACTTAATGCTGCAAATTATATATGGCAATTGAAAAAATTTATGTAATACTTAATGCTACAAATTATATATGGCAACTGAAAATACATTGCATATCTTAAAACTCAACAACTCAAATATTTGCAATGGTTAACATTTGTAGAAATAAACTAAAATTCGTCATCATAAAAATGGACTTTAATCAACCAGCTCTATCAATTTGAGTTGTGTGAAAAATTGATAATAGTAACACCATTTCAAAGAGGGGAAAAATGCAGACAATGAAAATTGACCAACTTTGTTTGGTCAATTTACCCCCAATTCGACTAATGTCATATCCTCCATATTAGTTAAATAATACCCTATTATTTAATTAATATTCATTATCCCTTATTCTTTCATCCTAATTTATTTCTTTTATCATATTTAAATCCTAGCCTAAAGTAAATAATTACGTTTAATTATTTACTCACATTCCTTATCCCTTTTCCTCTAAAGAATTAAATAAATGATCTATTTATTTAATTCCTGTCATGTCTCATCCTCCATAATATGCAAGTGGATCATTAATCCTCATTACCCACCTAATCATTTGCATAATCCCTTGCTTACACAACCTAATCATTGATTAGTTATCCCAACCTACTCTTTGGTTAACTCTCCCCATACCCCAAGGAATTTTTAATTCTTTTTTGTCATTCCAAGGTCCATTTGAGCAATTTTTAATTCCTCTCCTATCCACAAATGAAATTTTAAATTCCATTTTATATCCCCAAGGCACTTGGAGGAATTTTTAATTCCTCTCCCATCCCCCAAGGATATATTAAATTCCTTTTTTATTCTCCCCATGTCCCTAAGGAATTTTTAATTCCTTTTATCATTCCCATGCACATTAAGAATGAATTTAATATTCCTTTGGTCAACTCTTGATCTTAACCTTTGATCTTCTTCCCCCTTTCAATCTACGCTATCCATTCCTATCTCCCTTAGCTAAATGACTAACACTTAGCCATTTTTCCACTCTCAACCACTCTCAAGTTCTCAACCATATGCTACCACATTCAAGCTCACACCACCATCTTGCATCCATAACCAAATCCACCACCCTTGCATAAAAATCAAGAAAAAATCAAGCCATTATGCTGTCGAAATCGATATAGAAGCACACATATCAAGCCATCAAAAGGGGAAAACAACTTCATCAAGATCAAACAAGGTAATATTTTGGTATTTTATTTGCAGGTTTGAGTTTTAATTCTAATCCCTAATCTTGAGTGTTGTCTTTGGTTTTTTATCTCTTGCTTGAGTTTATTTCTTTCATTTTAGATGGGGTAAAAACACTGCACACAGACACAAATAACTACATGCGATGCATATTTTGCATGAAATTACACATTTATTGGGCTTGTGACACATTTTCAATTGTGGGATGGTTATAATTTTTGTGACGCATTAGATAGAAATTGCAACAAAATTTACTGATTAAGGATTTTCCCCATACTAGGAAAGTTTGACTTGGTTTGCTTAGGCTCACTAGGTCAAATAGAGGTTTTGGATTGATGTTATTGGTTGCTTGATGTTTTCAGGTGTGTCTTCCCCCATTTACACATGAGATTCCAAACTAGATGTGTTCTGACTGAGGGATGAGCTAGGTGATGATGAGAAGGGTGTGCTACTGGGGCTAAGTTTATTTTATGTGACATATATGTCCACTATTAGACAAATAGGAGCATGTTGACATCCCTCGCAGAGTAGTGGAACTCAAAGATGAGCAACTTCCATTTACCTACGGGGGAGGTGAAGGTCACCCTAGAGGACGTATACAAGATCCTAAGATTACCCATTCATGGTGAGTGTGTGAGATACAACCTGGCTCAAGGACTTCAGCCATTATATGAGTACTACGAGACTGAGGATGATGCAGAGCTCAGGATCGAGGGATATGATATTTAGTGGGATATCCTAGTAGAGACATATGACCGGTTTGACTATGTTATGTGCACACTGATAGAAAGAGTGATGATTCTTGATCGCAAGGGACATGGCTTCCCAATTGGTTGGGGAGAGATGTTAGGGTCAATGATTTGACACAGGACAGTGTATGCATGGGGCCCATGTCTTTTGGCTATGTTATATTTCCAGTTGCATGATATCATGTACAAAGAGGGGTAGAGCCCAAGTTGTGGTGTGACCTTGCTTATAGTTTGGGCATGGGAGAACCTAATCATGTTTTGGCCACCAATGGTTCAATAGGATGTGTGCATAGCACCATACTCTTATCTATATTAGGGGGTATTGACTCAGAAACATGTTGGACATGTGGGTTACTAGAGGTATGGCATTGACACACTGGTGAGTTTCATTTGGAGACCTTATAGGACATGCCCATTGTGGATAAATGAGGATAACAACTTACTTTGGTGCAGACAACTGAGATATATAATCAGACAAATATTACAGAGTCAACACATTGTTGAGATGTATCTACTAGAGAGGGTCCGACGACAATTTGGGGAGAGCTAGGGAGTTCTAGTGGACATATCACAGTATGGGCGATCATCACATGAGGTGCATCCCTAATCACCACATTTCAATAGGAGATAGATACCCTACAGTCCTTGGATTGGGAGTGGTGGGGAGGAGATGTAAATGCAGGAACCACACTAGAGTATGATGACTAGTTGTGGATTCATAGCCCCATTCCACTTACGGATCCATAGCATCCAATGCTAGTGGAGTGTAGAGTCAAAGGTGTGAGGGGTTGACAAGGAGGTAGAGGTGGGAGGAGAAGAGGATATAGAGGAGGATGATACAGAGGAGGATGGGGGGATGATTTGGGTGATAGAGGAGGAGGAAAAGGAGGAGGAGATAGATAGGTGAGGAGGAGGGACAGAGGGAGACATGAGTGTGGGCAGCTGCCACCCATCCGAGAGGAGGAAAAGATGGTGGAGGATCATCCAGAGGTTAGGGCTACAACATAGGTTTTGGTACAGGCCAAGGAGTAGCATGTTGAGGTTCTTGTAATGGAGGCTACATAGCCAGAGGCTATGGAGGTTGAGGGGGTTGGTGATAGAGGACAGGTGGAGTAGGAAGGAGGAGAGGAGGAGATGGATATGGACAAGGCAAAGTGGATTATCCATGAGAGGATCATCATGGGTGAGGATGAGATGCAATAGGAGGTGGGGACCAAAGATGGGGAGGGATTAGTAGAGCAGAGGATAGTCGCTCTATAGGTTCATGTGAAGGCCCTTGAGGCATAGTCGAGGATAGTTACTATAGAGAGGGGTGAACTTAAGGCTGAGAGGGATGCATTCCAAGTGGAGAGAGACCTAGCAGTCATTAGCCAATAGTAGACCAATCAGTGGATGATCAAGTTCATAGCCACATCTAGCAAATTAGTGGTTGGGGTTTCCTAAGAGTATGCTCGGGAAAGTAGGGCTAGCTAGTATTATTAGGATCTATATGAGAGACTAGTGTCACCCGAGAGGAGAGAGCCCACATTTTTAGAGTTAGATAGTAGTTCACGAGGAAGAGAGCATAGCAGGACACATAACTGGTGGTCATAGAGCAGATCCTAGGGTGAGACTTTAGATGCCAGATGAGCCACTCCCTATGATGGGCCTCCTACTACAAAGCACATGGCTAGAGATGCACCACACAGAGAGGATTCCCCAAGGATAGGAGATCAGGGAAGTTCAGGGTAGAGCCCCTTATTATTCATGTGTTAGACACTAATGTTTTTTTATTATCGAGCCTACGAGCTCCACATTCATTGGACACATCTTTACATTTTTCTATGACAGATTATTTTTTGAGATATATATATATATATATATATATATATATATATATATATATATATATATATATATATATATATATGTATGTATGATTTTGGTGGTGGTTGATGCTATGCAATGATGTGTTTATGCATTTATGATGACATACTATGTGATGGATGCTTATGCTATGATTATGATGTTTCTTGATGCATTCTATATGATGTTGTGATGGTTGTGATGTGTTGTATGATTATGTTCCCATGACTATGTGATAAATGTTTATGCTTTTATTATATTCAATGTGGGTGACCTAATGTTTACTAAATGTAGTGTGATATGATGATGATCTATATGATTATACTATGAATACAATGGAATATAATGATGTAACGAATTTATGGTTACGGATGTTTTGATTACGTTATGTGTGAATGATGAATGTAATGGAAATGACCTAATGCAATTTGAGATGGAATGTATTAATGTAATGTAAATTTTGTATGATAATGCAAAGTGTTTGATGGAAAATATGTAATGTGAATGCAAAATGCGATGCTTAATGTGATATGTAATAATAGGATATGAATATACATGATATGCAATTTTAAGTTTGATGTAATATGTGATATGTAAAATGTGATGTTATATGAAATACAATGTGAATGGGTTGCAATGCAAACATGTTAATGTAATACTATGTGATATGGGATGTAATGCTATAATGAAATGTATGATGTTAACACGATAATGAGATATGAATCCTATATGTATGTAGTTTGTATTTTTGTATTTTTCTTATGTAGATATTTGTGACCTAAGATGATTTTTTCTATGATGCAATATAACATGATTATGGATGCAAGGTGTTTTTTTGTGTGTCATAGGGCTTTGTCAAGATGCAGACAGAAGAAATGTTAGTGCAGAGAAGATGGAAGAGATGAATGTTAGTGTGGAAAGGGAAATGGAGACAAAAATGGAAAGTTAGGCTAGGAATGATAAATGATCCAACTTTCTATAGACACATAAAAATCACCTAGGCCTGCAAGCTCTATTTTCATCATTTTCTTCCTAGCATAATTAAGAAATTTTAATTATGTACTTGGTCCACTTTTGACTATTAATTAAATAATTCATAATTATTTAATTAATTCATGTCCTATATTCTTCATGATTATTAAATAAATAAATTTTATTTATTTATTTAATCTGTCACTAATTGTCTCATGTCTTCCTATAATTAAATAAATTTCTTAATTTATTTAATTATTCTTGTCCACTAATTTCTTCTTGATTATTAAATAAATAGATTTTATATATTTATTTAATACGTCATTAATGCTTAAAAGTTTTCTTATAGTTAAATAAATTCTCTAATTTATGTAATTATTGCAACTTTGACATTTCCCTCATTTTAAATAAAATTATTTATTTACAATGGTCCTATTTTCTAATTTCCCTCTTTTTAGTAAATAATTCAAATTAATTATTTAGTATCATGTGACCGCACCTTTTGAATTAAAATTAATTTTTAATTCAAAATAGTATTTTTCCTCTGAAACTCAAGTAATTTCTATTATTATTTGATTTCCAACCACCTCTTTTTCTGTGCCAATTTTATCTCTTGTCACATGCATTGTCAACCCTTGATTTGATTTTCTAAAAATCAATCTTGTCCATTCATTTCAAATTTTCCCTAATGTTTCCCTAACCCTAATTGTTGGTTGTCAAATTGAATCTTATCCATTGATTCTAGGGCACTTGTCATCTTTTGATCTTGGCCATTCACTCAAAATTGTATTTTCTATAAAATGGAAATTTTGGTCTCATTTTATCATCTCATGTCATCTTGCAACCTCATCCTCTTGCAATCTTAGGCAATCTTGTTAAGGAAATCTCATACTCTTGTACTTTTTTCATTTCGTCATAGGCATATTTACACCTCATTTAGCATAATTTACACATAGTTTAGATGCTTACTAGTTGCATAATAGCAAAGTATTGCATATAGTCACTCAAATCCTTCAAAATTTGCTTAGGGCTTGTCATAGTCATAGATTGCTCACATAAAATCTGAGGGAAAAATCACATTTTCAGCAAGTTGAGAAGGTTTAATGGAGGTTAGCCATGGATAATGAAGACATTGGGTGAGATCATTTCATTTTGTTTTCATGTTTTTCCTTTGCACTTCATTATTGCTTTGGGTTTTTATGTTTTTCATTTGATCTGCTAATCCTAGGAAAATTCCCTTAGTTACATTGGTGAACCTAATGCCAAATTGAGCATTTTTTGTTTTTCTGTATGACATTTTTCTACTTTGCAAGTATAGGTACGACCGTGACGCATTTTCTCCTTTGAACACCGCATATGCTCTATTGTGACACATACAACTTGCAAAGTGATGTATTTGTTTAGCCATGACACATTTGATTTGTAGGTTACCACATTTGTCAGTCAGATTCTAGTACACATAACCAAGCCACATTTTTTGTACAGAGTGATGCAATTTCTCTGTTGCGACACATTGGTCTTGTAAACTTTTGTTCTCGATTTTTTCCATATTTGTCTTTATTTCTTTTTGCAATCTATTTTTCCTTTCTGCAATCTATTAGGTTAGAGATTTTTGGTTTACTAATGACTTGTTGCAGCATGTGGCTTTGAGTCTTTCCTAGGTCAAAGACATAGCTTTGAAACTACTAACAAGTGGTTTTGTAGGTTCGATTGTCCAAGACTATTATTTTAAAAAAATTGTGTTTTTTTATTTCTAGAATAGAAAACACTTCAATTGGTGCATTAAAAATAAAATTTCTTGTCCTTTCCTTGATTGTGCTTGAAGGTGGTAGGTGATTATGCTCTCACCTTGTGCAAACTAGGTGATCAAGAAACCAGACCCATCTTATTGTTGTGTTTCCCCTAATTCAATAATCAAAGTATCCTCTCCCCTTGAGCACTTGTGTGATCCTAGGTGTAAGAGAAATGGTTATTAACTCTAGAAATTGGTCCTTCCTTGGTGGGAAAAAGTACTCATCCCAAGGTGACTCAAACCAGCAACTAAGCTTTTTGGCCAATCTACCCCTGACTGGTATATAAACGTGAATCGTAAGGGAAAACCTAAGATTATGATTGTGGATGTGTCATATGAACAAAGTAGGATTCCCCAAAAGCTTGTTGAGCGTAACCTCTTTAGGATAGAATCCATCCTTTAATGGAGCTTAATCTTTGCCCCATGCATGGCCACTTGAACAGGGGTCCCAAAATAACACCTTTGTGTACTAGCCAAAATCCTTCTATTTGCTAGTGCAACAATGGTCATTGTGAAGGCATTCACATTCTCATAGTTCTTAGTAGAGGTGATCAATCTGCCATGGGAGTTTCATGGGGGTTGGAAGCTTGGTTGGCCTAAGAAGTGAGTGCACTATAAGGGGGAGCCTGTGCAGCCAAGCTTTTGGATTCACACAATAAGAATAAGTGCAGTTGGGGAAACCCACATGGAATCTAGAAAATATTGTCCTTACCTAACCTAGGATTATGCTTGTCTTCATTGTGCTTGAATCAAAGAAAAAATATTGTGTTTTCCAAGTTTTTCTCAAAGATTCAAACAAACAAACATCATTACACAAATATAGAGACACACTTTCAACTTGAGACAACTTCAAAATTTGGTCAAACTTGCAAATAAACTAGGTATTCATTTTGGCTGCAACACATTTGCAATACTTTGCAACACAATCGTTCTATTGAAATACATTTGAAGCTTCATGTGCCACATTCGTTCTGTTGAAATGCATTTGCTACTTTCTAAACCACATGTTCCTAGTTGAACCACATTTGAATCTTTCTAAGTTACATTTCCATAGCTCATTTATGCTTTCTAAAACACATCTATTTTCCTATACTGCATTTGACATTTCCTGTAATGCAATTGCTCTACTAAACCACATTTTCCATTCCTAGAGACACATTTGTCTATGTTAAACTACATTTTCTCAACAAAACACCATATTTGCATTTCTAAGCCACAATCTCTTTCTACAGAGTCACATTCACTAAAACTGAACCGCATTTGCCATATTGAGATGCATCTATGACCTGAAATGACACATTTTCCTGACAAAAAAAAATGTCATAGACCAAAGACTGAATTCAAATATGTCCAAACTATTATCAAACACATTTTTTTAGAGGATTCTATCAAAAACCATATCAAAAAATGCTCAAATTTTTCATCATTTGCATCCATTAGTTTGCATTTACCCATAGGTTAATCCTTGCAAAATTTTAGTTTCATCCTTAGGCATTGTCATCTTCATTTTTAGTCATAAACCAATCCTTCCATTTTCATTTCATTTTCAGATTTTGGATTAGGAAACCTTACCTCACTTAGCAAAATCTTGGCCTTCAAAAGTAGGTTATAATTGGACTTAGTCATCTTTGTCTTCTTTAGTCATTGTCCTTTTGTGAGACCTTTCCAACTCATAAGTCAAGTTAGGAAACCTCACTTAGTCATCTTATCCTTGTCATTTAGTCCTTCAAAACAAGTCCTTTGATATTCCAAAATTGAGACATAGATCAAGCTTAGGGTGGTTGAGTAACCTTCTTCCAAATCATTTAGACTTTTCCATTTTCATACTTTAGACATTCAAATCATTTTAGTCCTCACCTTGCATATCTTATCCTTGAAAATCCAAAAAATATTTTCATAACTTCCATCTTAGTCCCCATTTGGAATCTAGACTTTGCATTGTTTATTTCCTTAGTCACAATTTTCATATTTTTCCTCATTGTCACCTTGGCATTTGACATCTTTTCTTGACAACCTTATCACTTTGCATTAGTCATTTTCCTTAGGAAAACATCATTATCACCTTGCATTGACATCCTTTTATTCCAAAAATATGAAAAATTAGTGTCATAGCTTGTCATCTTAGTCTTCATTATCCTTTGATATTAGTAATTTCCTTTAGGCAACATTGTCATATTGCATTCCTTATTATCAAAAAAATCCAAAAACATAGTGTCATTTAGTTGTCATTTTCATCCTCTTCCTAATTTGAGAAATTCCTTATATGGTTGAGACTAGGCTTAAAAGAAAAAGAATACAAATGGCTAATTTTGGACAAGACAACAAAACTTACATCTTTTCCAATGGCATAAATCAAAGCATGAACCAAGACACCTCTTTCATCAATCCTTTCAACAACATGAACATGCCATCTTTGTCACATAATCCCTTTGAATCATTCATATGTAGGGATGAACATGGACAAGTATTTGAGGAAGACTTAGAAGCCACAACCCAAAATACAGAAGTGACCTCCTTTGTGGAAGAAATGGTTTCACATGATAGAGACAAATATTTGGCCATACTTCCAAGTCAAGGAGCTAAATTTCCATGTGGCTTTGACATTAAGACTTTGATACCAACATCACCTGGTCATTGAGCATTTTGGCAAAGACATGTTGCTACCATAGGGTTTGGAGTTGACACTGGAACCGGTGTTTTGACTATATTTTCATGGCATTTTGTTATGGAAAGTGTATGGAAACATAGGTAAAGGCATTCATTTGACACAAAACTACATTTTTCCACTTCTTTGAAGGCCATTTCATTGATTTTGACCACGGTCTATAGCATAGTCTAATGAACTTTGTTTCATTTTTTGTTCTTTGTTGTTGTTCTCCACTTTTACAGCTACCATGAGAAACTCTAATGAAGCTTTTGGTAAAATAAAAAATCATGAAAGTTTGCAAAAATATGAGCAAAAGAGCTTTAGGTACTCCTTGAATTGATTCTATTCCTCAGATTTTGAGAAACATAGCTCACTTCGAGTCTCCATTAGGAATAATAAAGCATAAATTCTTCACTTCCTTCTACATTTTCTTTGAAGGAAGAAAACCCCAATCTTTTGTTGTTGTTTTCAAGAAAACCTGGCCATTGAGGCTATGGCCTGAGAATGGAAGAATGGCTCTTTTTTTGTCATTTTGAATATACATTCATAGAATCATACTTTGTCATTTACTTTTTAGAAAACTCCAAATGTGTTATGTAGCTTGAACCCCAAGTGGGTTTCTGTTCATTGCAACAAGATTGTGTTTCTCTATAAACATACGAACTAGGTTTTGCAAATACACTTCTTGTTTTGGATATCTTATGAAACTCTCCTTAATATTCTCTATTTGTTACAATTTCTGTGTAAAACCCCAAGTGGGTTTCCTTTAATTTGTAGCAAGATTGCATTCACTTCCATTATTCTGGTTTCACTTATACTCAACCTCCAAACTTGTAATTTTTTGGGTTTTAAAGAAACTCATGGCAGCTAAATGCTTGATATTCATTTTGTAAAAAACATAGAGGAATAATTGAAAGTTTTCAAGGACCCCATATTTTCTATTGATTCCTCTGTCAATTGTTTCACAAGACAATGTTGTGCTGAAAGGAAGAAATGGTTGAGAATGATTCAATGCCATTGCACGGGTATAAGTCAAAGGACTATACTTCTTTTCTATTTTTTAACTCTTGTTATCATGAAAGCTTTGTTTCATTTTTTATTTTTTGGAACTTGTAATAAGCTAGATGGGTTCCTTACAAGAGTAACCACCCCTTGCAATCTTTATTTTCATATTTTAATCAACCCATATGGGTTTTCTGTATTTTGCAAAAAAAAATCCCAATTTCTTGTTTTTGATGCCATGAGTATGTAACTGAACCCTTATACAATCACCTAGATTATAATATGAATGAGATTTCCTGAGAGAATGATTAGTTGAAACAAGAACCACCCCTTTCACTTTTTAGCTTGAACCCCAACATAAATTGAGTTATCTTCTAAGAATGCACTCACATCAAAAATGTGTCTAGCTCATTGCACTCTTTTTTGAAACAAAATGTGTAGACACGTAAAATGTACCGATTGACTTTGTGCATCTGATCCCGATTACTAACATTGTTTCATCCTGAATCATCCTTCAGTCTAACCATTTAATCAAATTCCCTTATTTGATTAAATTCATCATTATTTCCTCTATTAATTAAATAAATCAGTTATCTTGTTAGGTCACCTCTTCTTGATAATTAAATTAACTATCTTGATCTAATTATCCTATTCAATTAAATAATTAATGTTATTTGATTAAATCTCTAAGGTCTATCTATTAAATTAAATAAATTAAAACCTTGTTTAATTTAATCTAACCATCATCTCTTTTAATTAAATAAATCAAAATCTTAATTTAATTAATCTCTTATCATATTCCTCTCATATTTGATTTAAATAAACCCAAAAATTTAAGTCAAATAGGTCACATCATCTAATCCCCTTCATTTAATTAATTAATTTAATCTCTTATCATGTCCCATCCTCCAGCTTTTCCCACTTGCACATGAAAATAGATTTAATTGATTTATTAAATCTCTATTTTCCTCAACAAGGCATCTTTTGGAATATTCTCCAAGTTTGAATTCAAAAATCTAAGTTGACATGTACATCCAACAAGGCATTAACTCCATCTTACATGTCCTTTGCCTTGAGCCAAGTGGCCTTCAATGCATTTTCCCTCCCCTCTTGCATGTCATTTCAACAAATTTCAAATTTCAAAAATAGGCATTTATTGGCACAATCCTAAAAACTTGCACATCCTCCATCCACTCATAGGTTGACAAGTGACATCTTGCCATTGGATGAATGTTAGTCCCACATTGCTCAATTTTGGACATTCATCCTTCAATCTCATCTATAAATAAAGAGCTCATCTCTTCATTTGATCATCTACAAATTATGCAAGGTTACCATGCGCAAATATCTATCAAATTCCATCCATCATCATTGAATCTTAGCTAGGTTATGCAGGTTTTTAGCTTGGAGCATTCACCATCCTTCATCTAAGTGGATCAATTATCATCAACACATCAAGCCTGCATCATAGGAATTGGGAAAGGGCCAATTTTCACATCAAATTGGCACCAATTCTCGCATGGGATCATGAGTTTGCTAGCTTAATTAGGATTCAATCTATTTTTTTGTTTTCATTGTGTTCTTCATTGCTTTTTTCCTAATTTGAACTTGGTGAATGGATTTCATGGGGAATCCTTTTTCTTACTTGGATTCTCTAATCTAATTTGTTTGTTCTTATTGTTTTGCAGGTATTAGGATTGGGGTTTGCACATTTAGAGCTAGAAGGAGGGCATAATCTCACTTTTAATCACAATTTTCTAAAAAATTATGTGTTTTTGTTTGTGCATAGGAAAATTCCAACATTGGGAGCTCATCGTCGCTGTTTTAGCACTATTGGCTCTCCAGTGTCACCATATAGCACTGCTGAAAAATCAAACTATGACGCTTGAGCCATCCCACCTAAAGTTTTTGAATTTAAATTGTAAACAGTGACGTTGGTGAAAAGTGTGACGCAATTGAGCTCACTAGTCTGAACATAGAGTGTCGTTGACAGGTAATCGGTGTTGTTCAACACTACTGAGAAATCAAATGGTGATGTAGTCATGGGTTGCGCCATTGGCAAGAAGTAAAAAAGTTAAAATATTATTTTAGCACATTCTTTTTTGATAAATGATGAATTTATCTTCCATTTTCTACTTTTTAACCTCTGTGTTTTGTAGAAGTTGACTAGTTTTCTTTCTTGTAGGTTGGATCAATTGAAATCAAGAGAAGGATAAGCATGATGATGATATGTCACGAAATCAAAGTGTTTTTAAATACTTTAGTGTTTGTTTAACACTCTTAAGAAACTGTTGTCTATTCTCGCTCAGGATACCAATTTCATTTGGGCTTTAAAAAAAGAATCTTTTCAAGTTTTGCAAAGGCTTAAAACGAACACTAGGAATACAAATTACTAGAGTTTGTTTTTTTGGTTAACAAATTAAACAAAACAACTCGCATTTGTCCTTTGGTGCTTTGAAAAGAATTCATTATTGATTTGTGGGTTTTTAAAATGAACATGTGCTATTTTGTTTTGTGATGGCTTACTTGAACTAACTTCATTGAAAAAGGACATATGCGCTTCTCTCACGCTTTATAGCGATCTTGAGAATCAAAAGGCCTTTTTCATGATTTTAGGTTGAGATAAAGCAATCACCTCCACACTTCATTTTGGGTTTAAAATTGAAAAAAATCTTGTGCGAGTGTGAATGAATTTATTGCATGTGTTCTCCCTTTGTTTCTAAACAAGGGTCGATCTAACTATGAATAAGTTTATTCACTTTTTTTTATCTTAGAGAGTCTACCTTGGGGAAAAAGTATCCACCCAAGGGAACAACTCAACTGATAACACTCTAAAGCCAAGAGTATTTCCAACCGGGATACAAATGTGGGTATTGGATTAAATGCCAATATCACGCGGTTGGCTCTAACAAGATGGATCTGGAAAGGGACTCTCACCGTATGGTTCAATCTCCACGAATGGAAAGTCCTAATTAAAACTCATGTTTTAGAATTTCCAAAATCCTTGATCTATTTGTTGGTGCAAGAACAATAGTTCTGAAGCCGCTCCACACTTTTATGGTCTTTTAGTAGAAATTAAAAGCATGCCATGGGACTTTCATGGGTGTTGATGTTTGGATGCCCCGTATAAGTGAGTGTCGTGGAGGGGAGCTAGTGGGGTCAAGCATCTAACCATTCGCTAAAGATAAGCGTAGCTGGACATGTCCAAGTGGGGATTCAACAAATATTGTCTTCCATATCCACAGGGTTGTACTTATTCTTGATTACAAAATGATTTTCTTGTTCGAAAACATCTTGGAAACAAACACCTAAACTTCATCATCAAAATTTCAAACCCTTTAGGAGACAAATACAATTGACTCAATTCATGTGTTATTGCTTTCCCTTGGGATTCACATCCTTAGAGGTTTCTAAACACTTGGATTACATCTCAATTTTTCTACTAAAGTTAAACAATAGGTAACCTTTGCCTTGACTTCATCAAAATTCCATATAACATACTTTGTGGGATTTGAAGAAATTAAGACATTGGACATCTAGTTTGAAAACCTAATCAAAGAAGTGTTTGAGATAAAATAAAGTCACTAAGAAAAGAGAACAAAATTGACTCTCACATGTGTTGAAATCTCATGATTTCCAAGAAGGTCAAATAAGTCCTTGAGTCAAAGTTTAAAATTTAGAAATCACACACAAAAGATTATCAAGAAATAAAAAAGAAAGTGCAATCAAAAGGAATACATCAAGATAAGCAAAAATTTCACAAGGTTCTATAGGCTCATTCCTTTGAACAATCCCGAAATGTATGCTCAATTTGAACCACTTCTTGGTTAGAGAGGTCCTTAGAAGCATTACATGTTCTTCAATACCAAGGTTTAGGTAAACAAATTGTCTTTTTTAGGTACATCTTAGGATCAAAAGAATCTTTTTCATCCATCCTTTGAACATCAAACAACCAAAGATCATATCATCATCATCTTTTGAGAAATCTTGAAAATTATCCTTCATGCTAGGCCTTTTGGAAAAAATCAAAATCATCAAATCTTTGAGACAAAATCCTTGAAATCTTTATTAAAATCATCTTTGGCTAGGTATGTGTAGATGTATCCTTTTGCATATACTTAGTCAAAGTTATCAAACCATCTTGTTTAGATAGGTATATGTAGATGCATCCTTCTTCATATGCTTGGTTAAATTATCATCTTGTTTGAATAGGTTTGGGTAGATGCATCCTTCTCCCTACACATATTCAAATTATCATCCTTTGAGAAAATCCACCCCTTAGATAATCATCCAACATCTTAGGGTCTATTTGTTCAATCAAAGCAAACCAAAATCAATCAAGTCAAGGTCAATCCCAAAATCAAAAATCAAAATCCAAAACATATCCAAAAGTCCTAAAAGCCTAGCATTCCCCTCAAGATTTATCAAAAGATCAAAGCATTCACATCATCCATCTCTCACATCATCATCATAACACCCCTTTTGATCCTCAAGATATCCTAAAATTTTCTTCTTTGGGCATAAAATAAAGATCAATCCAAATAATTAAGAGATTCATCTCCCATATTCTTGAAAATTGATCCTTTTTTTTATGGTTCAAACTAGATCTCAATACAAGAAGAACATGGAAGCCGACAAAGAAACACCTGCTTCAAGTGACCTAAGCCAATGAACATTGAAATGAATCCAGTCAAATCATGTAATCCATTGACTATCTCATCATCACAAAACCCACAAGAGGAAATCCAAGGAGGAGATCCTACCTTTGGGATGTCGCATGAAGAAATAACTGAAATGCTCCAAAATCCAGAAAACCATAAGATCATCAACATCATGATGAGGCTTAACCCTTCACTATACATGCTCGAACGAGCAAAACAAGGGGCCAAATTACCTTTTTATTTTGACGTGAGTACTATAGTGGATACATCTTTTCCTCTAATCTCATCCACAATTCCCATCTCATCTACACCCCCATCCCAAAGCATCACTCAAAACATTCCACAAATCACAACATATTTTGCTCCAACACAACCTAATTTCAATAAGGGAAATGCATTTCTTAATGCTATCCAAACACACTCCCTTGTTAATAATCAAGACTAGGATGAAAATACCATCTTGGAACAAAACATACCCCAAAATTTGTTACATAAGAAGGTCCCTCTCACTTTCCATAATGATCCATCATCATCCTCCTTCCATGCAACACGTCAAAATTCTCTCCTCACAAATTCATAGGAGGAAGGGGACATGTTCGAACCAGGGGGAATTTTTGACACCACATCATTTTCTCAAGAACTCACACTCCTCATAGTTCCACCATTTCTGCCATTTCCATCATCATCCACACCTCTACTTGGCTTAGGACTCCCACCTTTACCAAATATCAATAAAAACATCATGCAGAACTTGTCATCGATATTGCAACAATAGAGGACAACTACACAAGAAATCATGACATCATCAACCACCTCCCTAACATCTCAAAGCATGGTTTCTCAAGGACCAACCACATCAACAACACCATTCACCACTCAAAACACCAACACAACATCACTGCTCACCACCACCACAAATGCCATTCGAAATCCACCAACTCCCCCACCACAACCAACTTCCACCATATCAATCCAATACAACATGGCATTGCAAGCAACTCAACAAGCTACTTATCAAAGGGGATTCCTACATGTACAAAAGTAAAAGGCCGCACAACTAGCTGCTTAGCAAGCCGCTCAAGCTACACAAGCTACCCAAGTAGCCCAAGCCGCATTATAGGAACAACAAGCTACACAAGCCCAAGAATTATTGCAACAACAACAACAAGCCACTCAAGCTACATAAGCTACTCAAGCAGCCCAAGTCGCATTACAAGCACAAAAGGCTACTCAAGCCCAAATTCTATTACAACAACAAGTGGTACAAGCAAAAGCCTAGGCACAAACAATGCAAGAATAAGCTCAAGCTCACACAAACACCCAATATCAAGCATAGCAAACACAAGCACAGACACAACTTCTTCCACAAAAACAAGCAGCACAACTGCAAGCATATCAGCAAACAATAAAGCAATATCAAGAGCAACAAGAAGTAGCCCAATTGGTAGCCCAACAACAAGTGTTGTTGGAACAAAAAAAAGCACAACAATAGGAAACCCTAGCACAATAGTAACAAGCATAACAATAAGCAATCCTAGTACAGCAACAACAAGATCAACAACAAGTGTTGTTCATACAACAGCAAGTGCAAGCATACTTAGCTCAACAAAATGTGCAAATACCATCAAACAACACACAAAACAACCCAACCATTCAACCCACAGTTGAAACACTGCAGAACACCTTCATCCCACCCCCTAATCTGCAAAATTATGTAACAACACAAATTAGGTTGCTCTCACAACAAGTGCTTGATCTTCAATCAGGCGAACCACAAAAACACCAAGCAACTTGTGTCCCTATCCATTTGATAGAAGCCTTGTGATGAAACCATTCCCCAAGTTTTACAAATATCAAGGGATGGGAAACCTTGAGGATCACATCAAGGAATTCCAAGTTTATTGCATGGAAGTCGCATACCACGATACTTATCTGACGTGGTTATTTCCTAGGAGTTTAGCTGGCCACGCAATGGAATGGTTCTCTCGCCTACCTACAAGCATTAGAACATTCCAAGAAATTATAGAAGCATTCATTAAAAATAATATCACCATGGATGTTAGTCTAGAAGAAATCTCAGCTCTAAATCAAGGTAAGAATGAATCATTCGCTTTAGTCCTACAATGATGGCTATCCAAGGCCAATCGCAGCAAAGGGACCATACCCAAGGAACAACAAGTTTGCACCATTATATCCAACCTTGATGGCCTATTAGCATTCCATATCAAGGTACAAGGGATCACCACATATGATCAGTTGATCTCCAAGGTGCTCAGCATCGAACAAGACCTTATGACTCAACCCGCGGGATCAAATTCATACCCTGAACAACAAAACAACTACCCACTAGCCAATTACAATGATAAACCTCACACATGGGCAAGGAATAAAAATGTTACCAATGATGGTGTTGTCGATACCAAAGTTTTCATTAGTGCTCCTTGCCAAAATACACCCACAGCAAAAATCCAAATCCAACACCAAAAAAATCATCAAACAACACAACAACCAAACAACAATTCGACAATCAATAATCTCAATGATCAAAGGGGACCACCCGAACAAAAAAAAATTTATCCCAAATGAAAATACACTACTTTAGGGGAACCACTTAAAATCATAATGAAGAAGCTGATAAAAAAAAAACTCACCAAGGCTCCTACCTTTGAGAATTACCAAGAACCGGATGTGAAACCTCCTTGGTATAATGAAAATCAACTCTGTGAATTCCATAAAATCAAAGGCCCTACCACAAATAGTTGCATGAGATTAAAAAACATAGTTCAAGATCTCATCGATCAAAGGATTATAAATGTGGAATAGCCAATAGGAAACCAAGACCTTAAGATATACATGAATATGGTGCCTAACCATGGCAATAAAGGGAATAATAATAAGACTGATAAAGGGAAAGGCACCCACACAAATGTGAATCATGTGTATGAAACTGTTGTCACCTCCCTAGATGAATACTGCATAGTCTTCACCAACAAAGGCACCCATGCCAATTGTGGAGTCGCCACAAGAGGAAAAAAAGTTACCATCATAGGATCATCCCAACCAAATAGAGTCCCTACATCTAGATCTATCCCTAATGGCTACAATGTCCTAGAGCAACTCAAATAATGCCAGCACAAATCTCCATCATGGAGCTACTAAAAATCTCATTTGCCCATAGGAAAATCCTAGAGGAAGCATTGGCTTCATCCACTATCCTTGTAGATCTTGATGTGGAACAATTCCAAGCTATGGTTGGAAATATCATTATGCCAAATCTCCTCACATTCTTTGACCAGGATTTCCCTGCTCAACCATCTCACAACTGTGTAGTTCACTTAGAATTCATAGTACATAAGAGCAAAGTCAAAAGGTTCTTGGTGGATGGAGGTGTGGGTTTGAATATATGTTCTCTCAACCTCATCAAACAATTGAAAATCTTAGAGGATTCTATTGACAAAGGAAAGGGTATCACAATAATAGCATATGATGATCAAGAAAGAGTGTTCCAAGGCACGATCAAACTCCCTATTCAAGTAGGATTGGCTGTCATGGAAACCACTTGTCAGGTCCTCGACCTTGACTTACCATATAACATCCTTCTAGGACATCCATGGATTCATACAATGAAGGCAATAGCATCAACTTTCCATCAATGTGTTAAATTCGCACATGAAGGACAAGAAGTTACCATCCACGAAGATCCCAAACCCTTCTATTGCAAAAGCCATAAAGCAAAGTACTATAAAATCCCCCAGGTACCAAAAAATGATGAGGGTCCATCTACACCATACATTGATCCTGCCACTCTCGCATCCACTTCTGTGACATAGACACCCGCCACTCCCACTATTCCCACCATCTCAGACATTAAGGTCATCATCCAAGATAACAGTTGTAGAAACTACGTGATCCCTAAAAATGATTTTGTAGTAGGAGAGTTACCACAATCTCCTAGATCATGGGGACATCCACAAGAAAATGAAGCCTCCACATCTCAAATGTCTCTTGAAGACTATCCCAACTTCACAAGTTGGGCAGACCTCGGCCAAGAAGTTATTGAAGCAAATCCATCTCATATGTTATATCAAGATGAAATACCAATAGCTGATTTTCCAATGGATGATAGAAGCAAGGGTCTACAAATGATGCTCACAATGGGCTATGAAAAAAATCAAAGACTGGGGAGAAATGACAATGGGCTTATAATACCTATCATTCTAAAGACGCGAGCAATAAAAAATCTTGGCCTTGGATGTACCCCTTCGATTATAACCATACGCGGTTGAAGTCCTCCAGTTAGAACAGTTAATAATCCTCCTCAGCCAACTACAACAAAACTATGATTACCAATATCCACAAGTCTTGTCTTAGATAACTATACGTTTGATATCACCAACGTTTGTAGTAGTAGTGATGACAAGGATCCCACATCTAATCTACCTAGGCTTTTTGAGGAGACCACTCTATTCATGATCAACACCCTATCCTTTGAATCAGATCACCAAAATCATGAAATCTATCTAGTATACCCCCAACTCATCGACTATGACCAACAAGAAGCACCAATTCTCGATACATTCAAAAATGATGAGGCACTCTTAGAATTCATGGGACTATAGGATAACATTCTGTGTGGGGATCACAAAGTAGGGTTCATAATTGAGCTAGATACACATGCTTATTACAGGGAAATGATTGAATCCCTCAGTCACAAAAGTGAAAAATTAAGAATAATATCTAAGTCCTTGAGTGAAAACCACACTGTGGCACTCTGACTAGAAAAAAGTAAAAATAAAGGACGCATCCAATGGTGAAAACCTTTCTGAGACACCCGAGGAAGGGGGATTCAATCTTCCTTCTAGAGCTATTCATCAAGAAAAATTAGTAGTCTTGGCAGAAAGGTGCAATCCGGTCAATCTAGAAATAGATGAAACCCCACACATCACATTCTATGTGGAGTCATTACTATGAGAGAAACAAGAGCTCCTAGCAACCTTGCTAAGAGAAAGAGAGATAAACTTTGCATGGAGGTATGCTGACATGCTAGGACTTGATCCAGAAATTGTGGTCAACCACTTAGTATATCTAGAAGCAAAGCCTGTTAAACAAAAACCTCAAAAAATGCACCCTCAGATCACCTTATTGGTCAAAATGGAGCTAAAAAAGCTATTAGATGCAGGATTCATCTGACCGATAGATTATCCAGAATGGGTATCAAACTTGGTACCTATTTCAAAACTTGATGGAGGTATCAAAATTTGCATAGACTTCAGAGACTTGAATAGGGAATGTCCAAAAGATGACTTCCCACTTCCAAACATTGACATGATAGTAGATATGATAGCTGAACATGAAATGCTGTCACTAATGGACAGATTCTCAGGGTACAATTATATCATGACAGCTAAAGAGGACCAACATAAGATGGCTTTCACTTGTCCATGGGGGACCTATTGCTGAAATATGATGCCATTCGGCTTAAAGAATGCAGGAGCAACATACCAGGGGGCCATGACATTGATATTCCATGATATGATCCATAAGACAGTCGAAGATTATGTTGACGATATTCTAGCTAAGTCTAGAAAGAGAAAAGATCACATAGCAACCCTAAGTGCTATTTTTGACAGGCTGGAAGAGTACAAGGTAAGATGAAACCCAAAGAAGTGCATCTTCAGTGTAAAATCGAGAAAACTACTAGGATATATAGTATCAATGAGGGGTATCGGGGTAGATCCAACAAAGGTAAAATCAATCCTTGAAATGGAGGCACCAAAGACATTAAAGCAATTAAGAGGTCTCCAAGGTAGGCTCCAATCAATTCAAAGATTCATAGCATAGTTGGAAAAAAAATAGAACCCATACTCTCACCTACTCCATAAGGGAGTAGTGTACAAATGGGATACCAAGTGTGAAAATGCATTCAATTAAATCAAAGAATATCTACTGACACCACCATTCATAATGCCACCAATCCCAAGAAAACCATTGATTCTCTACATATCAGCAACAATAGTAGCCCATGGAGTTCTCTTAGCTCAGCATGATGAAAATGGAATAGAAAAGGCTATCTACTACATCAGTAGAATGATGGTTGGGCATGAGCTAAATTACTCATTCATAGAGAAAGCATGCCTAGCGGTAGTGTTTGCATCACAAAAATTTAGACATTACATGTAGGCACACAAGATAAAACTCATCGCCAAAATTGACCCCCTCAAATATTTATTATCAAAAGCAATGCTTACAGGAAGAATGGCCAAATGGGTGATCATACTGTCAGAATATGACATTGAATATGTGGAGCGGAAAGCAATCAAAGGTCAAGTCATTGCAAATCAGCTTGTGGAAGCACCAGTTTATTCAGAGAATAATTTAATCTCAGAGTTTCTAGATGAATCTATTTTCAATCTCAACATATCCAACCACTAGAAACTATACTTTGATGGCTCATACACATAGCATGGATCAGGGGCTAGCATATTCTTTATCACCCCGCAAGGGGATTGCATACCAAGGTCCTACAAACAAGCATTTCCTTGCACTAATAACATTGCAGAATATGAATCCTTAACCATAGGTCTCATAATAGTAGTGTAGTGGAATATTATAGCTCTCAGAGTATACGAAGATGCTCAACTAAAAATAAATCAAGTGAACGATGAATACTAGACCAAGGACGAAAAGCTCACTCCATACAAGAAATTGGTGGAGACTCTCAAAGAATCCTTCATCGAAATTACATTTGAGCATATTCCTAGAGCCAACAATAGAGCAACAGACACCATGGAAACAATTGGGTCCTTACTGGATATCCCCCACAACATTCCAAAATATTAATTCCTGATAGAGCAGCTTTTCATGCTTGCATTCAAGGTACCATAATCATAATTCATGTGCGAAATCATTGGTCCCGGTGATCCTTGGTACCACAAAATTTATACATACCTTCGAATAGGATTCATCCCTACTAATTTACCCTCAAACCTAAAATGAACCTTTGTAAATAAGGCATCCAGATTCATCATCCTAGGAGATACCCTATATCATAGGGGCATAGAAGGAACCCTACTATGATGCTTAAATGCTAAGGAGGCATTAAGTACTCTAACTAAAGTACATAATAGTATCTATGGTTCACACTCGAGTGGAATGACCATAGCCAAGAAACTACTAAGGATGGGGTATTATTGCCCCACAATGGAAAGACAAGCACATGATTATGTCAGAAGATGTCTACAATGTCAGCAGCATGGGGACCTCATCCATGCTCCAGTTCAAGAGCTTCATCCTATTGTCACACCATGGCCCTTTTCATAGTGGGGACTCGATCTCATTGGAAAGATAACTCCCACCTCATCTAATGGCCATATTTTCATCATAAAAGCTACATAGTACTTTACTAAGTGGCTGGAAGCCATACCCATGACGTACATAACTGGGAAGCAGATTTCAAAGTTCATCCTAAACTATCTCATTTGCTGCTACGGTGTCCCACAAGCCATTATCTCAGATAATGGGACACCATTCAAAAATTAGGATGTCTGCAACTTATGCAAGAAATTCAAAATCCAACATCGCTTCTCTACCTTGTACTATCCCCAAGGAAATGGAAAAGTAGAAGCTACAAACAAAACCATTTTGAAAATCCTCAAGAAAATAGTCAATGACGCAGGTCGTGACTGGCATCTGCAGCTTAATCTCATCCATTGGGCCTATCAAACTAGTATCCACACACCCACCGACACCACTCCTTTCTCCCTGGTCTACGGATCAAAAGCGGTACTCCCCATTTAGATCAAGCTCCCATCCCTCAGGATATCACTGCAAAACCTCATCATGGATGAAGAGTACCAAGTATCAAGATTAAATGAGCTAGAGCTATTGGATGAGTGATGTATGGATGCTTTGAATCATTTGTAAGTCTATCAGAATAGACTCAAAAGGAGCTACAATAAGAAAATCATAAGTAGGACCTTCCAAGTTGGAGAACTAGTGCTAAAGGAGAATCAGAAGAATGTCCCAAACCCAAGCAGCAAAGGCAAGTTTGAACCCAATTGGTTGGGACCATTCATCATCACAAGTTACAAATTAGGGGCATATCAATTATCAACACCCGAAGGGGAACCTCTGAAGGAGCCTATGAATAGCTCCCATCTCAAAAAGTTTATGCCTAAATATTTCAAGGTATAGAACCAAAAAATCCAAAGAAAAAAAGAAAATGTCCTGAAAAAATGGTTCCCTTGGTGAAAACCTGACAAATAGGCATCTTGGTAACAACAAAAAAATAAAAAAACCAAAAAAACCAAAAAAATCAGAAGAAGGATAAAAAATAGTAAAGAGAAAAATCATCCTCTTGTGAAAACCACTTTGGTGGCACTTTGGACAAGTACCTTGGTGAAAACCTGGCAAGCAGACGCCTTGTGTAAATAAGCATTTTCCATCCACCAGGATCTCTACAGCTTGTTCTGCATCATCCATCCATCACATTTCCATCATCCATAACATTTAGATCTCCATCTATCACTCATCCACCCGCATCTGCATCATAGCTTGGTCCTGTGTTCGTATCATGATCCCTCCTAGTACTACTTGGCCCATCCTCAAGGTCAGTTTGTCCTTCCTTTATCAAAGTAGTCTATTGCATCACGCTAGGGGCATGTTCTCATCGTATTAGATTTGTGTATATCATTAAGGTCCTAAAAAATCAAAAAATCCAAAAACATCAAAACATTAGAAAATAAAAAAACATTTAAAACATATCAAAATCCCAAAATAAGTCAAAATCAAAGTCGTCTTGTTGAACTATGTGGTCTCTACGTGTATAATGTAGGCAAGGCTAATTTTTTGATAAGCCCTCAAGGTCCCTAAGATAGGTCCTTAGGTTAGTCTCTTGGTCAAAATCTCAGAAAACCCCAAAACATTAGAAAATTCAAAAATCAAAACATTTGGAAATCTCCAAAAATACCAAAAATAGCCTCAAAACATCTCAAAAAAAGTCAAAAACATCCAAATATTTGAAAAAAAATTCATCCATCTCATCTCGCCTACACCCGCAATAACATCACTCGTAATAAATGATCGTTATCCTCAACCTTTGGTGAGGAAATCAGAAACAAGTCTAGCAAATGAAAAGTGAAAACTCAAAATGTCAAGTCTCAAGTTTAAGTTAGTACGTAAGCAAGCTAGTCAACTCTTTGTGTCAATAACCTATCATCCATCTAGTCCTATATCAATCAAAGAACATTTAGGATAAATGAAATGACATGCCACCATCTACTAACATGTCCTAGGATGTATCCTTCCTACAATGGGCATTATCTTTTGGCAATAGTTTTGGTTCTTATCCTTAAAAACACATTCTCTTTTGGTTAGCGGTATTGAAGAACATTGGCTTGTTTGGATACTTTGTCTTTTAACTTATCTTATTGCGCTCATTCCAAGGACTTCTCAATGATATCTGAATAGAGGATTTAGAGAAATAGGAATGGGGCAAGGATCATTATCTTTTGTCTGATGTGCTTGTTGGACGTTCTTGTAATATAACCTTGGTGAATACTTGCTTTGTTAGGTATGTATGGAGGAGGTTTTGGGTAGTTTGTCGACTATTGCATTGATAGGCTATACCTTTCCATGTTTTGGTCCAAGGTGTTTGAAACTTCTAAAGTGAATCCTAGCAAGGTTTATGTATGTCAGGTGTGAACAAAGATACTCCTATCTGACTGTCAAATCAAAATTCATCACACTCGGTACAATGCCATCCTGGTTTTCTATACCTTGATGCATCGTACCACATGTGTCATCAAACAATAAGAAAATTGGCCCTTTGAAAATCCCAACTCCTTAGCAAGTAATCATCATCATTTTCATTTTCATCATCTTGTGTCTTGTTGAAATGAATTCTTCTCTTCTTGCTCATCGTACTAACAAGGTACTATGACTGTTAATCATCATTATCATCATCATCATCGATCCTGCATCCACAAATCATTAGCATATTGCATAAACATATCATATAGGAAACACATGCATTGCATTTCCATCATCATATAAACATGTTATAAATTAGTACATCCCTTTCTCATTACATTGGATCCATTTTTTGCATCACATTGCATTCATCACATAAATCATTGCATAAACATTCATTTTCATAAATATTTGCATAAACATTACCACCTATTGCATAATCATACATAATAAGAACATAAGCATTATAGATAATCCATTGCATACATACCCACATAACATTATAAGGCCATCTCCCATATTGCATTCATTTGACATAAAACATCATCATACCACTTTATATTAACATATCATTGCATCACATACATTACATACATTTAACATGTTTAGGATAAAATTTGTTATCCTAAGCATCTTGAGAAACTATCTCATTTTGCATCATCAATACACATCATATAAAACATGACCATTGCATTATATCATCCATTAATCATCCATACCATCTCATAAGTAGCTTTGCAATAATTTTTTGCATTTCATTAATCATTCCACATCATTATAAACATAAATAGGAACATAAAAATCCATCACATGCAAAGCATACATCCATCCATAATCATTTCATATATAAGCATAATTCACATATCATTTCACATATACAGCATAGATCATTTCCATATCATTCTGCATATTGCATATTACATATATAAGTTTAAATCATCCTCCATTCACATAAATACATTTGCATAAACATTATATAGATCTGCTAGTCATAATCATTACATAATGCATATATCATCAAAAATAAATACATCTATAAAATGCATCATATAACATCATAAACATCATTGCACAACATATAGAAGTAGAATCATCCACACATGCATAAATAAATGGTACACATCACATCACATCACATCACATCATAATTAGAATCATCGGCTCATATATATCATCAATAATATAATTTTCATAGTACAAAATAATCAGATCACTATACATGTATGTCAATCAGTACAAAAAGGCCCATCGGGCCATCAAAAAGGATCCCATAATGCACAAAATATGATATCATCTCGATCAAAAGGAGACCTAACCCTCCTATATGTTTCCCTCACCTCTATCCACGTGACCCTCTACTGGTCTAAAGTTGGTCCGCTTGAGCACCCTGGGACCCGTGATGCTCTGGGTACGGCCTCATGATAGTGCAAACGATAATACTCGGCCTCTTTAATGACCTCCCTATAGGATCAAATCGACACTATACCTTGAGAGGAGGAGGCTACCATGCTCTCTAACTATTGTCTCTAGCCTAGCTCCGTGATCGCCTATAAATCTACAATCTGTCTTTGCTGGATGGACCAATCCCTCTCGGCCTTGGCCTAGTCCCTTTCAGTCTGGGCCTGAACTCTCCCCCTGTCAAAGTCTACACCTGGGCCTACAATTGCACAATCGATGTATCTCGAGGATCCACCTACCCTTCTAGCTACACTACTAGCTATGCTCATGGGGGTTGTACCTGAGGCTGATCCTCATTCCTAGCCCATGGTGGTACACCTACCAGCAATTGCTCCTGATCCTACATCTATACCTCTGGCTGTACTGGGGGCCCAACTAGCTGGTCCTGTCGTGCATCATCCCTCCATCCTAGTCCTCCCCCTCTGCCTCTCACTCTTCATCAATCGGGGACTACATCTAGAATAGTCAATCATAGGGGAGGCCAAAACCAATCCCTGTATGGCTGTGTCATGCCTGGATCTGCAAGCCCTTGATCATAAGCCCACGACCGGGACACCAACTGTTTAAAGCTATCAATGGCCTTCGAGGTAGGAATGTATCACCCCCATGAAATGTGTGACATGGTGCGGGAAAAAGATGACCACATAATCATTGTTAGGACGATCCTAAGACTCACCAAACTGGCACTACACACGCCTAAGCATATATCTCTCTATCATGGTATGCTCTCACCCCTACATGAAGCGGTCCTGGTGAGAAAAGAAAAGTTGATGTGTATCACCGGCCCATCCAGGATGATGAAGGTATGGTCACCATGTGAACACCTACATCTCATCTAGGACTCTCCTCCAATAGGGGATCTTGTGCTCATCTCTGTGTGTGAAGGAAACACTACCTCTGTAACGCCAGTTTTTCCTAAAGTTAAGCATATGCAAAGTGAAGCCATTGTATTATGAGAGTAGCAAATGAAGCTACAATGGTGAGCTCATATAGTGAAAACATTGTTGCTTTCTAAAATAGTGTTTTTTTGTTACAATGAATTGGGGTTTTCAAAATGAAATAGGTGCAAATACCTAGTTTGAGCTTCCAAGGAAATATCCACATTGTTCCCATTTAAATCCTTCAAATGAAGAGATAAAAGGAAATAGTTCAAGCTCATGAAATGAAAGGAAACCCTAAGTTCATGCTCTCATATTGGCAGGCTAGGAGGGAAAAATTTTCTTCATAAATCACAATACCCACTTAGGGTTTTGATTCAAAATGAAAATACAAGAGGAAACAAGGGTTTGAGCCCTAAATAGTAGAAAATTCTTTCATAAAATGGTGGAACCAAGTTGCAGACTGCGGCCATGAGGGGTTTTGAAATCCCATATAGAGGGAAAGCATTTATCCAAAATGTTTTCATTTTAAAAATGGTGTCATTTGCACATTGTGGGCCAAGCCCTATAACATTACATCTGATAGAAAAGGAGAATACACAGTATGGTCGTGGCCTGTACATGGCCAAATTCACAAAACCCATAGTTCTTCATTATTTTTTGTAAAGAAAAGCTTGAACAAGCTTTATTTAAGAGGGAAATTCCTTTTAAAGATAAAGAAATGGACATTACCTTGAATATTTTTGTGGTAGAGCACAACAAATCCCATGTCCAGAGCCTTCAAAGAGCTCGAACAATGGAGAAACAAGGTCGACACAACCAAACACAAAATCAATAAAAAAACTAGTCACATCCACGACCTTTAGGCCTTGTATTCTTCATCGAATGGAGTTAAAATGAATCAAAATGAAAATAAAAATAACTTACAATCAAATGCAAAGAAGAATCAACATGAATAGCACTAAAAATGGTGAAGAATTGAGCTCCAAGGCTCAAACCCTAGCCTTTCCATGGTAGCAACCTAGCATAGTCCTTTTCTCTCTAACTTGGCTGATGCAAATGATGAGGAAAATTAGGGCTCATTGAGTGTTTTGATGTTAGGGTTTTCCCCATGTGTTAATTCGAATGTGATTTTAATCACATTTCTTTTCAAAACAAATTCCTTGACTAATACCTTGCATCATGTATTTCCTAGGTCGAATGCCTTAGGCATTTATTTTCTTTTTTTTTAAAAGAAAATCAAATGTAAAACCATGCGCATTTCTCCTCTTATTAGGGTTAGTCTTTGCAATGCCTTAGAAACTTTTGATGCCATGAATTTTTCCTTAGAATAAATTGAATGATGACTTTAGATACTATGTTTTTTTCCTATGTCTTGAGTAGTCTAGGGTTCCCCTTGGATTTTGAATTAATATATGTGATGGGGGGGGCTTATATTCTTTTATGATTTTTTCTAGAAAATCAAATAGAGAGCCTTGTATAATATTTTTATTTTTGCAAACATTGATGCATTTAATCAAAATATTTGAGATAGGTAAAGAAAAATCAAAGCATTTGGAAGTGAATTGTAAAAAAATCTAATATAAGAAGAGAGACTTTCTATTTTGTAATTTTTAAACTACAAGCTGTAAAACACTAAGTAAGCAATGTTTCTATAAATTGCTTAGTTAGTTGTTTAAAATGTAGTTGATACACTAAAGTCTTCTTGGAAAAATTCTATTTTGAGTTTCAGTTCCTGGGTGGATCTGGAAAAGAGGTGGCAGTTTGAACTTTCTATTTTTTAGTTTTGGGCAGTTTTGAACTTGATTTTGTGAATTTTTTGGATCAACTTGTTGGAGACAAGAAGTTTACACTTCGATGAAACTGTTTGGAGAAATTCAAGCCCCTTCTTTGCAAGATTTTTCCTTGAGCTCAAAAATGAAGAATGATTTGCTTTTTGGGCCTGATTTTTCTATTTTTACACCATGGATGTCACTTGATTCCTATAAGTTGGAGAAATTTTGAATTTCTCAAGTTTTAGATTTTAGTTTCTTGCTCTCTTATGCATTGCAGAGAGTTTTGTAAAATTATGAATCGTAGTTTGATGTCTTTCTCCTTAATTTGTAATTAAATCACTAGAGTTCTCCTTTCTCTTTTCGTGTCATGAGCTCACAGTGATAATATAATTTATTTTTTATTCAAAGTAGTGGATCCTTGTCTTATTATTGTGAGTTATATTCAGGAGTGATAGATAGTTCATGTTGCATATTATATTCATTGTTCAAGAATATTTATGCAAAACACTAATGAGCTAGGTGTTCTAAAGTGGATTGTGAGAGTAAATTTATTTGAGAGAGGTGTTGTGAGTCATTTTTTGTCAAAAACTCAGATATCTAGTTGATCATCATTAGCTGTAGGTTTTTTTTTTGCTTTCTTTCTACTCCCTTTCCTTAGAAAGTTCATAGGTTAGGTGATTAGCTAGAGGGAACCAACCCACTTTATAGATTTTCTCTCACCAATTGATTGACCCACAAATCAGGGAGAGTTTCCATGTTGCAACAAGATAGACAACCCTAGCTTGACTGTGGGTACAATCCTGGTTTCCAACAATTACAAAGTAACATCATTTCAAAGAAGATTAAAACATAGAACCCAAAAGAAGATGGTTATATTTTGAGAGATGCCTTAGTCATTTAAAGAAGTGAATACAAAGAAAGATGATGGGAGTGAAAATGAAGATTAAGGATTAAAGATGCTCCCTTGAGAGGACATGCGGGTTCAAGAGAACACAGGTGTGCTCTCAAAATGGATGATATGATGAAAGGGTATATGGGGAAGATGATGGAAAATGACAGATAAGATATGGAATGGGAGGAGGAAGAGATAATGAAAGGAGAAGATGAGAATTAAGCAAGCACAAATGGGTTCAAGGAAAAATGTGATGTTTCCCTAGTCAAGCTACATGCCAAAATGGATAGGGAAGGATACAACCCAATGATTATGATGATGATGAAAGTGTTGTTTAGGAGGGAAGGGTACATACCCAAACAACAAAAAAGGATAGGGAAGGATACATCCCAATGATAATGATGATGATGATAGTGTTGTTGATGAGGGAAGGATACATCCAAAACAACACAAAAGGATAGGGAAGGATACATCCCAATGATGATGATAATGATTGGATCAAGGCTTGTAGCACAGCTAGGAACAAGACCAAGGATGTAATTAGATAATTTGTGCTATAGTGAATGGATGAGGGTTGGATTGAGAAATGAGATTGTCAAAATGAATGAAGATGATGGAGGAAAAGATGATTAGAATAATAAATCTATATTATCTTAAGAAGAGTGAAAAGATGATGAAATGATCAAGATGAAGAAAGTGGAGAGATGAAAATGGATAGGATAAAGAGAGGATGATAGTGATGAAAGATGAATGGATTAGAAATATGGAGGGTGAGGGGATGGGGGGATGTAACCTCATGATAAAGGAAAATGATAGATGAGAGGATGGGAGATGGGGCATATGAAAGGAGAGTGATCAAATCAAGCAATTTAATTGTTATGCATTATGTTTTCATGTAATGAGTACTAAATTTGATATAGCATGAGATACTATGCACCAGGGCATTAGGAACCAAGGTGAATTTGTATCACATGCATGGGACTCACACAACAAACACAAGGTTAGTCCAACATCCCAAAGTCATGGGGGATTTGGTAGGGCCAATGTTGGAAAACCACAAAAACAAAGGATGCCCAGTGTAACACAAGACCACAAGGATCTTGGTGGGTACTACATGAGACAACCAAGAAGACAAAAATAAATAAAAGATCAAGATATTTCCCTATGTTTACCAGTCAAAGCACACCATGATATGATGCTTCATGGTGACCTTGGCGAGGTATAATAGGAAACTGAACTGATAAACAAAAGCCAAAAGTATCAAAATATCACAATGAATCTCAAATTTCCTTTGCCACAGGATCCAAAGGGTGGATGGGATTGATGTGGTCTGATTAGGAAGGATGCATCCTGTTAAAACCAGAGATGGAGGATGGACTAAATGATTGACATGATGAAGGGTACTCAAAATTGTTTGGACCTCAAGATACCAATGGATTTTTTTTGTTAAGAATTAGATAGGTAAGGACATACTTGATGACACAACATGATGACAAGACACACCCTCAAGACCTAGGGGCTTGGGGGTTGATCAAAGATTAGCCATGTCTATGTGAAAGCGCAGAGCCCTCATAGTTCGATAAAAGGCTAACAACTAACCATGGATAAAAGTGGAAAGAGGAAAATGGAGAGCATGATGGATGACAAAGACATAATGGTAAAATGCCCCAATGGCTAATCAAATGATTAGCCTTGCCTACATGAAAGTACAAAGGCAACATAGTTTAACAAAAATACTAACGATAGAAAATGGATAAGGGATGATGAGATGACCATGATAAGTGGATACAAAGGTGGAACCTACATGATGACACAAGACTGGCCTTGTGGATAGGATTATGGTGATTGCACGAAGTTCAAGGATGGGATAGTTATCCAAATCATCGAAAGATGAATAGGGAGGATGATATGATGGATAGATGAGTGATGAAAATGAGAGGGATGGCATTGGGTTGCATAGGGGGAAGCCTAGAGCCAGATACCAATGACAAGAGATTATGAGATGGAATGAAAATAGAGATAAAAGGATGGATAGATAAATACAAGGAGATGGAAAGATGCTAGGATGGATGGATAGAGGGATAAGGCTTTGGATGTGAAAAAGGTTATTGGATGGATAGATGGGAAGATAAGGATTTGGAAGATGGAAGGGATTTTTTTTTTGATGGATGGGAAATGGAGGGGATTTTTTGAATAGACAGATGGGAAGATAAGGATGTGGAAGATGGAAGGATGATCATATGATAGGACAGAAAAACAAGGATGGGGATATGAAAGGATTGTGACATGAAAGGATAAAGGTTTTGGAGGGATTAATGGAAGGAGGATGTGGAGATAATGATAGGGATGGATGGGATGACACGATGGATGAATGATGTCTCTAAGGACTATGTCACAAATGAAGTAGATGCCCCCACTCTAGATATGCCATGTGTGATGAGGTAGGAGGAACAAAAGATGAGTGGATGGGAAGCTAAAGGAGATAAATGGAGGAGGATATGATGCGTGGATGAGGGAGGGAGATGGATGTAGATAGGATGCAGGGATAAGGAGGCTAGATTGATGGTAGTGTGATGGGTGGACAAGGAATATGATAGCGTATGGATGAAAGGAATGTATGCCAAAAGGTGTCCAAATAATGTACACATATTGTTTCCCCTATCTTTATCAAGATCAATAGAAGGATGGAGGGATTGGGATAAACAAGATATGATAAGCATGATGGGCATGGTAGGATAGATGGAGGAAATGAAGGATGGTGCACTGAGAATGAAGTTACCCCCAAGTTTGGAAGTAAACTGGATGGAGGATTTACACATGATGCATGTTTGCTAGGTTTTCATCATGGTACTTATCCAAGGTGCTTGTTTTCCAATTTTTCACCATTAGATGAATTATTTCTCTTTACTATTTTTTTTTTTAAATTGACTTTTTTGACTTTTTTGACATTTTTCACTTTTATGAATTTTGTATTTTTGGATAGCATGTGGGTGGAGATGGATAAGGATAGGGATGTGGATAAGTGGATTTAGAAGACATGTGATAAAGGGGATTGATGGACTCAAGCATCAAGTTCCATATGAGGTTATAAGAGCCCATGTTTGTAGTGACTATTCGACATTGGTACAACCTTATTAGGATGGATGGATTATGCAAGGGAGTCGATTAAAGGGATTTGATGGGGGGGATATGTATGATAATGGATGGGATATTGGAAAGTGTATGGATAGAATGATGGGGTGGATGTGTGATGGGGGAATTTTTTCAAGACCAACATTGGCACATATGGTGGTGGATGTGAAAGGATAGGATGATTAGTGGATGGATGATGTGGGGTTAATGAAAGAGTTGGGATAGTGGATTTTGGGACATAGGGACCCAAAATAGATTTAGGAGATGGAGAATGTGAATGATTAGTTGTTGGATTAGGAACTTTGGATGTTGTTATGGACATTTAATTTTAAGGCATTGCATCCTTTTTATTTTGGATCCACGTGGTTTTGATTTTTGCTATAATAGGCTTGTGTAGTATTCTTGATTGATTAAAAAATTTGATGGGGTTTTTCTTTTCTTCATAATTTCCTTTAGAGGGGACATGGGGATCTTTAGATTCATCTAGATGTTTGGATTTATGAATTTTTACTTTGACATACAAAGTTCTTCCAAAGGCAATGGGATGGATGTGAGGAGATAGATGATGTCGAGATAATATGGATGGAGTGATAGAGGTATTATTTTGGAGAGGGTGTGTGAATGGAGCAGGTATAGTTACATTCCCTTTTTTTATCCTGATTAGGGATTATGAGAGGGGGATTCTTATGATGGGTGATAGGAATAGGTGATTGGTGGATGAAAGGTTGAGTAAGATGGAATGGAGGAGGTGATTTTGGGATATAAGGTCCTAAAATGGACTTAGTATGTGTGGGATGTGTGATGGTGGATGGAGGAACATAATGACCCAAAATGGATTTGGAGGATGAACGAGGAATATGGATGGTTGTTTTGAGATGATATGATGGAGGGGGGATGGTGAAAACTAGTTTAGTGGAGTGATGGGAAGAGCCTCTTATTATTTTAGAGGAGGATCATTTAGGATGTATGGAGGTTGTACAAACATTTTTGGATTGTGAGTCTTGAGGTACATATCCAAGACCTTGTCCACATGGATTTTCTTTGACATGGATGGGCTCTAAAATATCTTACTCATGAAGGCCTAAACCTTTTCCTTGATAGTTCATGCTCTTGAGAATTCAATCTATGGTAGGATGCTTGTTACTTTGGAAGTATTCAATGTGAGTCCATTATTAGGTGAAGGGGGATGGATGGTGTATATGCTTGGTTCCTCTTCTGCAAGAAAACCACCATGGATGAATGTAAGAGTACCAAGGGGATATAAACATGGTGTTGGGGTGGTATGGTTAGGCGGTGATGAAGGATCATGAGATGGAGATGATGGGATCATAGGATCTTTATTTAGAGGTGGAGGTGATAAGGAATCATGAGTGGGATCAAGTGTAATGGTAAGATCTTTATTTTATAAGGGGATAATGGGATGGAGTGGACAAGCTAGTATGATCTTGAGATGGAGTGGATTAGATGGGATGATCCTAATGTGGAGGGGATATGTTGGTATGCTTTGGATCAAGCTCTTGGCATGACTTGTCATGTGTGGGAGGCATGATGATGGAGTGTTGGAGGGACTCCTCAAGTGGGGGAGATGCAAGGATTGAGGATTCATAAAGTTAATGAGAATGGATTTTAGTGATACTAGTAATAGGAGTGGATTGGATTTGGGTGTCTTCAATGGATCAGGTGGATCTAGGATTAGAAGATGGGGATTCAATAGATTTGGTGGGTTTGATGGTCTCAACACTTTGGGTGGTGCTAGGGGTGGTAATAGTAATGATATGGGTAGGATGGAGAAGAGTCTCATCACTAATGACCGTGGATGATGGATTGGGATGGCATGGCTCTACGACATCAAGATGTGGAGTGAAGGATGTATTCCTTTTCATGAGTCCTTGAATGACATCTAGAGTAAGATACTTGCATATTGTAGGCTCAGATGGTGTGCTGGGAATAGATGAAGGATTATGAATGAGTGGAGGACTAGGATTATGGATTGGTCGATTAGGATTAGATGGAGGATTAAGGTAGGAATACTAGGATGGTGGATCAGGATAGGAGTACATGGACGATGGATTGATGTTGGAGAAATTTGATGGGGGAGACTATTTAGATGGTGGATTAAAGTGGGAAGAGGTGGATGATGGATTAGGATAGGAGGATGGGGATGTAGGATTAGAATGAGAATATTGGGATGATGGATTAAGATAGGAATATTGGGACAACATATTAAGAGAAGAAGATGTGGATGTTGGATTAGGATGTGAATATTGGGATGGTGGATTGAGGTAGGAGTATTGGGATAGAGGATTGGAATAAGAAGACGTGGATGTTGGATTAGGATGGGATTATTGGGATGGTGGATTGAGGTAGGAGTATTGGGATAGAGGATTCGGATAAGAAGATATGGATGTTGAATAAGAGAAAGATGTAGATGAAGGATATGATGAAGATGGGGATGGGGAAGATAATGGATATCCCTTGTCAAAGGTAGTAAAAGGATTGCTAGTAGGTGTGGATGAAGGTATGATGGGATAGCATGGATGGTTGATTGGATTTTGGATGATAGTTGAAGAAAGCTTACTCGAAATAATAACATCAAAGGGATCCATATCATACTCATCTTCATCAACAAGACTTTCATTATCATCATCAACGTAATTGGGGTTCCCCTTTACTACTATTTTTGGTTGCATTGGTGAAGGATAAGGATTCATGATGTTGAATCAAATGGATATGGATTAAAAAGATCAGAATAGATAATTAGAAGAAAAAGGAGAGATGATGAAAAGATAAATATAATGGATTAGAAGAACATGAAAGAAAGGGTCATAAGATTTGTTTTGATGTCAAAAGGTCTTAGATGTCAATGGGATAAAGCTCAAATTGGGATGTATATTAAGCTCAACTTGGGATTTTATTTAAGCTTAGATTAGGATTAGATTGAAGCTCAGATTAGGATGGTTGAAGGATGTGATGTGATAAACTCTAAGCCAAGCTCAGGGTTTAACTAGATGATGTATGATGCTGATGAATGGATTGGATTGCAAAGAGGATGATTACGACACTGAATCTTCCTCAAGATGGAAGTAGATTGACTGGGCCATGGATGATTATTGACTTAGGGTGGATAACAATCATAAGTAAGTGTGATTGATGATGATCAAGATCAAACACCTAAGTCAACTTGGATAATAGCCCATAAAACAAAGCCTAAGAGATTGGGATTGATGAATCAATGATGGATATGCAATCTAGGGATGTCCTACAATGAACCTATATTATTTGACTAAGGATTCGATGACTTTCAAAAAATGTAGATGGACTAAAATGACAATTATTGGAAAATGGATGATGATAAAAAAAATTTGATCATGGTAAAGAAATTGGAAAATGATAGGCTTTCAGTGGCCAAAAGGATTCACTATCAAATTTTTATGGGTAGTAGATACACCTCTATGTAAGGAAAATTTGCGTCTCTAGGTCATGAGTTATCCTATCTAAGGGGAGAAAAATCTCCTTTGTGTTGAGAAAACTCACCTATTCTGGGCAATCAAATTTTCCCATCACTCGGGGACAGACAAGAAACATATGAAGTTGGGAAGAAAATTCTCCTATTCTAGGGAAATGGGCTAAGTCACGATGTGATGCAAATTCACCTATTCTAGGGAAATAGGCTAAGTCACGATGCAAATTCACCTATTCTAGGGAAATGGGCTAAGTTGTGATGCAAATTCACCTATTTTAGGGAAATGGGAGAAGTTGCAATGCAAATTCACCTATTCTAGGGAAATGGGCTAAGTTGCAATGCAAATTCACCTATTCTAGGGAAACCGGCTAAGTCGCGATGCAAATTCACCTATTCTAGTGAAACAGGCTAAGTCGATATGCAAATTCACCTATTATAGGGAAATGGGCTAAGCCATGATGCAAATTTACTTATTCTAGGGAAACGGGCTAAGTCGATATGCAAATTCACCTATTCTAGGGAAACGGGCTAAGTTACAATGCAAATTCATCTATTCTAGGGAAATGCACTAAGTTGATATATAAATTCACCTATCTTTGGGGGACACACAAGAAACGGGCTAAGTTGATATGAAAATTTTCCTATCTCTAGGGGGCACACCAAAAATGGGCTAAGTTGATATGCAAATTTTCCTATCTCTAGGGAAATGGGCTAAGTCAATATGCAAATTCACCTATCTCTAGGGAAATGGATTAAGTTGATATGTAAATTTTCCTATTCTAGAGAAATGGGAAAATTTGACAAATGAGGATTGATGCAGACTTTCCTAAAGGATGGGTGGACTCATCTATTCTAGGGAATGGGAAAAAATGGAGTCACCTAAGAAGGGACCCACAAACAAATTCACCTTTGAAAAAGACAAATTTTCCTAAAGGGATGACCTAGATAGAACTCGGATTCAGAAACGCCCTTTTGTAGGGAAAATTTGTGTATCCATAATAAAAATTCACCTCTATAAGGGGAAAATTTGCCACTAAAGGCAAGGGTTGACTATGGCAAAGGACAACAAACACTGCAAATAATAGACTAAAGGCTGAACTAACTCAAATGAAAATAAAAAAGCACTGGTATCACATAATGAAGACATGCTAGGCAGCACGATCTTATAAATTAGTGATAAGGGTTTACAAACTTGATGTAGGCCCACCACCTTGAGTAGAAAACCCAGGGTTAATACTTCGTGATACCAAGGTGGTTCTCTAGATCACCCTTTCTCATGAAGGTGGATAGTTAGTGTTCTAGTGGCATAGGGTCATCAATAGACGCCATGGGCTCACCTTCACACTCTCTCTTGAGGACTACCATAGTCCACCACAAGGATTTCTATCTCAACCCAAGGGAGTACATGGTGAGTAGTTGGGGTACAGTGCACATCCCCTGCACTACACCAAGCATGTCAAAACATGGGTCTCTATCTAGGCTATATAAGGCTATCTTGTGCATCCTTGATATATGCTAGGTACATGAAGCACAAGCATGAACACTAGCCCATCAAAAGCATGGATCGAGAGCCCTAGCAAGGTATTGGAAAATCAAACCAACTGTGCACATCTTATCTAGGTATCACCCTAGCTTTGATGCTTCACTAAACATGATGTGACTAGATTGAGGTACAACTTTAGCTCTCCCCTTTTTATATACTTCACTGGTAACATGTGGTTGAGATCATCCCCTGTGTGATGAAATCCCAGGAAGGTCCCGCTAAGGAAGGAAGATACTACATGTTTTGGTTGGTCCCCATGCTCACACATAGGGCAAGGGGAGAGCTTAGATGCACTAGCACCTCCTAGGTAGACTAGATTGGACTAGAGAAAACTATGATTTATTGTCACCTAGGATCACCAAAAGGTGCCAAGGGAGTGGATACATCAATAGCTTACTCCCAAACATGGAAAAAAAATTAAATTGACCGTTTAATTAATCTATGTGTGACTAAATTAGTGCGAAAAAGACACAAAGACAAAATTAAACTAAGGGTCTTCGACTGATCATCCTGCAAAAAATAAATTAGTAGTTTTAATACCACAGTCTTGGACAAACATGGGGGACAAGCTGTGTAAATTGTTAGCAAGATACGACAATCATAGAAAAACAAGTTAGATGATTAGTACCCAAAACTGAAATCAAATTGAATCTCAAATCAAAAAATTAAAGGTTCTAGAATACCTCATATTTGCCTTTGTGGAGGGTGGATTCACATCTATAAAGGTTGCAAGATCACCTCTATAAGGAGAAAGTTCACCCATTGACAGGTTCACCCATTCGCAAATTCGCCTGTTCTCAAATTCACTTGTTCTTAAATTCACCTATCTAATAATTTTCTTATCTGTAAATTTTCCTATCCATCATCCACAAATTTTCCTATCTATCATCCACAAATTCACCTATCCAAAAATTCTCCTATCTGACGTCTGCAAATTTTCCTATCCACAAATTCTCCTATTTGCAAATTAACCTATTTGTATGCAAATTTTCCTATCCTTCTACAAATTCAGCTTTGTAAGTCAGGTATTGGATAGGTAGGTGAGTAATTTCCCTTTTATAGAATAGGAGGATGCATGATCGCCTATATCAATGCAGACTCGGGCCTGTGTCAAGTGGATTTTCCCATTAGGGGTGAATTCACCCCTATGTGTGAAATCCAAAACTTTAAAACTTGAAACAACAAAAGACAGTGAAAGAGACCCATGATGTGGGTCCCACTGGGTGTGCCAAAAATTTGTGCAGTGTTTTTACCACATCTAAAATGTAAGAACTAAACTCAATCAAGAGATTAAAAACCAAAAACAACACTCAAGATTAGGTCTTAGAGTTGAAACTCAAAACTGCAAATAAAATACCAAAATATTACCTTGGTTGAGCTTGATGAAGTTGTTTTCCCCTTTTGATGGCTTGATATGTGTGCTCCTAGATTGATTTCAATAGCATAATGGCATGAATTTTGCTTGATTTTGATGCAAGGGTGGTGGATTTGGTTATGGATGCAAGATGGTTGTGTGAGCTTGAATGTGGTAGCATATGGTTGAGAGCTTGAGAATGGTTGAGAGTGCAAAAATGGACGTGTTAGTAATTTAGCCAAGGGAGATAGGAATGGATGATGAAGATTGAAAGGGGGAAGAAGATTAAGGCTTAAGATCAAGAGTTGAAAAAAGGAATATTAAATTCCTTTTTAATGTGCATGGGAATGATAAAAGGAATTAAACATTCCTTAGGGACATGGGGAGAATAAAAAAGGAATTTAATATTCCTTGGGGGATGGGAGAGGAATCAAAAATTCCAAGTACCTTGGGGTTATAAAATGGAATTGAAAATTCCATTTGGGGATGGGAGAAGAATTAAAAATTACTCAAAAGGACCTTGGAAAGACAAAAAGGAATTAAAAATTCCTTGGGGGATGGAGAGAGTTGACCAAAGAGTAGGTTGGGATAGCTAATCAATGATTAGGTTGTATAAGTGAGGGATTATGCAAATTATTAGGTGGGTAATGAGGATTAATGATCCACTTGCATATTATGGAGGATGTGACACCTCCCTAATCAAGGATTAGGGATGTGCACATGCTTAATCTAGGATTATGAAAATTAATCAAGATTATAAAAAGGTTATGGAGGATGTGACATGAGGGGAAATAAATAAATAGATTATTTTTTTAATTCTTTAGAGGAAAAGGGATAAGGGATGGGAGTAAGTAATTAAAGGTAATTATTTACTTTAGGCTAGGATTTGAAGATGATAGAAGAAATAAATTAGGATGAAAGGATAAGGGATAATGAATATTAATTAAATAATAAGGTATTATTTAATTAATATGGAGGGTATGACATTAGTCGAATTGAGGGTAAATTGACCAAACAAAAGTGGTCAATTTTTAGTGTCTACAGTGTCATTCCCGATCACATATGCGATTGAAAAATGCACTTGCATCACATAATTTCATGTTTCACACCAAAAAAATTTCCTACCCTATCCCTATGCATTTGTGTTGTGTAAAGACAATTTCAATGAACCACCTATCAAATGTGTCAAATGTGATAATAGATGTGTCGCACGACATGTGATGCAATTTCTACTAAATTATTTCCTAGACTAAATGCACACAAAATGAAAAAAATAAAAGTTAGGTTTGTAGTACGTATTGGGGTAGGTGTTCCCTTAGGACAATGGTGTGTGTGGATCTGATATGCATGGTGGGAAGCCATTGGAACTAGGGACATCTTCACTACCTACTCACTCTAAGCTCTCAAAATTTCTAAATATGGAATATGAAAATGACCCATTTTCAAATTCAAATTGCCATTTATAGGTCCAAATTTAGGGTTTTTAACCTACCTTTCCTTCTGGATGTACCTTTTGACAAACTTGAGACCTCAAATTTGACCTTGTCTTTGATCTTGATAACCAATTCAATCTTCACTGTCGAAGTTCTGGCCAACCTTTTTCCTTATCGGGATCATTTTCCAAAGTTTTGAAAATCATTGAAAATTTGTCAAATTTTACCAAGGGGTATACCTATACCCTATTGTCATCAGGGCATCCTAGAGCATTTCCTAACTGAATTTCTTTTACACAATACGATGAATTGCATTATGTCAAAGAGGGGAAAAATGTAGACACTGAAAAATGTCCTAAGTCTACAAGTGCCTTTTTTTTGGTCTTCATCCTATGGTAATTGAATAATTTTAATTATTCAATTATGTTTGATCATATTCTTCTATTAATTAAATAATTTTTAATTATTTAATTAACTCACCTTCTCATTTCTTTCTTGATCAATTAAAATCATTTAATTGTGTCGCTAATATATCCCCTTCTTCTATAATTAAATAAATCATCATTTATTTAATTATTTCTCTCTAGTCAGATAATAATTTATTATTCAACCTTTTATTCCTCCATGATTAAATAATTGTTGAAATCATTTAATTCCTCTCTAATTTCCATCTTCCCATTTAATTAAATTGATTAATTTAATTAAATGCTCATTTTTCATTTTCTCCAAATAAAAAATTTGAATAAATTATTTATTTTTCACTTGTCCCTTTCCTCCATTTTCCTCCACTTTTGAATAAATAATTTAAAATAAATTATTTATAATGCACCTCCTCTAGTCAAAGATGCCCTATCATTTCCTTCATTGTTGTCATAGCTATCAGGTTTTATAGCTATCAACATCATACCTATCATGATTCCTCCAAGAATGGCATATTCTTGGTGCATCAATTTTGTACCATTGATCTTGGCATCTTTTTGGAGACTCGATATGAGCCAACCATTTTGTAACCTCCCTCTCATGCATCATCATCCATCGATCTTGGAACCCTTCTAGAGGATTAATTTGGACCGTCCATTTGAATGGTTGCCTATGAAAGCAACCCTTTCCCTCCATTTTCAACTTAACAACTAATTGTATCCAACTTTCTACTTACTATTTTGTAGGTATTTGCACATGTGAAGCAACAAATCTAAGGAAAAAAATTGAAAAAATCAGAAATAGGAGAGTAAGGGAGGTGATTCAAGATTGAATTATGGGGTGTACAGTGATTTCGTGTTTTATTTTCCTTAATGCTTTCAATGTTTTCTCTTGTTTAGGTGTGGTTAATGGTCTAGAGGTGTTAGCTGTCACTATTCTAGGCTAGAAACTAAGAAACCCCATCTCACAATGTCTCATGAGCATCTCATTCATACCCAAGGGGTAGCTTGAAAGTCATCAAAGCATGACCATGAGAACATTGAAATCAGGAGGTTTACATCTATTACTAGGTGAATGCCAAAAAAGGAGGGATAAATGTAATAGATTATTAGAAGATAATCAAACTTGTGAAAATCATATATAAAAAACCACAAACTAGTTTTTCATTATTTTTTGATAGAAATTAGGAAAATGTTAGATGAAAAACACATTAAATTTAACAAAAATCCAATTTGTAGTTTGAGAGAAAACTTCACCAATCTGGGACAGTAAACATGTAGTGTAGTATCAAATTGTAAATTAAGATCAATCATTTCATGTTCAATTTTCACTTTCCATAAAGAGCATACTCATGACTTCAGTCTTATCATGGACAATCCACAACAACAACAATATGATAGGGTAGCAATATTTAAAAAGGGAGTCAAATATTGCAAGAGAACAAAAATAGTAGATAGGTCTAACATTTAATGAGGTAGGGGAAGACTTTAAAGAATTGGTCTTGCACAAATAAGAGAGCAATCAAGTCCACCTTGAGCAATCATTATGACAATAGCCTCTTCCCCATAAAATGGTGAAAACAAACAAACATCTGGGTTGGTAGAGACTATAGAAGCTACCACTGATAAGACAAGCTCTATGATAAGGTCTTCAATTGGATGCGATCTCAATAAATGTTGCAGATAAGTGATAGAGCTATCAAAGGCACAAAACATTCATCCATATAAGAGGATAGTCATTACAATCAAGGAAATATTGAATTTTTAATAAGGTACAATAAAATCATGAAACAAGGTTTAATGAAAGGAATGCCAAGGGTAGATTCATAGACATTGTAGTGCACCTAGAAGGAAAGATTCAAGACATTGAGGCACTTTGTATGACAAAAGAGAGAAATCATCTAAAAGGAGCAGACATGTATGTAAAGGGAGAAATCAAAATTCAAGTTCTCCTGATTGAAACCTCCAGGTAAAGGTAGCAGTCCTATGTAGACCACAATTTAAAGAGGAAGAATTTTAAAAGGATAGTGATAGACTGTAGGGACATGCAACACTTGGCACAAAAGGTAGTAGTCCCAGGGTAAATCATGGAGGGTCAATCCATTCAAAAGAGGATAGTATTGTTCAAAGGCAGTGACCTCATACAAATACAGTCACAAACATGAGGGTAGCACCTCACTAGGATACAAACCATAAGGAAAGGTTTATGATAAATGCAGAGTAGGCAATCATAATTCATGATAATTTTTTCTAGAGGAGGTTGTGTTCACAACCAATGATTAACATACAACATTGTTTCATTCTTACTTAAAAGGTATCTACAAACCTGTTGGTGCTTTCAAAAAATACCAAAGTTGTATTTTACATACATAATATAGCCTATCAGGAAAGGTTTGCTTCCTCAAACTTTCCATTTCTTAATCTTCCTAAAGGGCTCAAGAGATTGTTGGATTAAAATGTGCAGATCATAATTCTTGATATTAGGAAAACCACTGAGAACACAACACCAAAGAAGAAAAATATCTTTTCTTTCACAATATAAAGAAGATTCTCAGCATTTTCAAGCACAAAATGGCTTACCAATGCTATCACAATAAATTTAATCTCACAAAACCTTCAAACCATGGCAGAAACAACTACAGAGGAAGATATTACTAGTGAAAGTGAGTGAAAAATGAACCCAAGGGTTAGGGTTAAGCTATTTTAGGGTTCCATAAAGAAAGCCCTAAAATCTTGGCCAACCAAGTTAGGTTTTTTTTTTATCACTTTATTTTATAAATTTGCTTTGTGACTAATGTATTAATATTCCTCTTATATTTTTTGCATGAGTTTAAAATAAAAATAGAAATATAAACAAATATTAATGGTAATATTTTATAAATTACCTTAATATATGTCATGTAAATGCAAAAATGAGGGGCAGTCACATAACACATGTTAAAGTAAGACTTAAATGATTACTTTAATATTTGTTCAATAATAATTTATCCTTGTTCCAAATCATACAAAAAATGGAAGGAGTGGAACTCAGCTTTACATATGCATTTAGAGTGATTTTCCTTTGACTTTGAGTCAAACTAAACTAATTTTGAAGTCCTCTTGGATTAGACTAGTTCAAAGAAGGAGTTTCAAGCTATTTTAGCTCAAATTGGAACAGTTATGGGCCCCCTTTTTGGGGATTTTCTTCTTTTCTCATGGATTATCTTGGATGAGATATTTTTAGGTGCAGTTAACTGCAAGTGCCACCTCTTGGAACTTTGAGACTCATTTTGTACTTAAAGGTAAAGACTTATTCTTTTTTTCTTAGTTCTTACCTTTCTACTCTACTGTGCATTGCAAAGAGAAAAGGGCTTTGTAGCTTGATTTATAGTTGATATAGAAACAGTATATTTTCAGCATATTTCATCATATTGTAGATATTCCTTCTATGTTTTAGTAAAAATCAAGTGTTTCCCTTCTCAAATTTTAGGTGTTGTCTCTTATGGCTGATTTTGATAGAAATTTATTCTGTTTAAATCTAAAAAACTTTAATTTATGTCTCATTCATAAGTGTATGTACACAAATCAACTTAATATCATAGGTCAGGTTGTGGAACTGTTTAATCCTTTCTTTCAAGTTGTGAATACTTAGTTTTTACTTTGTAAAAGATATTGATTTCTCAAATCCTAATTATGAAATACTTATGTGATTTAGTTGTTCAAATTAAGTTGTGTAAGCAGATATATTGAAGAGTACTTGTGAATCAGGTTGCATGTTTAGTAGTCATCACCATCCTACTCGTTTCAGCTCTTACCGTTCATCTTAATCCTTTTATCCCTTTTCTTCAATAATTCATTATTTTCATAGAAAAAAAATCAAAAGGGGAATCGGCCCATAATTTAGTGACTCACCTTCATTATGAGCAACCCACAAGTTCTAAGGTGTTTCCATGTTACACAAGCTTGTTGAGCCTCCAAGCTTAGAATCAAGGTGCAATCCTACATGTTAACAATTTTTTGCACGTCTGGTGGGACAGTTTGAACTCTCATAGTTGAAAGCTCATCATTTCATTGTTGATTTTTGGTGTGTTCATTAACAATCTCAGCCTTTATAGGCATGAAATCAACATAGTTGGTGACTCCGATAAGTATTTTTTTGGTTTCACTATGGACAAGCATTGGTTTGTTTCAAGAAAGTTTGATTTTTGCTTATTTTCTAGCTTTTGAATGAACAAGCATGTCTATGTTTCACAATAATATGCCATACCATCAATCATATCATGAAAATATTTCTCATATACCCTCTTTCCAATCTTATCAAGTTGATCATTATGTTGTTTTTACCCCTAATTCCTTTGATTTACAAAGAAACCAGCATGCAAAGTATAATTACCAGCCACCCACCCCTGCTCAATCTCCATATCAACCTACATACACTCAGATTCAACCCCAAGATGCTAATAGATTTGGGTTTAGTGACATCAAAAGCACATTGCTAGACTTGAAAAAATAGTTGGATGAGGTCAAAAGGTAGCATGAGCTTGATTTACAGTAACAAGAGTTAGATTGTCAGGCCTACCTTCATGAGCAGGAGTTGGAGACACAAAGCATATAGTTTGAAGAAAAGCTTGCAAGGGAGTTTGCTTCTAAGGAAGAGAAAATGAGAATATTGGTTTCCCAAGCACAAAGAATGGAACCCCAATCAAATTCTTGCATTTTAGATTAGGGTATGTGTAGGATCATCATGGAAAAAACATGCCCTTAAGTGGCAAAAAAATTAGAAAAATCAGAGTTAGGCAATTTGATGTAAAAATTTGAATAAGTTATCTATATTATTTTAAAAATATGTAAAAATAGAATCTATAGAAAATTGAATGTAGTTTCTAAACTACTAGGTTTGTTTAAAAAATAAATCTATTTGGTGAAAATTTGAAATTTCAATGCAGTAGTACTTAAATTTCAAGGAAAAAATAAGTAGGTGTCTATCTAACCACCCTAACCACAATAAAATGATAATATTTTTTTATTAAATTTTAGATATAAGTAGAGGACTCATGTCCTAATGTGATGCATACTTTTTTGTATTTTTTTCCAAGTAAATAATTAATTATGAATTTTTTATTACAACTTTTAAAAAATATAAAAAAATCGTATGTTTGACCACCTTAACTTGGTCAAAACTTCATGAAATTCAATTTTTCTTTTTTTAATCCTATAGTATGCAAAGCATAGAATGTGACGCATGTTTTAGATTCAAAAAAATGTGATACCATTTGAAAGCTATAGATGGTTTTCAATCAGTCTATCAATCAGGACTTTAGTCGTAATTTGAATAGAAAATGAATAATAATTACTTATTAAATTCAAAGTAAAGCATAATTTATATTGGTGGAAAGCTGAAAATCTCCTTTAAAAACCCTTTTTGTTTCATCAATTTTGGGTAAAAAAATGTCGTCAGCCACATACCCATCATATTGCCACTTTTTGGCGTATCATGATCCTGGACATACCCATTAGCTTCAAGAGGAAGTACTTCCAAGGTATGAAATTTGATGTTTTAGGCAAGGTAAAGCTCATAACTCTTCAAATTAGCCTCTTAAGCTGGAAATTCCAAGTTTCATAAGAGTTCATCCTTTCCAAGTTGAGGAAAGTAATTAGGTACAACCTAATGTAGTTATAGAGTATCCCATTGATTAGGATAGCTCACTCATCATGGAGAAGATTAGAAATATAGATACACTACATTTAGCTATAGAGTATTATCGATTAGAGCAACAAAAGATTAAACAGGAGAAGACCTTTAAAGAGGAAACTTTCAATGTTTTAGCTAATGATCTTCCTAGTTTTGTTGAAAATGATCAAGTTGTTTGAATATGTTGAACATCCAGGATACTAAGAGGGTGGGTGAATCAGTATTCCATAAAACCATAATAAAATCCATTTAAACATTATCACAATTTTGACTAAATCAACAAGATAAAAAATAGAAACAATTCAATGCAACCATACACAAGAACACTAGGATTTCTATTTGGAAAACCCAAAAAGGAAAAAACAATGGTTAGGGTTAACTCACAATATATTTATCTAGATACAAAATATTGTGGGGCTCACTTTGAGGACTCACTATCCTTAAAAAGGCTCACAACCTAAGTACAAAAGATGGCTCACTACCAGGATACAATGATAGTGGCTCACTGTGAAAGATTGACCTGATAGAATACACCTTCAATGTGTTGGGTTCAGTTCCACTGAAGCTTAGAATATGAAGTACTTCCTTACATAGTAGTTGCTCAACAAAACTGCACTGATCACAACTGATAAAGCATTTAAACTTTGATCTTCACTTTGCATTTCACATGCATTCCATATATCCACTTTCACAAACACACTCTCATTCAAAACATCTTATATATATAGTAGTATATCTTAATCGTCAATTAGGTAGACACCATATATGATTTAAGCATTTCATCCACATAGTGCATTATACCAATTTGGCTAACATCCATAAAACATATTAGTCTTCATAATATATTGCATATGTTGAGCTAGCCAAGGCTAAAGCACAATTATCCAAACCAACAAAAAATTCTCAAAGAAAACACCTTCTAGATCTAAGAACACATTAATTTCCCATCATACTACCAGTATAGAGACTATCAACAAAATCATAACATAAGAATATTTACTTAGTACAATACAAAGTCTCCCACACAATATGCCATAGATAGAACAACAGTAGAATATAGAGTTAAACTCTGTTAGAGATAACTTTCTACTCACAACAAAAGACATCTCAAGATCTAGGATATAGTTGTATGAATGATCCAAGAAAATATGGTTAAGAGATTAGAGTCATATTAGATCTTGTGGTGAATTCTAAACTCAAATACCAACACACCAATCCATCACAAAAGGGTATTATCGGTAGAGAAAAAATTCTAGTAAACCAGGTAGTCTTCCCATATAGTTATCACCATGTTGACATCAATGAAAATATAGGAACAACTAGCACAAACCATCCATACTTCATGCTCATGTTGCAAGTCTTCCAACAATCTCCCCCTTTGGAATTGATGGCAACATGCATGACAAAAACATTTTCCAGCAATTGAAATTGAATATTCTAAATACTCCCCCTATCAAAACTATTCTTCAAGAAAAAACTATTTTTCCTCTAACTCTCTATCTTTTCATCTCTCCATCTCTTCATCTCTCCATCACTTCATCTCTCCCCCTTTGACATCAATAAAAAAGGAAGGGGCACTGTATATGTGTATATATCAAAATGTAGCTAAAAAAAGATATGAACACATAATTGAATTAACTTGAAGAACCTTTGAGACTCTCTAGGATAGCCTTCCATGATGCTTTACCTTCTTCCCATGAACCTTTTTCACTTACAAGAGTCTTGTGAAATAGCTCGAACTTAGTTAATAACTCTACGCCATCTGCTAAAGTATTGGGACTAAGATTGATCTCTGATAACTCACCAATACAACCAAGAGCACTAGAAAAAAAAGTATATCTATGTTTAATAATGTCTCTAAGTGGCACAAATTTTTTGATAACATTGGTCCTTTGATCCTGTAGAGAAAATAATTTATCCTGAAGCTGAACAATGTAGGACCACCTCTAATTATCTTTGTCTTTTTCCAACCTATATGTATCTTCCTAAGTGCTCAATCAGGACACACTCACCCTTATCTCATTTCTTATATCCATTGTACAACTAGACTAATCTAGGAAAAAAGAAAGTAGTTTATGTGCCTCTTCTTCACAACCTTATACATTCTCCAATTCCTTCATCACTCGACTATGTGCATTTTCACATTTCTCTTTGATATCTTCCAAATTTCCTTCATTAGACCTAATTACAACATAAACTTTAAGTTCAAAGATGTAAACCTTTAAAGAATTAATCATGCCATGAAGATTCTCCACAACAAAAATAGATGAATCAAAATTCGCACTAGGAATAACCTTCTGTAATTCTTCCAAAGCACTCTGAATATTTATTCTTTTATGCTCATGTCCAAGCTCACTTCCTTATGTAACTTCTTGCTTAACAATGCTCTTCCTTGCTCCAATCATTCTACCAAAGGTACCTTCTACATTAGAATTCCTAGGGCTTTCCAAAATAATTTTAGCATAATTATCAATTTCAGCCTTTGACACTTCATAGTTCAATTCAAATATCCAAACTAACCTTGATTCAACTCTTCCATGTGAAAAAAATCTATAGACACAAGAAAATTTATGCTTTTGGAGTACCTTTCAACAACACTTACTGGAATCCTAAGCCTTTTGCTCATCCTCATCTAAATTTTTTTAAAGAATGCAGCAAGGGAAAGCTATTGTGCATCTGAATGACCAAGATTTATCATGGATTTCTTGATTTGATAGGAAATAGGCTCTGAATTTTACCATTCTATCCTTCCTATTATCGATAAATATTTCAAAAAGTAAGAGTAAATAGATAACCAAGTCTCCATAATGAAATGTATTCTTCTTATTATTCTTGATTTCCTTTAAATTATTCAAAAGATGTATGTGAAGCAATTCACCCAAGTCATATTCCATACCTCTTTTAACTATACCAATAGCAGTATGCACATCAATAGAAGAAATTGTAAGGTCATTGTTAGGGATACAAACTTTGTGATTGATGACCATAGAAGCATACCTTGTTACCAGATCAACAATGGATCTTAAATAAATCTCTTTCCTTTCAAGATTCACACTGGTAACCTCAAATGTCTCTTTCTCATCCATAGCTTTTCATTTGGAAACTAGTCTAGAGGAACACAAACCAGTTACATCTCTAATAGCTTCTCTGGAAATCAAATATGCCTCATCAATCCAAAAATATTCATCATGAATTATGCTCAACATTATTTGAATGTACTTCTCAAACTCAAATAAGGGAACTTTCCTCCAAGCATCCAACTTTTTCTCAACTAATACTTTGGAGGCATCATGGCTCTCTTTCAGTTCACTTTCCCAAAGCATTCTCAACTAAATTGATGACATTTCTTCTATCTTACTGAAAACAAATGCATAGATATCTTCTATAGGAAACACTCTCGAAGGGATGCAAGAGAATGCACCAATAGACTCTTCTAACTGATCCTTCAAATATCTTCTCAAATTGACTTGCACTTTATCCGCACTATTCACAACCTTTGAATTATCTATAATAGTAAAAATGAAAGATTGTGTAAACAAGAATACCTATGAAAATTCCAACAAGAAATGTATAGATATCTTGCTTTTGGAGCTCACTTTGAATCCGCTTGACTTCTTCAAACCCTAAAACTATGAATTGCCTTCTAAACTTCCTTTGCAAGCTTCTCCAAAGATACATAGGTCTTTAAAATTATTTGAATTTATTCCTTCCATTTCGAATGATTTTGCAATAAATGCTTCAACTTGTAGGTAGATTGCCTCAAAGATTGTTTACACCTTCATTCTTTCAAATTCTATAGATTTTATCCTTCACACATGCAACTAAAATATTTCTTAATCTTGATACCACATTAAATATACTTCTATCATGATATGACATAAGTACCAATGAGGGGGTTCATTATATTTTTTGATGATTTTTCTCTCTTATCCACTGATTTTTCTTAGAAATTGATGGGAGTATCTAAACTAGAGGTCAGCACAAATAAAACTGGTGATTCTCATTCCTTTCTCTAGATCCTTTTCATTTCCTTTCTTGCTTCTTTCAGATCAATGATTTGGTCATTCTTCTTCACTAGATAGATATTTTTCTTTCTTCTATTGATACTGCCAGGATGTTCCAGATTGCTACGCTTACAAAAAATAATATTCTTCTTTCCATTATCCTTTTTATTGAATAGACCAACTTTACACCCAATCTTCTTGTTCTTAGAGAACTTGTTGGATAAAGAATCATTTATTTTATAGTCCTTTACTTTATGACCAAACTTCTTGTAGGAATAGCAAAAACCATTGAAAGATAAATACCTTTTAGCATCATGACATTTGACATGATTTTTTCTATATTTTCTTCTTAGATCCTTGATTTTTCTATCTTTGTACCAAGTCTTCTTACTAGTAGTTTGCTTTTCTTTAGAACTTTGTCCTTTCTCAAACCCTAAACCACTCTTATCCATCGCCAATCTCTGAGAAGTAAATTAGTAATCAATTCATCAGCATCACTAAGCTTATCTTAATTTTTTTTTCAAAAATTCTTTCCTTTTCTAGATCAGATAAGATTTCTACTTCTAATTGAATTTTTGTGCATTCATCCATCTTCATTTGAATTTCAATTTCCTAACATTCTTTAGTTCTTTTCTTCTCATCCAATTGTTGTAGTAGGCTAGAGATAACTTCTTCTCCTTCAACCAATAGATCACATGCTTCAACACTTTTACATTTCAGATTTTCAATATACGCATTCATTTTTATCAAATTGTCCTTCAGATCTTCCATTTCTTTTGAATATTTGGAAAAGACTACTTCCGAAGGAAAATTTTTCTTATACTCAAATTATGGGACCTCCCTCAAGCTGTTAGGCTTCTTCCAAGAAAATTGTCTCTGATACAAATTTTTGAACATCTGGAATACTAAGACAGGGGTGAATTATTATTCCATAAAACCATAATAAAATCCATTTAAACATTATCACAATTTTGACTGAATCAACAAGATAGAACATAGAAACAAGTCAATACAACCATACATAAGAACACTAGGATTTTTACATGGAAAACCCAAAAAGGGAAAAACCATAGTGAGGGTTAAATCACAATATATTATATCTAGATACCAAATATTACGGGGCTCACTACCAAGACTCACTATCCTTAGAAAGGCTCATAGCCTGAGTACAAAAGATGGCTCACTGCCAAGATACAATGATAGTGGCTCATTGCCAAATATTGAACTGATAGAATACACCTTAAATGTGCAGGGTTTAATTCAATTGAAGCTAATAATATGAAGTATTTCCTTACACAATAGTCACTCAACAAAATTGCACTGATCACAACTGATAAAGCATTTAGACTCTGATCTTCACTTTGCACTTCACATGTATTCCATATATCCACTTCCACACACACACTCTCATTCAAAAAATATTATATATATATACAAGTATATCTTAATCATAAATTAGGTCAGCACCACATATGATTTAAGTATTTCATCCACATAGTGCATTATACCAAGTTGTCTAACATCCATAAAACATAATTAGTCTTCATAATATATTGCATACATTGAGTTGACCAAGACTAAAACACAATTCTCCAAACCAAGAAATAATTCTCAAAGAAAACAACTTTTGGATCTTAGAGCACATTAATGTCCCATCATACTACCAACATAGAGACTATAAAAAAAACCACAGCATAAGAATATTCACCTTAGTAGAATGAGAATTCTCCCACACAGTATGACACAGACAGAACAACATTAGAATACAAAGTTAAACTCTGTCAAAGATAAATTTCTACTCACAACAAGACTTCTCAAGATCCAGGATATATAGTTGTCTGAATGAGCCAAGAAAATACATGGTTAAGAGATTAGAGTCATATCAGATCTTGCAGTGAATTCTGGACTCAAATATCAACACACTGATCCATCACAAAAGGGTATTACTAATAGAGAACAACTTCTGGTAAATAAGGAATTCTTCCCATATAGTTATAACCATGTTGACATCAATGACAACATAGGAAAAACCATCACAAACCATCCATACTTCTTGCTCATGATGCAAGGTTTCCAACACAATAATTTGGCTAGGGTAGTAGGGTGAAGAAGTAAAAGGGGCTAATCAAGAAAATAATCCTACAACTTGGTTTCATGAACTACCTTCTTTCATTGAAAATGGTGAAGAAGATATGTTTTTGATCACATCAACAATAGTTTCAGAGTAGCAAGAAGACATCAAACAATCTGATGAGTTGTTGGTTGAAGATAGTCAATCATATAATGAAGTAGGTAGGATCAGGAAGTGGAGCAAAAAAATGAATTATTTGTGGAGTCTAAAAGGTTTAATGAGAGCTTCCATGAGGTAAAATCAGTCTGCTTTTATAAAAAATCCAAGAGGAATATGATGAATATTCATTTTGGGATGATCTTGAGTCCTTGGTGTCAGACTTAGATGGAAAACAAGATCAAGTTGAACATGTTTTTGTGAAGGAAATAGAGTTTGAGTCTCAGGATCTAGCTGTTTTGTTTGATGAATTTCCTAATTTGTAGATGAGAATAAAGATAACACATGCATAATAACATAAGTTCCTAGTTTTGTGTAGCAAAGTGATGAGACTCATTTGAATATAGTACAATATTGTGGGTTAGATGATAACATATTTTAAGACATCATAGAAGTTTTTTGTTCTAACATTGATGATAAGCTAATAGCATATGAGCCAATAATATGTGATTAGCCTATTTAGGTCAAAGAGGAAAGCATTCCTTCATTTCATTCATGTGAGGTAACTTTTTCAAATCAGGTTGAAATTGTAAGTGACAACAAGACATTAGATCCTAAGCGAGAAACCAACATCATGAGTAGAAAGTTCATCATTTCAAGAGGATTTCCAATCATAGATTTGGTCATGAAAGAAGCAAATGAGATAACAAGTGTTATCCCTACACCAACAGAAGAGAGCCCAAGTGAAGGACAACAGTTCCAACTTACTTATCTACCCCAAATCAACAGTGTGCATGATTAGATCCAAAGGGAAAGTGAGTTATTTTATATTCTTTATTAAGCATTTCAATAGTTTGTGGGGTATCTTTTATTTTTCCACCTCTTATCAATAGTTCATAAACATATAATGCATCCATTATTGGTTAGGAGGGGGGATTATTTTACAAAGCCAGTTAGTGGGTTTATTTGACAAGTTTTCTTTGCTAGTGAGAGTAGGTTAGAGTAGGCTTGAGTTTTAGTTTCATTTTCCAAGAAGTCTTGTTGCATATTTTTTTGGTCCTATCCTAAACAGTGCCATGGTAGTTGTTTTCAATTTTAGTTTTGTTGTTGTATAGTTCCTAACTATTGAGTTACAAAGGTTTTTTTGAGTGAAAAGGACAAGAATGAACACCTATTCCCAATGGATGTGTAAGGCTACCTATCCTATTTGTTTAGCAAGAGAAAACCCCTAAGAGGTCACCACAAATGTTACCAAATAGTGCTTTTCAGCCCAATTTTGTCAGGCTAAGATGACACTGGTGTTTTTGCTGTGAAGAATTAAAAGTGAAAGGTACCAAAAAAAAAATCTGCTAGATTCTCATTATCATGCAAATAATTCCATAAAGTGAGGTATTGCAGTTTTATTATGCAAGTGTTTTACAAGAGAGAATATTATAAAAAATTAAATAAAATAGATATCTTTTATTGATTTTACAAATGTATGTTGATATAGTCACACACAAGCCCTAGGAGTAACTATATCTAATAAGAGATAAAAAAACATGTACATAACATGAAAAGAAAGTATATAGAAAAAAGGATGGGACCCGCCATTGCTTGGGTGAATGATGAATCCCATTTTCTAAGTTTGCACTGGCATCTCGAGTTTCCCAAGTGACAACTCTAGGAGAAAACCTGCAAAGGGAGGGAGAAAAATGGTGTTAGAGCTCGGGGCACATCCTTTATCCTATATACATCAAGTCAAGTGTACTTGCTATTCTATATCTTATTAGAAAAATGGAATGAACAAAATGAAGGAGATGACTAGACATTAGATACAGATACCAAATCATGAGATGAATTCAAAAAGAGAAGCGTCAAATCATACAAATTAGAATAGAGATTTTAGCCTCTATGTTTTTATCTAACATTTTTGTTCACTGTGCAGGTATAGGTACAAATTCCATTGCAAGATCATCTTATTCAAATATCATAGTATCTAGAGGAAAATGTGACTCCCACAAGGGCTGAGCCCAACATACTACAAAATAAGATCAAATGCTTTTGGATAATCACAAGGTCAATCACAATCCTAAATTGATTGTATGTCAATCATCAAACACACTTAAATGCACAGTCAAATGGAAGCATGAAGATGGTAGTCTTTAAATTCATGAGATCAAAACAACTTCAACATTTAAAGGAAGATTGTATAAATACAAGGGGAAGCCATGTAATGTAAAAGATTTCACCTTGAAAGTCAACATAAAGCATGTAGTGGTAGTCATGAAGACATTACAATAAGGGTGAGGGAACAGTATTTAAGAGAGCTTGTAGATAAATGACATGAGGTACTATTTCTCATGAAATTATCTCTGATACCCAAGAGGTAGCTTGATTATCATCAAACCATGACCATGAGAACATTGAAATCGGGAGGTTCACATTTATTACTAGGTGAATGCAAAACAAGGAGGGATAAACATAAGATTTTACTAGAGGACAATCAAACTTTTGACAGTCATATCTAAAAAACCATGAATTATGTTTTTGTTGCTTTTTGATAGAAAGTACGGAAACTTTAGATTAAAAAACCAATTAAATTTCATAAAAACATAGTTTGTGGTTTGAGATAAAACTTCACCAGTTTGACATAGTGAACATACAATGTACTATCAAATTGTAGATTAAGATCAATCATTTCATGTTTAATTTTCACTTTTCATAAAGGGAATACTCGTGACTGCAGTCTTATCATGGAAAATCCACAACAACAACAATATGATGGGGTAGCAAGATTTAACAAGGGAGTCAAATATCGCAAGAGAACATAAATAGTAGATAGGTCTAATATTCAATGAGGTAGGGGTAGACTTTAAATAATTGGTCTTACACAAATAAGAGAGAAATAAAGTCCACCTTGAGCAATCATAATAACAATAGCCTATTCCCCATAAAATGGTGAAAACAAACAAACATCTGGGTTGGTAGAGACTATAGAAGCTACCACTAATAAGACAAGCTCCATGATAAGGTCTTCAATTAGATGTGATCTCACTAAATGTTGCAGTTAAGTGACAAAGATATCAAAGGTACAAGAGATTTATGGATATAAGAGGACAATCATTAGAATCAAGGAAAGACTAAGCTTTTAATATGGAATAGTCAAATCATGAAACAAGGTTTAATGACAGTCATGCCAAGATCAGATTCATAGTCATTGTAGTGTACCTATATGAGAAGATTGAAGACATTGATGCACTCTCTATGATAGAAGAGAGTAATCATATAAAAGGATCATACTTGTACATAAAGGGAGAAATCAACATTCAATATCTCTAGATTAAAACCTCTAGGTAAAGGGAGCAGTGTTATATAGACCATAATTTCAAGAGGAAGAATTTGAAAAGGAAAGTGATAGACTGTAGGGACATGCCACGCTTGGCACAAAAGGTAGTAGTCCTAGGGTAAATCATGGAGGGTCAATCCATTCAAAAGAGGATTGTATTTTTCAAAGCAAATGACCTCATACAAGTATAGTCACAAGCATGAGGGTAGCACCTCACTAGGATACAAACCACCAGACAAGGTTTATGATAAATGTAGAGTGGGCAATCTTAATTGATGACAATTTTTTTTGGAGGAGGTTGTGTTCACAACCAATGACTAGCATACAACTTTGTTTCATTGTTACTTAAAAGGTATCTACAAACCTATTGTTTCTTTCAAAAAATACCAAAGTTGTATTTTGCATACACAATATAGCCTATCGGGAAAGGTTTGCTTCCTCAGACTTTTTGTTTCTTAATCTTCCTAAAGGGATCAAGAGCTTGTTTTATTTCATATATGGGTATGATAAGTCAATGAAAGAAAATTAGTTGGATGAAAGAAAGAATACTGAAATCTGATAGAGTTCTTGTTGTGAGCCCTTATTTTGTAAAGAAGCATATTTCTAGAGAAATCATTACATAAATTTTTAATAAAATAGATATCCACAAGTGTGATCTTTTAATTACAAAGGATATTTCTCAATTTGTTGATTAAAATGTGCATATCATAATACTTGACATTGGGAAAATCATTAAGAACACAACACCAAAGCATAAACAAATCTTTTCTTTCACAATATAAAGAAGATTCTCAACATTTTCAAGCACAAAATGGCTTACCAATATTGTCCCAATATATTTAATCTCACATAACCTTCAAACCATGGTAGAAACAACTATAGAGGAATATATTACTAGTGAAAGTGAGTGAAAAATGAACCCATGGGTTAGGGTTAAGATATTTTAGGGTTCCATAAAGAAAGCCTTAAAATCTTGGTTGACCAAGTTAGGGGTTTCTTATCATTTTATTTTATAAATTTTCATTGTGACTAATGTATTAATATTCCCCTTTTATTTTTTGCATGATTTTAAAACAAAAATAGAAATATAAACAAATATTAATGGTAATATTTTATAAATTACCTTAATATATGTCATGTAAATGCAAAAGTAAAGGGCAGACATAACAAATGTTAAAGTAAGACTTAAATGATTACTTTAATATTTGTTTAAAAATAGTTTACCCTTGTTCCAAATCATGCAAAAAATGGAAGGAATATGAAACTCATCTTTACACGTGTATTTAGAGTGATTTTCCTTTGATTTTGAGTCAAACGGAACTATTTTTGAAGTCCTCTTGGATTAGACTGGTTGAGAGAATTTTTGAGCTATTTTAGCTCAATTTGGAGTAGTTGTGGGCCCCCTTTTTGGAAATTTTCTTCTTTTATCGTGGATCATCTTGGACGATATATTTTTAAGTGCAATTAACTGCAAGTGCCACCTCTTGGCACTTTTAGACTCATTTTGTACTTACATGAAAATACTTAGTCTTTTTTCCTTACTTCTTACCTTTTTGCTCTCTTGTGCATTGCAAAGTGAAAAGGGTTTTGTAGATCGATTTATAGTTCATATAGCAACAATTTATTTTCAACATATTTCATCATATTGCAAAGATTCCTTTTATTTTTTTTAGTAAAAATCAAGTGTTTTCCTTCTCAAATTTCAGGTGTTGTCTCTTATGGCTGATTTTGATAAAAAATTACTGTGTTTAAATTTGAAAACCTTTAATTTTTGTCTCATTCATAAGTGTATGTACACAAATTAGTTTAATATTATAGGTCATAGGTTGTGCAACTATTTAATCCTTCCTTTCAAGTTGTTTAAACTTAGTTTTTCCTTCATAAAAGATATTGATTTCTCAAAGCTTATTTATGAAATACTTATCTCATTTAGCTATTCAAATTAAGTTGTGTAAATGGGTATATTGAAGAGTACTTGTGAATTAGGTTGCATGTTCAGTAGTCACTTAGGTGCATCACCATCCTATTAGTTTCAATTTTTACCTTTCATCTTAATCCTTCTATCCCTTTTCCTGCATAAGTCATTAGTTTCATAGAAAAAATTCAAAAGGGGAGCCAACCCATAATCTGGAGATTCACCTTCATTATGAGAAACCCATAGGATCAAAGGTATTTCCATGTTACACATGATTTTTGATCCTCCAGTTTTAGCATCAGGGTGCAATCCTACGTGCTAACAATAACCATTCATCATTTGACTTCTGCATTCACTATCTCTATGACCATATCTCTTGCATGTCAAACATTGATCTCGAAAAGGTGGAACATTCTAATTCATTATGCTTCTACATTCCATAGCCTTATTTACAAATATATTGTAAGAATTAAAAAAACCATTAAAAGATGGTTACCTAAGTTGTCCATTTGGTTTTTTGACGTTTGGTATTCTAGCTTCATTTCTTTGATTTCGGATCTGCTTGCCGTTGTTCTTCTTATCTTTAGTCTTCTTTTTAGGTTGGCTTATAGTCATTGAGATTTCTCCTATCTCAAACCCTAATCCTTCTTTATCTTTAGATCCTTTCTGATTTCCAATCATTTTATCAAGCCTTGTGGAACTCATCTTCAATTTTTCTTCATAAATTCTTTCTTTTTCTAGATTTGATCTTAGATTCATGCTTTGTGCATTCTTCAAATTTTCTTCTCACCATTGCATTCAAATACTATTTAACTCTTTTTATTTCTTCAACTTGCACCCTTAGACCAATAATTTTTTCATTTGATTGCTTCAATTGCTCACTAACCTCCTTATGCCTTTCTCTGAATTTCTTGATTTGTTCTCTCAATTTTATAATGCATTCATCTACTTCTTTGAAATTTTATTTTAGATATTTTTTTTCACCTTCAGTTCTTTCCAGGGGTATGTGCGGGATTATGATGGGCCAAAAAGTGGCAATATGATGGGTATGTGGTTGATGACTATTTTTTTACCCAAAATTGATGAAATGAAAAGGGTTTTTAAAGGAGATTCTTAGCTTTCCACCAATATAAATTATGCTTTACCTTGAATTTAATAAGTAATTATTATTCATTTTCTATTCAAATTATGAATAAAGTCTTGATTGATAGGTTGTTTGAAAAATATCTATAGCTTTCAAATGGTATCACATTTTTTGAATCCAAAACACGTGTCACATTCTATGCTTTGCATACTACAAGATTAAAAAGAAAAAATGAATTTCATGAAGTTTTGACTAAGTTAAGGTGGTTAGACATATGAGTTTTTATATTTTTTAAAAGTTGTAATAAAAAATTCATAATTAATTATTTACTGAAAAAAATTACAAAAAATATGCATCACATCGAGGCATGAGTCCTCTACTTATATCTAAAATATTATAAAAAAATATTATCATTTTATTGTGGTTAGGGTGGTCAGCATTAATTACTTCTTATTTTTCCTGAAATTTAAGTACCTGCATTAAAATTTCAAATTTTCACCAAATGGATTTTTTTTCTTTTAAAAAAACCTAGTATTTTAGAAACTACATTCAATTTTCTCCAAATTCTATTCTTACATATTTTTGAAATAGAATAGATAACTTATTCAAATTTTTATGTCAAGTTGCCTAACTCTGATTTTTCTGAATTTTTTGCCACTTAAGGGTCTATTTTTTCCATGATGATCTTGCACATACCCCCAAACCTTCAAGAAAAATTTTGAGTTCTCCATTTATGTCAAATATACAATCTTCTTTTGTAGATGCAACAACATGAATCTCTTCTAGAGGAGTGGGTAATCTTCTAACAACCATTTGTTCAACCTCCAAGATCTTCCCAAAGTTGTTAAGTTTCTTCCAAAGGGCTAGGCTCTGATACCAATTGTTGAACACACAAAATACTGAGAGGTGGGGTGGATCAATATTCTTTTAAACCAATTAATCATTTAACCATTCAACTCATAACATATTCAATTTTTATTAATGAATGAAAGCATTCAAACATCCAAAAACATCACATAACACATGAAAAACAAGATTTTTACGTGTAAAACCCAAAATGGGAGAAACCACAATGAGGAGCTCACAATTTATTATAACCAGTTATAGTATATTATAGAAGTGCTCACTGCAGGAGGACTCATCGTCTAAGTGGAATCACTACCCACTAAGAAATAAAAGAGATAAAAGAGATTGTTCTCACAACTAGGTTTGAACTGTTACATTGCATCTATCATATGCATGAAATACAATTCCAATGAAGCTTAAAATACAGACCCAAAAATGTGTATATTGATCTAAATCAACACTCTGATCTATTTTGCATTTACACTAACTTTTCACAATTCACATCCTTTTACTCTTGTCACATATCATCATCATCAAAATACTAAAAAATATCTAACTTATATATCTGCTTCACCTATAACATCAATTAGGTCGGCCTAATTAGATGCAATATAAAAAATGTAGCTTGTCAGATCAAGATATATCCAAATGCTTCACACCAAGATTAAAACATTATAACAATTTGAAAAAGGTTTTTATAGACCTAAAATAGGACCCACATAATATATTAAATCATACTTAACCTTCACAACATACATAACTCATTAGGTCGACATCAGTAATGACCTAATTATAAAATTCACCAATTGTACACCTATATCTGGACATACAGACCTCCAAAATTCATGCTAGCTGGAATATGCACTTATTTAGAATCTTTCAACACCTCCACAGCTCCACAAATCCAAAATACAATCCATGAAGAAGTGTAGACTCATCAACACATATGTATTGCACTAGAAATGCCTAAAATTGCCAAGCCGAACTTTTTTTACTCATAAATCCAAAACTAGAAGCCATGTAACAAGATGAAACTATAGAATTAGATTCCTCTATAAACCAAAAAAATTATGTTATAATTTCAAAACACAATATTCATTAGCGGACAAATGAAAACCCAAAATATTGGATCCCCTATTCACAAAATCACTTTAGTTAACACTTAGTTAATTTTCAAAACTATTTCCTTCACCGGATCAAACCTTCTTACAAAATTACCTTTCATAATCATCTTCAAATATACTCAAGACACTCAAACTAATCTTCACCATAGTCTTTGTATCGAGATACAATGTTGACATCAATGGAAACATTGCAATGCATAACTATATACCTTGTTCTAATTCCACATGCTCATGTTGCCAACAAGTTTATCAATGGCATCTCCTTATTCTTCCAACATGAAGATGTGGTGGGTTATTTTCTTTATGAAGAGATGAGGAGGAAGGTATCCATTAGTTCCAAGGAGGCCCTAAATATTCATGGAAGACCTAATGAAAAAGGAAAGAAGAAAGAGAATCATGATAAATCCAAGTTTGAGGGGAGATCCAGATCTCATGGAAAGTCCAAAGTTATTTGTTGGAACTACAGTAAGCCTAGACATATTCATAAGGAATAAAATGAAGAAAAACAAGAAATTTGATTTTGATTATGAGTATGAGAAGAAAGATGGTGATGCATTCATTGCATCATTGGAAACTCATGTAGGTAATGATTCATGCTTAATTTACTTAGGTGCATATTTCCATACGACCTTTGATAGAGATTGGTTTTCTAAATATGAAAAATTTGATAGAGGTAAGGTGTACTATGGTGATGATTCTTATTTAACTATTTTTTTCCATGGTAAATTTAGAATCATGTTTCCTGATGGTAGAACAAAAAGGATTAATGGTGTGTTACATATCCTTGGATTAGAACTATTTTTTTTATATGTGAGAAAAGTAATAGATGTTGATGTGTAGGTAGTGTTTTTAGATATAGGAAGCAAGATGGTTAGAAGTTCTATGGTGATTTCTACAAGTCTTAGATATGAAACTTTTTATAAGCTTGATGCATATACTATTGAGTGAAATATTACTTCTGTGAAAAGAAAGTCTATGGAAGAGGTGAGGGTTTCATCCTCAACATATGGTCATTGCTTTGGGGTACCCAAGGATGCTCTTTCTTTTGAATCAAATTTTCCTACAAAGGAAATTATGTTATGACATTGGATACTTGTCCATATTTGCAAAAAGGTCCTAAGGACCTTTAAAAAAAAAACCTTGTTGAAGGGTTGTCTAATTGTAATCTTGAATTTGATTTTTGTGAGCATTGCATTTATGGAAAACAAAATTGTATTTAGTTTTACTTGAGTTCTCATAAGTCTTGTGCTGTAATATATCTTATTCATTTTGAAATGTTTGGTATTATAGGTGTTCCTTCAATTGGTAAATCCACATATTATGGTCCATTTATTGATGATTATAGTAGGACATGGGTATACTTTCTAAAGAGTAAATTTGAAGTTTTTAGTTGATTTAAAGAATTTAAATCATTGGTTGAGTTGCAGACTAGAAAGAATATAAAATGTTTGAGGATTGATAATGGTGATATTTTTTCTCTAATGTTTTTTATGGATTGTGTAAATATTGTGGTATTCATAGACAAAAGATAACTTTGTATTCTCCATAGCTAAATGGAGTTGCAAAAATAATGAACAAGATATTGATGGAGAAGGTTAGGTGTATATTGTGTGGTGCTAGTCTAGAACAAAGGTTTTGGGATGAAGTTGTTGCCACTTCATGTTGCTTGATTAATAGGTATCTACATCAACTCTTGTTGATAATCCTATAGAGGCATTGTAGGGTCACAAGCCTTCATTAAGACATCTTAGAGTTTTTGGTTGTGAGGCATATGAACATGATCCAAATGAGAAGTGAACAAAGTTTGAGAACAAGGCTATGAAATGTATCTTCATTGGATATAGTTATGGTGTGAAAGGATACAAAATTTGGGATCCTATTGCATAGAAGGTAATATATAGTACAAGTGTTATTTTTAGAGAAACTAAGCTTTCCTCTATTACATTGATGCAAGAACAAAGTAAATAAGAAGATGTGATTCAATTTAACTCTACACCTAAGAAAGTTGAATTGAGGCCCCTTAATAAAAAAGAAGTTGAGGAGATCTCATCTAGCTCTAAATCTTCAAATGAGTAAGAAGAACCCCCAAATCCTCTTTTTCACAGGTCTACAAGGCATAGACAACCACTTGAAAGGTATTCACTTGATGATTGGAGATGTATTTTTTCTTTGAATACTACATGGATGAACCCATATCAGTAGAAGAGGAATTAGGTATGAATGATGCAGAATCCTATAAGATTGTTATGGATGAAGAAATTCCAACTTTGAAAAAGAATGATACATGGGACCTTGTACCATTACAAGAAGGAAGAAAACCTATTGCCTACAAATGAGTGTTCAAGAAAAAATATTGGTGCAAATGGAGGTATTGAGAACTACAAATCAAGGTTGGTTGCAAAAGGTTACTCTAGAGTTGAGGGTGTTGATTAATATGGTGATATATTTTCTCCTATTGCAAAAATGAAATCCATTAGATTTTTTCTTTCTATTCTTACTACTTATGACTTAGAGGTTGATAAAATGGATGTGAAAACTTCTTTCCTTCATGGTGACTTGGAGGAGGATATTTATATGACACAACCAGAGCACTACATGTTGAAAGGTAAAAGTAAATTGGTTTACAAATTGAAGACATCTCTATATGGCGTAAAACAGAGTCCTATAATGTGGTACCAAAAATTTGATACATATGTTTTGAGTTTGGGATTTGAGTGTTCTAAATCAAATCATTGTGTTTATTATAAAAGTAATGGTGATTGTTTCTTATTTATTGATTTATATGTTGATGATATGTTATTTATTAGTAAAGGGAAAGGTATGATTTCAAAATTGAAATCTCAAGTTGCTACTAAATTTGAAATGAAAGACCTTGGTGCAGCTAGACACATGCTCGGGATGGAAATTAAAAGAGATGGAGTGAACAAAAATCTATGTCTTGGGCAAAGTAAGTATGCCAATTAAATTTTATAGAGGTTTGATAGACAAGATTATAGACCATTGTGTTTTCCTGTTTTAGCTAGAAAAAAGTTATCTATTTCAAATTGTCCAACATCCCTATAAAATATGGAGTACATGAGCAGAGTTCCTTAATGGAGTGCAGTTGGAAGTTTGATATATTCTATGGTCTATACTAGACCAGACATTTCCCAAACAATGGGAGTTTTTCCAAATATATATAATCCTGGTAGAATTCATTGAGATTCTGTTAAAAAAGTCTTTAGATATTTGCATGGTACCTTAGATTATTCCTTGTGTTATCATAGTAATATGATTTAGGATGATATTTCCCTTGATATTCATGGTTATGTGGATTCAAATTGGGTAGATGATGTTAATAGTAGATGATCCACCAGTGATTATGTGTTTACTTTATTTGGTTTTGTAATTAGTTGGATGATTAAGCGATAGGTTGTGATTGCTTTGTACACTACTAAATCTAATTATATGGCATCTACCCATGCTTGTAAAGAAGCCATTTGTCTTAAGAGACTATGTTAATATATTAGAATAAAAAAGGTACAATGACAATTTATTACAATAGTTAGAGTGTGATCTATCTAGCTAAGAACCTAATATTTCATGCCAAGACCAAGCACATTGATGCATAGTATCATTTTGTTAGAGATATAGTTGAATATGGCAAGGTGATGTTGGTTAATGTAGATAACATGATGAATGTTATTGATTCTTTAACTAAGCTTGTGACCATAGAGAAGTTCAGATGGTGTTAAGAGACTATGGGCCTTTTGGCCCCTAGCAATTAAGAGATGATATTTATACACCCTCTCATTGCTCTTGCAAGGTGTTTGATAGTTGTTGGGAAAATGTGTCTCAACCTTGCAATTACATAAGGCACTATTGATACATAAGTGCAACGGATCATTTATCATTAGGTCTTAGATCTGATGGTTGATTATTTTTTGGATTGACTTTCCATAGAAGGAAACCCTATATTATGAGGGCATTGTAGTTCAACTATATCATGGTATATTTTGTGAATCTAATAGTGGTTGTGTTGCCATTGGATCTCTAGTTGGTGATACTCCTATGAGTAGCTTTTTCTACAAGTATATTGTAATATTTGTTATTTTTGAATATATTGGGTGGCTTTTAGAGTGTGGGGTTTTTCTCCAGAAAGGGTTTTCCCCACAAAAATCACTGTGTTATGATATGCATGATATTTATGTTAATTTTTGTTTAAGTTTTTGTAACTGTTGTAAAGATCTTTAAATTTTTGCATTATTCTCCTCTCAAGATTAGTGCAAGAATTTTTTCTACTACCTTAGCTTCCTTATAATGAATAGGTGGTAATGTAATAAATACAAATTGTAAAATTGTTCCTAAAAAATGCTTAGTCCTAGAATAAGGATGTGGAGTAGGTAATAAACCTTTCCTAATATGACCATGGATCTTGAATGGTTTGGATGGTGAATAAAATATGATATAAAGGTGGAGGACCTTGGTAACCTATGCCTTTTGTGTTTTCAGATGGTATTTATTCTAGAAGGGAATGGATTTCATGTTCATTCTTTATATCACATCCTTGTTTTGTCAAGGTCCTAAAGCCTTGTCCATAACATTGCTCCAAGCTAATAGGTGTGTCCATAACTCTATTTTCTTAAGATGGAGGATGACTAGGTGGTATGGCTTCATCATGATTGTTATCTGTAGGTTCTTCCATGTGCCTAGGTCGAGGTATGAATTATAAATCACTTTCCCCATGTGATGTGTAAAACATTTCAAGTGGTGGTATCATAGGTGTTATTGATTGTTGATATGGATGAGTAGACCATTCTGTTTAAGGATATAGGACCACATTATTTTCAATACTAGGAAAGGAACTATTTATGAATTTATTCTTGTTTTGCTCCTATTTCCTCAAGATATTTTTGTTAAGGAGATATACATTGGGAGACGAAGGAATATGAGTCTCATCACCTGAATTAGAGTCATTTCCAAACACACAACATGAAAAATATACCAAGGATTTCAAGGAAGTCAAAAATTTACCAAATCATTTAGCCATTATGAGAATAAGGTATGTGCAATAATGTTTAGATTGTTATACCATAGTGATCTAAAAATTGAAAGAAAAATATGGTAAGAAAATCTTGAGTTTGTTCTATCACAAAAATTAGAGAAAAAATAGCTTGGAAAATTCCACCAAGGGTGCCCTTTTTCGATAAATATTTTTATTATATTTAAATTTTTGATGTTTGCTATAATGTTTAATGTTTCTATTTTGTTATAGTGCAGGTCTAAAAGTGAATATTTTTCCTAAATTTGTCCAATTTCTGATTATGCAATACAAAATGCAAGTGTGCAAACAATTTTCAAAAATTTCAAGAAATAAAATGTAATTCCAAATACAATTTTTAGATGTAAAATGTAGCGATTGATTGATCCTAATGTGCAAAATGTAAAATGATGATCTTGATATCTATTTGCAACAATAAAATGCAATTTTTCAGCTTTTTGACTATATGCAAAATGCCTAAATGAATGTAATGAACACTTTCATATTTGAGATGACCTAATTCATATTTTTAAATGTAATTAAAATGTAGATCTAACCTATAATGACTAAAATTAACCATATTTGAATTTATGATGCAATATGATATGCAAATTTTTGAATTTTATTCTTTTTTTTATGCCAAAAATGGATGCCTAAATGATGAATGCAAAATAATGCAATGTTAACTTTAGATCTAAGATGATATGCTTTAGATATCAGAAGGTTTATAATGTTAATTCCTTGGGTTCACCAAAATGATATGTTGGAAAAGTGAAACCCTAGGGATTCACTTAGGATTTGTCACCTTTCCAAGCATGTCATTTAGATTTTAGATTTTCCTATGACAGGAGATTAACTTACAACCTAGAAGGTGAGTCAATTAGCCCTTGGGTTTGAATTATTTTGGGGGTTTGAAATGTATTTTTGAACAAAATGAAATGATCCAACTAGCTAACAATGAAAATACACTATTTTGGTATGAAAATAGACAATTAGGAAATTGATAGACAAATTTTATTACCACAAATAGATAGAGAAGACTTATGTACACTTGTGATTTGAATTTTAACTTGATTTGATTAGAAAATACCACCCAGGGTACCCTAGTATAGAGATATAAAATTATAATTTGTCTTCACAATCCTTAGGTTGTTGATCATAGGCTTCTTCCTTCTAGATCTTGATGTTGAATCCCCATCAATTGTTGAGATAATTGAGTTTATATATCTTGTCAAGTTGTAGGGTCTCAATGCATCAATGATCAAATGGTCTTCAATATTCCTCTAATATTCTTTAGATCTATAAGCTACACATTCAAAGAGGGAGGGAGGGTTGTACCATATAGGGGCTTGCCTTGGTCAAACCCTGTTTTGGTATTTATACCTCCATAGTGGTAAAATTGATGAAAGAGAGGTTATCATTTTGAGGGATAGAGGCTAAATGATAAATTAATGATGAATCAATAATTAAATGTAACTCAACACTCAAATTTGATTTCCTTCAAGGATTGAAGTCATGCACATCTCCTCAAGGCTTGCTTGTATTTTCTCTTGAAGTCCTACAAGTGTTAGTCCTCACAAATAAAATGTATGCATAAACATGAGCAAACTCACATAAAACTTGACATTATGCTTTGATAATGAAATTATGCAATAATCTTGCTCTTGACTTCTCTTGACTTGATAATAATTTCTTGATAATTCTCTTTCTTCAAATATGTTCTCACTTCTTTCGTCATAGATTTCAAATGATGACATGAATAGGTATTTATATGCAACTAATCTAATTTCTCACAAATTAAATCTCAATAGCCAACATTTAGGATTTAAAATTTAAATAAAATATTTCCAACCTTGTCATATTAAATTTTGGGGCCAAATTAGGAAGAAAAGGTCCCCAAGGGTTCCCTTCTCCAAGCCCTAATTTTGGAATGTTAAGTATCGGGGGTAAAATATTTAATTTCTACATTGATTTTATACATTTGATTCCTTGATAAATGATTAAATGGGCCATGAAATGCATAATTTAGAAAATTAGAAACAAGATTTTGTCCAAGCACATAAGAGGGAGAAAAATCTAGTGTGAAATTGTCATAAGCGACAATTTATGATGCTAGAGTACTATAACTTGTAAAAGTTATTTCTAAAAAAACCAACATTGTAATTCAAAATTCAATCTGAAATTTTAAAAATAGAATGTATCACTTCAATTTATGAAAGTAATATTAGTCATTTTCACTTGTACTACTATGAAAACACCTTTTAGTAATAAAATTTAGTATTCAACCTCCACAATGGTTGTTTATTATGTATATTTGCAATGATGGATACATATTTTTGTGAGTTATATGTGTTTCTTGTAATATTGTCTCATTTCAATACATTTAAATATAAAATATATACATTTTAAAGGCTACAAGAATTGTGATGGTTACAAACAATGATCTAGTTGTGAAAAACCATTTTTTGGACTTCAAAGAATTGATGAAGGCTTATACCTTCTTACAAAACACTAATGCATTGATGCATAAAATCTATTGGTTTTTTTTGTGTTGTAAAGCTCCAGCTAGATCCTAGAGATGACCTAAATGAATTTCAAATTCTTGTGCTCAATCATTCTAGGGGTTGGCCAACAAACATGAGAAGTATTTTAATAATTTTCTCCTTTGCACTTTAGGCTCTACAGAACCTAGGAGGGTTATCCTATGCCATATCAAATAATATTTCATATAATTGAATTTAGATATTGTTGTAAAAAGATATACTTTCTTCTTATGACCAAGATTTATAAGATAAACAAAAAAAGGGCTAGGATCTCGGTGTTTAATTCAACTAAGTTTGAGAGTATGAAAATAACATTAGATAATAAATATTGCTTGAGGGGAAACATGTTCTTGAAATTTGTTGATCATGCAATTTATAACTAGAACTTCTGCCCAGAGTGGTGCCTTAGACCTAGGCCATGGAGTCAAACAAAATGAAATTAGAAACTTGCACAAAAGTATTGATTTTAACTCTTAAATGTTAGTAATAATGCATTACATTATCACCCCTTCAAAATTTTGCATTCAATTCTACTTACAAATCCATGTATGCATCAAAAACATTCAATATATCTTAACAAATAAAATTAATTTACTACTTAATTAAAAGCCATGAAAGAGACATTCATTTACAAGAAAGATTGCAAAGAAGAATATAAAAGGATACTTGATCAATTTTATTCATAAATGTTAAAGATAGATATAAATAGGATCTAATTGTGTATAGGATTAAATTTGCACCCCTCTTGTGAATTCCCCTTTTACACCCTCCACCTTAGAAAAATCAAATCCTACCAAGTAATCCCACATCCTCATTTTGTACCCCATCCACTTGGCGCTTGTTTTTAGTTTTTATGGGGGAATTTCTATCAAGGACACCTACGTGGCATGTGGATGTCTGCGTAGCACACTACCATCTTGACAAGATTCCTACCTATGGAATCTACAGAAGTGTTACGTTCTCCATTGGCAATGAAATGTAATGCCCTTGTTCCTTCCTATCGACCTTTGAATGACTATTTCCCTCCAATACCTTCTTCAAATGGCTATCTTTAACTTTCAATCCATCTTCTTCATGCTTCTTCACACATTCTAAGATCTTCTTGACAAGTCCTCCACTCTAGCTTCATGTTTTTCTTTATACTCTTGCTACTTGTTGCACTATTGGCTTCACGATTCCTAAAATCACAACATCCTACACATCTACCACAAAAGCTACAACTTGGTGTCTTTGGAGACTACTTTCACCATCGTTGTAGCTACATTGACTCTGCCATAGTTATGGACTTGCATTCCTCTTTCATTTTCCTTGACTTCCTTTGGTCAAGGTTAGTAACTCTTTTGTATTACTATTTTGTTGGATTTGAGTAGCATAGTGTCTCTCATAGTGCTTGGTTTCATTTCCTTTCCAACATTATTTTCTTAATCATATTTCTGCATATCTATCTATCTGGCTATCCAAGGAGGTGGAAACACAAGAGTGAGGGTTTGACTATGGAAAACCCCTATATATAGCCACAACATTTTTCCTCTCTTGGTTGTGTGTAGGTATGCATTCATGTGGAGCTTGCTAGTGAACTAGACCCTTTGTGAGTTAATTTCCACCACCTTTGTCCTTGTCACCTTCAATATCACCTTTTTTATCATTTCAGTTATTTTGTTATTTGGTACTTTAGTCATCATTAGTAAAATTTACCTAAGTTGTTTAATGGTATTTTTGTCACCTTGTCTGTGTCCTTGCAATTTTTGACCTTACAGATGCTAGCACACCTGTGAGATACCAGTGTGTTGAGCTACCATCCTTGATTTGCACTATTGTCCTCTAGAAGAGAATTGTTTGAGGTGCAATTTCGGTCCCAAAAGCTTGCTCATTTAGGTTCATTCAAACTCCTAGGCTAGTAGAGTGATAGAAGAACTGAGAGTTCTCTTCATTCTATATCCTTCACATTCAATGATTTTCCAAATTGAGGTAGATTAGGGTAGCCTTCCACTCTCCAATATTTGTGACTTGGAGCCTTGGTGTGGTTGGTCCCCCTCCTCTACATTTTGGTAGAACCAACATGAAACAACATCTATCTATTTACTTGTGTTGAAATATTTTACCTCGCACTTAGTGACTATTGTAAACTTGGATGTTGTGAGGTTTTATGAGCTTCACAGCCCAATCTATGACCTCCAGGTATGTGGTTAGAATAAGTCTATGACATTTACAAGTAATAAAGATGAAGATCACTTCCAATTTTACTATTGGTTTTTCTATAGGCTTTACATACGAGATGGGTTTCATTGATGAGACCGCTCATGCACCCACTCATCTAGTGTCCCCTATGACTTCATCCATGGATGAGGTTTATGCTATACATATTCTTGTAGGAAACCTCTTGGAATTAGAAAGGAGGTTGTTAGACCTCATGAATCATTTGGAGAAAGAACTAAATATGAAAAGAGCTACTAGGCTTGTTAGCAAGGTGAGATACATGTTAGGAAAGAATTGGACAGGCATAGAATTCTTACACGACCTCACCAATCTAACTGAAGCATACATCCCTTTGTATAACACTAGATTGGGTAGTACTAGAGGAGAGGTGTTTGACACCTATGAGATACAAATAAGTGTCTTGATTCCTACCACCTCTATATGCATGGCCGAAACAAGCCCTTTAATTAGTGTTTCCTCTACTTCTTAAAAACACCACACTATCAAGGCGAGTAGAATACCCCTTGGTTTTAGCTTCACCCCTCTTACTACCCTTGGTGGTGGGGCCTCTAGTGGAATGAGTGGTGGTGGATTCAGTAGTGGTGATGGTACTAGTGGTGGTGGCTCTAGTAGAGGCCATGGTGGTGGCTTGAGTGGAGGCCACACTAGTGGTCTTGGTGGTGGCTCTAATGGTGGTCATGGTGGTGGCTCCAGAGGAGGTTCTAGTGGGGGTGGTTCTGGAGGAGGTTCCAGTCAAACTTTTTCATATTTAGACCCTATTCTGAATGCTCTTCTTTAGAATATGGGCCAAATGCAAAGCCAGTTGGTGAACCTATCTCAAGCATCCTCCTAGCCAATCTTTCAACCCTTTTCTCGACATAGTCCATTATTGATTATGATTCTAAGCACTGCCTTCCCTCAAGGAGTGGAGATTCCTAAGTTAAAAAATTATGGTGGTAAAGGGAATCCATAAACATAGTTATCCACTTTCAATGTAATGTGCATAGACTTCTTTCACCATTATGCTCTGATGGTAAAAAAAATTATTCTCATTTGATCAGCTTGTCAATAAGTTTCTCCATCAATTCTAGGCTAACATCAATCTGAAGATGATCTCGGATCTTGTCTGATGTAAGTAGGGAGAGCATGAGAAGATAACTAAATTCATTACACAATACCAAGCATTCTTTTCACAAATCTCATACCCGATGCCTAACTCAAATATGAAAAAGGTATTCATAGGAAATTTGTAGTGATCCTGGTTGGAGAAATTTTCCTTAATGAAATACACTTCTTTTGCACATCTATGTGCTACATTGTGGGAGTACCAACAAACAATGCTTCAATTTGGGGGATCCTCCTCATGCTCTCATTTCAAGGAAAATATAGTGTTCATTTCAAGAAAATAAAAGTCTATTGCAAATGTGGTTTCTATGACTAATGATCATGACCTCAAGCACAACAGAAATTTTACAAAATTATCTAAATATTATTCTTCTATTCTATAAAATTTATTGAAGGATAAAATTATAACATTACAAAATCCTCAACCTTTGAAGGAGCCTTATCCTAATTGGTATGATGGAATTTCCTTTTACTAGTACCATCCTGTTAATGGGCATGATACCGAGTGTTGAATGCACCTATGTCATGAGATATAGGACTGCATTGATGATGGTACCATCTATCCTAATGCAAATAACCAAAACATGAATTAGTGGCAAAGGAGAATAGTGAGTTGCAGATTTATATGAACCCATTTTTGTCTCACTTCATGAAATTGATATTTGATCCATTCGATGCCTCTCCCAAAGCCTCAACATACGTAAATGTGGTGTCGTTTAATCCTACTTCTCCCCCACAACCTATGAATTGCTTTCCAAATGTTATTTTCACCTCATAGGACTTTCCTTTGAATAAAAATCCCTCTCCCCTATACATTCCTACTTGTCTCAATGGAAACACTATGATAGGAGTCCTAGTTGACCCTACGAGTCAAGTGAATGTTATTATGGAGGAGACATTGTGGCTAAATTCATTATAAAGGGAGAAATATGAGAAAAAAAATCTATTATACATATACATGATGGTCTCTCTCTTGCACTGTATGTCTATAAATATTTTTGTCATAGTAGGAACTAGGGTTGTGGATACAACTTTCAATTTCATTCTAGAATTTGATCTATTCAGGGTAAAGTTGGGAATCCTATGGCTAGCTTCCATGAAGATAATCACTTTTTTTATTCATAAATGTATAAATTTCTCTCATGAAGGTATCATGCATGTTGTACATGACACTAGATATCAGTCATTGGTATCCCATGGGGGTTATTCCTTAGATAACTTTGGGCCCACCCCATTTGGTCTACTTCCTCCTAGAACGGACCTACTTTACTAAAGTTATGTAAAGTAAAAAATTGAGGGCAAGGGACAACTAAAAGTGACTCACCTTGTAACACATCCACAAGCTTCCTCCTCCTCTCAAAAGGGGAAGGGGAATCCTATTTGTGCTTAGGGCCCCGCCTCTACCTCCCTCCCTATAAAGGAGCTTTGGTTACTACTACTTGCTTTGGCATAAGGAGTCTAATGGTGTCTTCTTGGAAAAAGCCCAAGCATCCAATTTTTGAATATCCTCTCTTACCCACAGTGCCAAAACCTATTTGGTATGGTAAGGGGAAGGGTCCTCGTGGGGTGCCCTCTATTTCTCAGCCTTTGCTACCTTCTACTGCTCCTGCCTCTCAAGTAATGAATGGGAAGAGGCTAGCCATTGAGGCATTAGATGTAGATCCCTTTTCTAATGTTCCATCATCCTCTCAATCTCACCCTCCTATTCCCCTTTAGGAGTCCCTCCCTCCACAAAAAATGAACATGATGGATACTTTGATGGTCGAACAGGAGTCTTTCATCCCATCTTAGCCTTTGGCCTCTAGCTCCCATAGTCAAAGAAATTTCCTTGCACATGAGTACGAGCATTGGAGAAATGATTTTTCCTTTGAGTAGGCCACCTTATAGAAGATGGAAGAGGAGCTAACAGCTCTGGCTTAAGCACCTTCCACTGTGTCCTCTTTTTTCCTCTCTACTTTAGTTCCTTTAGCTTTGGTTCTACTTTTGGCTCCCACCACAGGTGTAAGCAATCATCACTCAAAGATGGTGTAGGTGTTTATTGCTCCTTTAGTTGAGCCACCCCTTCTGATGTCCCTCCTGGACATCCTGCCATTCTTAAAACCTATGGACATGTCGAATACCTTGGTGGTGTTCACCACGGTTTTCTCCTCTTCTTGCATGCCTTCTACTTCATCTGTGGGGATCACACATCCTTTGATGAATCATAAGATGGAAGGTGACTTTGCTAGCAATGGGGGTCATGTTGATGTGTTTTTTATACACTTCTCAACACAAGTAATAAATAGGTGCATCAGCTCTCTTGAAAGAGAATCTTCCACAATCAAATTTTAGAGCACCATCCCAAGGTCTTAAATGTCAGGTCTTGATAGGGCTTGAAATAGCTCAGCTGATTCATGTAATTTGTTGGAATCACAAGGTGAACTTACGGATGAGTTACAAAGTGTGGGAAGTTTGGTTTGAAAATGTATTTCTTTGGATGTAGAAATTATTGTTCAGTTGCTGCAGGTTCAGACAACAATCTAGAACTCCTATTTCAGCTTCATATTTGGCTTTACAATGTGCAATGAACCTTATTCAAAGTACTTATTAAAAAAAGGAAAAAAGGGCAAGAGAAGGGAGAAGTTCCTAGACCCAAGCTATGAATGGACAACAATCATGGAGGTTGCTATAGTAGAAAAACTTCCTAAATTGGGTTTTTCTTGGCCAAGAGGAACCTACAGTTATACAAAACCAGTGTAATCTTCTAAGGACTGCAGATTTTTAGCTTGTACACACACATCATGAACATGCAATTGAACTAAGTTGCAACAATGAAGTAAGGAAGCTCAGAATAGCTTTACAAAGTGATTCACCATCAACAAACCACAAAAATCATGAGCTAAAAATTCATCAAATACTGTAACAACAAACACCATTATCACTTCCACTCAAGAAACTAACAACTAAACTAATATGGAAGTAGAACCATGCATGCATAATGAAAAAACTCAAAAGAAACACTCATAAATCATGCAATGTTGCTCTCTATTGTTGTAGAATTCATTTACACTAGTTCTCCAACCATTTACAAATGAAGGGGAGACCCATATTTATAGTTTTTAAAAGCCCAGATGAATGGCTAGGATTAAATTTCATTGAGTGGCTCAAATTTACTTTACATTAGGGTTTCACCTACCCCCCACTATCTAGCAATTTAAAATACAACTTTTGTCTTATCCCTATTTTTTCCTTTAGTGCCCAGGTGTTGTAGCAGTTTTGTCATCTAGCTGATTGGTCTTTTTACTAAGTTGGGACTCTTTGAAGGCTTCCTTTTACTAATGGACTTGTAGTATTCTTCATTCAATCAAATGCATCCCGCTCACAAATTTACACCATCGTGGAGTAGATTATCTACCTCCAGATTTGATGGGACAACCTCTAGTGGATCATGATTGTTTGATAAGAGGCAAGATAGTCCCACTCTGCCTCTAATTCGCTGGGTAGTCATTAGACTTCCTTTTGAATGCTAACATACATCGGCCAATCCTCTTGGATGAGTTGATCATTAGTAGGCTACCTTTTAAGTGTGTCATTTGGTAATTAAGATATTCTTCTCAGTCTAGATCCACAAGTGATCTTTGGTTATTGTTCCCTTGGTAAGAGGCATGCAACCCTTTTGCTTGAATTGTGTTCTTTATGACTTCATTTCAGCTCTTGGCAGCCTTCATTTTTTTAACATACTCCTGAGGCCAACTCTATAGATGATCCTTCACTATCATTATTCCTTTCATAGTGATGCCCTTTCTTTTCTAGTCCCCCCTTTTTTTCTAAAATCACCTACACAAAAAACAAATTTCCAATTAGCAAATTATTATCGAAACCAAGTAATAATTAATGGGAAATGCATTGGTTGAATGATCCTCTCACAAAGATACTTTACAGTCTCCATGACTGTCACTCAGATTCATTCCAATGACCCTTAAGCCTTAAGCACTCCACTTAGTTTGTGTGCACCTTACCTTGAACTATAGGGCATACACTGGATTCCCTTTATAGACCTAAGGTCTTGCTCTGATACATTCAATTCCCGAGGGACCTTTTATCAGGTTGCAGATGACCAGATAGCCCTACTCAAGCTCTACCCCATGATCACTCACTATTTCTTTTTGTAGACACTAAAAAATGTCCTAAGTCCACAAGCATCATTTTTCTTGGTCGTTGTCCTTCGATAATTGAATAACTTTAATTATTCAATTAGGTTTGACCACATTCCTCTATTAAGTAAATAATTTTTAATTATTTAATTAATTCACCTTCTCATCTTTATTCTATCCTGATTAATTAAAATTATTTAATTGTGTCACTAATATATCCCTTTTTTCAATAATTAAATAAATCATTCTTTTTATTTGACCTTTTATTCCTCTGTAATTATATAATTGTCAAAATTATTTAATTGTGTTTCATTCCTCTCTTTTGGATAAATAATTCAAATTAATTATCCATGTCTAATTTCCACCTCCCCATTTAATTAAATTGATTAATTTAATTAAATGCTCCTTTTGTCATTTTATCTAAATAAATAATTTAGATAAATAATTTATTTGCCACTTGTCATTTTCCTCCATTTTGAGTAAATAATTTAAAATAAATTATTTATGCACCTCCACTTGCTCAAAGATACCCTATCATTATTTCATGTCATATCCTGCATGTTCGTGCATGTTTGTCATAGCTGTCAGGCGTCATAGCCATTAGCATCATAGATTTCCCATGCATGGCATATTTTTGGTGCATCAATTTTGGACCGTTGATCTTGGCATCTTTTTTGAGACTTAATCTCGATCATCCATTTCGTAACATCCCTCTCATGTATTCCCATCCATTGATCTTGGAATCTTTCTAGAAGATTAATATTAGCCATCCATTCGAAAGGTTGTCTATAAAATCAACCTTCCTTCTCCATTTTCAGCTTAACAACTAATTGTCTCCAACTTTTTTGCTACCATTTGCAAGTTTTTGCACAAGTGTTTCAACAAATCTGAGGGAAAAGTTGCATAACAAGAAGAAGGAGAGCAAGAGAAATGATTCAAGTTCAAGCATGGGGAGTATTTTGATTTAATGTTTTATTTTCCTTATGGTTTTATTGTTTTCTCTTGTTTGGATGAGGTTTTGTAGCTTAGAAGTGTTGGCTATCACTTTGTCTATGCTATTTGATTTCAAACCCCATCTTACACTTTTAATATTTCATCTTATTAATCATTTATTGAAGGCTTCTCCTTCAAGTCTCAACATTAGTTAGTTGTGGTTTCCAAGTATTTCCATGCTTCCCCTTTAGCCCCAAGGCTCCATGACCCTAGTGTGAGCTTTTTGCATTATTTGTAGAGGCTCCATTGCTTGTTTAGCTCCCTAATCTAATTTCCATCTTGCGCTACTTCCCTTTAGTCAACTAGAATTCACATTGCTTCTATCATGATTATCTTCCATCTTATACCAGGAGGGGATCCCCTTCGTACCCTATTATCATAAACCATTTCAAGTGAAACGTAATTTAAGAGTTCAAAAAGGATGAGGTAAATGCTAGCTATAATCATCCAGGCCATGGAAAAATCATCATGACAATCCCTGATCTGTGCACCCTTCACCAAATTGTATACACATATTTGGAACACTGACATCATACAACATTTGTGTCATTGGAGAAGGGTCGAGAAATGCATCCTTTAACAATTATTTTGGGTGACATTATTTTTAAAATCCCTTACGGACATACTAAAAAGGAAATTTTTTTGAAGGTATTCATCCCTTTACATATGCAATGATCTCTCACCTTAAACGCTTTTAGTATAAATCACTTTCATTGTTAGACTTGAAACTTGAATCTCTTCAACATGTGAATCTGTAGCGCCATCATATAGCTAGCAAAAAGTATTGCGAAGCCTGGGATGGCATAGCTGTGTGGGAAAAAGAACATGAGTAGACATGCTAAGCAAGCCACTAAAGAGTGGCCCTAAGAAACAGACCCCCTCGCTGGCAGAATCCATGGCTAGTAGTATCATCATTAAGTGACCCACAACATAGAAACGCATGGGACCCGCACTGCCTATGTCCATTAGCACATCCCATGGAGGGAGAAGGACAGGGAATTATCAATGGGAAGCTCTCAAAGATGGACATTCCTAGGGGTGAAAGAACCCACACCATAAATAGATCATGATGACTTACTCTGAGGCTCAACTTGGTATGTCTCCTAGCTGACCACCAGCATTCCCCACAAGCTCATGGAATATTAACTAGTAATGCCACTTAGGAGGGGAAGGCTATGGGGAGATGACACTCTGATGGGAGACACATGTAGGGTGGCACCTACAAGCTGAAGCCAAGTGACCACTAACTTAAAAGTTGCTCATTTAGAATGAACTCCTCCCCATCTCGTTCTTTTGAATTTCATTCTTAGGATTATATTCAATATATAGTATCAACATCATTACTACTATCCTCCCCTTGAGGTGTGAGCTAGCCATTGATCTAGTCATTAGACTTTTGTTAAATGCTTCCCCAAGCTATTATTGTCTCAAACCCGCTAGACCTTTGGTCTACTTTCATTATTTGCTTGAAGATGAATACTCATTGACCATTTCGACAGACAGATCAATAACCCACACTCCAGATCTTTACCACATAGTCGTTTATCTAAAATCAAGCTCAAATCTATTTTTCAATAACCTATTCCTCTGTGTAGCTTACTGGCTTGGGCACAACCTGGAATCACTCAGCCCTTCCTCATAGGCACGTCCCCCTTTGATTGTCTTCACTTAAATTGATTGCGAGTTCAAGTCTTGAAAAGAGCAGCTCGTGGAAGCAATGTACAGGTGGAGAGGTGCGGGGAGATAACACCTTGAGGCCATGAATAACAATGAAGGCACGACGATGTTGTATGGTTGAAAACCCACATGAGAGAAGGTCACTGAAATGGAGTGTGGGGAGATGTAGAAAAATGTCTGTCATAAGAAATAGCAATGGGCTAAGGGAAGCCCACATTATAATCCCAGTAAAATACACTTCGCCACTCCATTATTGAAAGGAATACCAACTAAAAGCACTTAATATCTTGCTCACGACATCAATCATTTCAAACATGCCATCTTCTTCTCGTATTGAGATAGCATGGGCTTTCTATGCAATTGAAGGAAATCAATTTAATGCTTGAAAAATTCATGCCTCGACTACTCATGATGTCCATCGAACTCATCACGATATCATTTTAATCATTCTACAGTCCATATTACTATATGTTGCATCAAATCTCACCAATCTCATAGCCTTGTGTTGCTCACATCTCTTCATGATTGGGTGGATCTTTGATCACTTTGTTTCTAGTTAAGGTATCTTTGGGCTTTGTTGTCCAATCATCCTAGTAGTCACTAAATACTACCATCGAAGAGCCATGGATTGGAGGTTTGTGCTTCAATAACGTTCATGCAACTCAAGGACCCCGTAGACCTGCCAAGGTTATTCCTCTCTCATGTCTGATACAAACATGCAGCATTGGAAATTTGGGTCTATTCAGTTTCACAGATTCAAATTCTTTGGACATGCTTTTGGTCTGTAGATAGTTGAGGTCTCAAGATACTGAATAGAATGGGAAGGGCCTCTGAAATATGATGCTTATGTAGGAGAGCACGAGCCGAGATCATGTTTTAAATACTTATTCATAATATAATTATTATCAATTCATGGAAAGCATGATTATTGTCACGTGCAGAGGGGTTGCGAAGATGGTGTAATGTATGCAGAGTCAGGAACGCCAATCTCCAGGAGGAGAAACATGGAATGTTCATAGAGGGAGCAATTGTGCAAGGGGAGGGCAGTCAAGAAGGGATCCGTTGGGATGGTGAACCCTACGTAAAGGACCTCCACAAAAGGAATCGCGGCCAGAAAGATGTAGGGAGGTGTAAGAAGAACATTGTTAAGAATAGCTCTGAGGGAGAAATCCATAGAAAAGGCAAAACCTGCACTCAAGATCATTACCAAAGAAGAGGCAGGGCCATGAAAATAGATGACTGTAGGTAGGTGGATTTCATATCCAAGTCGTAGCAGGGACAATGAAAGATATATGATGACGCGCATAAAACACCCCATGAGGGTGCCAACTGCTATCATTAAAATGACATCATCCATTCAAGGAATACCATGCAAATGAAAGCTCAGTAAAGGAGATGAACGTGCTACCAGCTATAAGTGCATAATCAAATGGTCATCATTATGTGAAGTATGATTTTGTTGCAATCTCATTATTGAGTAATATCCATGTGGGGTACTCACGAGGCAATGACAATATAGGTGATGTCCCTTAAGGCTTATAACATTAGTATGTAATCACCCCTCGTCATGTAATCATCAACTAACGTGGACTCTTTATTCATCATGGAACCCCTCCCCAAAGGTACTCACATCCAAACTCTCACTCTGGAAAGGCCATTGCAGGTGGTTGTTATAATGGCGATGGGTGGATGAGGCAAAGCAACTAGTAGTCTTTGCAAGCAAAAAGCTCATAAAAAAAGAAGTGATGCGGAGGCCCATTGTGGGGAAACAATGTTGGTGGGTCATGGGCTTGCATAGCAGGAAGGAAACAAAGGTTTTTCATTGTAGTGGCGTTGGGGTGATGGCCCCCTACAAATAGTGGCCCACGAGGGTGAACCTACCAGTGAACATGAACTCAATAGAGCTTAGCCATTAGGTGACGGAGGTTGGGCAAGGGAAAACCACACCTGAAGACCCACAAATGTTTGGACTCAGGCATTCTGAAGTAACAGGGTCAAGTGGTTTGGCAACAATGGTGAAGGCGGAAGGACCACCTACGAAGCCTGCCATGCAGGAAGATGTCAAAGGTCAGATGTTGCGAAACGGTCAAGTGGTAACGGAGTCTCACCCAAGGAAACCTACAAAAGTGAATCCATGGATCATGAAGGGTGCGTCACCAAAAACAGGGGCAAGGTCTACATGTTTGGTAGACATGAGGGGCTCAGCTGCAAGTGAGCGGCGGGGTGGAACAATGAACGACAAGGGGAGACCCACAAATGTGGGTCTACAAGGGCCTACAGACGTAGGGTAAAAATATGAGGGAAGCTCATAGGAGCTAGCCTACAAGGGGTGAATGACTTAGTGAAACCTATCTAGGTGGATTGGGCCAATATGAAATTGATCATTTTTAGGCTTAGGGCCAACTTGGGCTTGGAAACATGGGCTTGGAAACTAGGGCTGCACAAAACAAGATGAGAACAAATCAATCCATGAGGAGTGAAAAATATGGGTTCCCTGCCTATGGTAGGGCGTGTGTGCAAAACATGCACAACAAATGGTAAGTCACTAGGGAAATGCTCTAGATCATTTTGATGACAAACTGGAATCATGAACCCAGAATCGCTAGTTCTGATCTTCACACTAGAGAAAATGAACTGAACATTCAACCAAGGGATCAAAACCTTCAGCCAACTGAACCTTCAACAAACTAAAAATCCAAGTGTGTACATATGCGTTAATTCCCATCCTTCGGTTGCTACAGGAACCTAAGGTCCATCAAGTTAAGCTACATAGTTTATTCAAACCCCAAAAGCATCAGGGACATTGCCTCGCTTCCAGTTGAGTGTCCATAGCCCCAATGAGGTTGTTGTGATTCTACTAAACATTGCTCTACTGCCAGCTGGACATCCATAACCTTGGTAGAGTTTCTCAGATCCCCCTAAAAAGTTGAATATCTTTCATTTTATTTTTAATGGCTTTATTTCTTTTCTTATCCTTTCATTTTCTCTTTTCAATTCTTTTGTTCCAACCTGCAAGTAGTAAAGCTTGCACTCAGGGATGAGAATCATAGTGGCATTTTAGCAAAATTTTAGATTTTTTAGTTAACTTGATTTCACAAAGGACCCATAGTGACAGTTAGATTCTTAAGATGTGTGAAAGATGTAAGATTTCAGAATACATTAGGAATGAGACCAACCAATAGCTTATCCTCTTCAAATCAAACATTCAGATCACTTGACACTCAAGAAGATCCTCACCATCCACTCTAAAAACCTTATCAAAGTTTGACGAAGAAATACATAGAATATCCCCAAGAAATAAGTAAGGTTGTTGTGCGCAAAGATCTGCCCAGCTAAAAGCAGAGGGACCTTGGGCAAAGCAGCAACAAAATGAAAGCAAAGCGAATGGAAAGTGAACAACCCAAACTAACCAAAGTGGGAAAGTGAAAGAAAACAACAAAGAAACTACCCTAAAGCAAACTAACCTACGAAAAACCAACTAACCTAGGGAAAGTAGGAAAGAAGAGTATTTACAAGAAAATTAAACTACTCAAAATAGGTTATGTACAAAGATATTTACAAAACACTATGTTCAGGCAAGGAAAACCAATGTTAACACTCATTGGATTTCATAATGCATGTACAAGCAGATAGGTGATTGTTATAGTTCTAAGCCATGCATATTCATCTTTATATTCAAAAAAAGAAAATTCAATCACATCATCATGAAAAATCAGAAATTGAGGTAATTTGTTAAGCTCATGGTTGATCCATAAGCAAGTTTGTCTCCCCTCATTCCCACAATCAAAATAATAAATGTAGCTATAAAAATTTACAAGAGAAAGGAAAGATAGAACCTCGATGTTATCATGCAGAGGTGATAGAATTTGAAAGATGAGAGTGAGCACTACATCATCAATCGTTGTATCAACAGCCTCAGGTGGGTGTAGTGGAGGGTACAACATTTCTGCTCCTAGGCCAGGATAGGGTTGGGAGGATGGGGTATCAAATGCTTCTTCCAATTCTTATGTGGGATCCACAACTTGGGCTGCCTATTCCTCAGAAAGAAACACTTCATCCTCTTGATCTTCTACAACTCGGTGCTATACTAGATTGTTATCTTCAAGGGGTAGCATGTCATTCCATCCCCTTCCCTAGGTGTTGACCTTATTTTTATGATTTTCAATGTCATGGGATGATGACATGCTCGAATCTGCCCCATTGTAGCCCTCTAAACATGTAAGAGGATTAGCAATGGCCAAGGTAGGAGGACTTTCGGTTGTATCTTGCAGTTAACCAAGCATGTTCTATTTATTGGCAGTCATTGAAATGCCTCCATCTTTATCCTCTTCCATTTTCATTTCATGTAGCTCATCAGGATGTTAAATAATTTCTTCTTAGTCACTATTGTTGTAAATGGAGAAGGAACCCCTCTCCCATTCTGGAGGTTCCAATGTTTCACCGCCTGGGGGTTAGGAAGTATATCCTCATCACTTCTTGCTTCTACAATGTGCTCTTCCTTCATGTCACTATACCTTTGTGGGACAATCCCAAGCGGGAAGAAGTTTGCAAAGGACACTAGTCCATTGAGGGGATCAATTTATGATGAGATGTCCACCTCTAGAAATCCTCCATATAGCCCATCATCCCTCACGTATAAATGCTCTTCAAGAGGGAATGGTTCTTGATGGCTAACAAACAACATTCCTATCTGCTCTAGCTCATCATCAGGATTCTTGGGGTACATTGTTCTCCTTTTGTTGCTATCCCAACATCCTCATGAGGTCCGCTTTTAGCTAATTCATCACTTGGATTTGACTCTAGGTTCTCTAGTTCAATCCTTGGAGCAACTGCAAGAGGCGTTGTACTCAACTACTCTACTTATTCTTTGGCTTGTTCGATGGCCTCTTGGCATAGTTCACATGTGAACTCTAAGTGTGATGAATCATGGAGTTTGCACCAAGTTGGGAGTAGAAACACCTCCAAATCCACTTGGTATCTTAGTTTAGACCAATCCCTTGCTAGTCTTGAAATGAGTTGGTTGTATCTTTCCACTATTGGGTCCTCATCATCACTTAGGAAGGAGGTTGAAGAGTGGACAACCATGACATATCATTGTTCCCACTCCTCCAAATCTTCATTTTCAGATGCATGATCATTGTCATTCATGAAGGAGAAGTCTTCTAATTTGAGTTCACTTATGCCTTTGTCATCATTTTCTGCTGACCCAAGGCTGTCAGCCTCTTCTTCCCCTTGTTCTTCAACATTTGTGTTGGCTATCCTAGCATCTACTGCTACAAACTTTGTTGGTTTATCCTCAATTGTTAATGGCTCCTCTTTGTGAGCAGAGGACTACACCTTTCCAATAAAAGAGAGGCTCTCTAACTCCCTTCCAAGTGATTTTTCATCAAAGTTTCTTGCTACCCCAAGGAAAGCAACTTCTTTCTCATGACTTTCATCTTTAGTGTTTGCTGCCCCAGCACTAGCATGCATCAAATTTCTTAGTTCATCTTCAATATGTTGTCCTCCAAATGTTGAAAGCTCTTCTGCCTCATGGGATGACTTGTCCTTATTGAATGTTGGCTTCCCCAACCTGTTCAAGTAGCCCTTGAATTGAGTGATAATGTTTGCATAGGAAGAACAAGTTAATTATGAGTGAGGTGCATTATGAAATCTGAACTAGTTTGACATCAGTACCTCCTCCAATCTTGGTCCATCTTTGCTGCCCAAACATTCTTGTACTAGCTCCTTGAATGGCTTAGTTGTCATGGTTGTCAACTCTTCCTCTGGGTTTGCAAGCGCTAAAGGTTGATATATTTACCAAAAGGGAATTTCTCCTTACAAGACTCTTTCAATCTTGTTCAAGAATTTCAAACATCCCAGTTCATTGTGCCTACATGTACTGTGGATTCTACACTTTTCTACCAAGGAAAATTGCTGCAATGGTCTCCTCAATCTTCTATTCAAATCTGCATGTAGCTGAGTGATGTTGATTTGCAAATGCTGCTCCATCTTAGGTCAACTTTGTTTTCCTTTAAAGTTTCCTGGTTTTAAAATTCCATCATATAATGAGATCTCCCTATCGCAAATTTCTTCTTGAAGGTTCTCTTTTCAACTTCCAACTTTTAGCTTTGTGGCCCCAACATGTCAGCCCCCCTTCTAGTGCCAATTTTGTTCATGCATTTTTTAAGCACTTATCAACACAAATAATGCATAGGTGCATAACCTCTCTTGAAAGAAAATCTTCCACAATCAAATTGCAGAACACCATCCCAAGGTATTTAATGTTAGGTTTGACAATGCTTAGAATACCTCAATTTATTCATGTGATTTGCTGGAATCACAAGGCAGACTTATGGATGAGTTACAAAGTGTGGGAAGTTGGGTCTACAAATGGATTTCTTAGGATGTAGAAATTATTGTTCAATTGCTGCAAGTTTAGACAACAATCTAGAACTCCTATTTAAGCTTCAAATTTGGCTTTACAATGTGCAATGAACCTTATTCAAAGTACCTATTAAAAAAAGGAAAAAGGGGAAAGGGAAGGGAGAAGTTCCTAGACCTAAGCTATGAATGGACAACAATCATGGAGGCTACTATAGTAGATGAACTTGCTAAACTAGGTTTTTCTTGGCCAAGAGGAACCTACAGTTACACAAAACTAGTGCAATCTTCTAAGGATTGCAAATTTTTAGATTGCACACATAGATCATGAACATGCAATTGAACTAAGTTGCAACAATGAAGTAAGGAAGCTTAGACTAGCTTTACAAAGTGATTCACCATCAACAAACCACAAAAAGCATGAGCTAGAAATTCATCAAATACTATAACAAAAAAAACCATTATCACTCACACTCAAGTCACACTCAAGAAACTAGCAACTAAACTAATATACAAGTAGAACCATGCAAGCATAATGAACAAACTCAAAAGAAACACCCATAAATTATGCAATATTGCTCTCTATTGCTATAGAATACCTTTACACTAGTTCCCCAACCATTTACAAATGAAGGGGAGACCCCTATTTATAGTTTTCCAAAGCCTAGATGAATGACTAGGATTGATTTACATTGAGTGGCTCGGATTTACTTTACATTAGAGTTTTACCTACCCCCCATTATCTAGCAATTTAAAATACAACTTTTGTCTTATCCTTATTTTGTCCTTTAGTGCCCATGTGCTGTAGAAGTTTTGTCATCTAGCTGATATCTCTTTTTACTGTAGTTGGGACTATTTGAAGGTTGCCTTTTACTTGATATACTTGTAGTATTCTTTAGCTGATCAAATGCATCCTACTCACATATTTTCCCCATCGCAGAGTAGATTATCTATTTCCAAATTTGATGGGACAACCTCTAGTAGATCATGATTGTTTGATAAGAGGAAAAATAGTCCCTCTCTACCTCTGATTCTCTGGGTAGTCATCAAAATTCCTTTAGCATGCTACCATACATCAGCTAGTCCTCCCAAATGAGTTGATCATTAGTAGGGTACCTTTTGCAACATTTGGGAATTAGGATCTTCTTCTCAGTCTAGATCCACAAGTGATCTTTGGTTATTGTTACCTTGGTTAGAGGCATGTGGCCCTTTTGCTTGAATTGCATTCTTTATGACTTCATTTATGCTCTTGGAAACCTTCTTTGTTTTAACATACTTCTGTGGCCGACTCCACAGATGATCCTTGACTATCATTATTCATTTCACAATGATACCCTTTGTTTTCTGGTCCCCCTTTTTTCATAAAGTGACCTGCACAGAAAACAAATTTCCAATTAGAAAATTATTAGTGAAACCGAGTAATAATTAATGGTAAATGCATTGCTTGAAGGATCCTCTCACAAAGATACTTTATAGTCTCCATGATCATCACTCACATTTGTTCCAATGACCCTTAAGCCTTAAGTACTCCACTTAGTTTGTGTGCACCTTACCTTGAACTATACAACATACACTGGATTCCCTTTATAGACCTAAGTTCTTGCACTGATGCATTCAATTCCTAAGGGACCTTTTATTAGGTTGGAGATGACTAGATTGCCCCACTTAAGCTCTACTCCACAATCACTCACTATTTCTTTTAATCTTTCATCTAATTAATCATTTTTTGGAGGCTTCTCCTTCAAGTCTCAACATTGGTTAGATATGGTTTCCAAGTATCTACATGCTTCCCCTTTAGCCCCGAGGCTCCATGAGCCCAACATGAGCTTTTTCCATTATTTTCTTAGGCTCCATTTCTTGTTTAACTCCCTAATCTTCTCTTCGTCCCATGCTACTTCACTTTAGTCAACTAGAATACACATTATTGCTATAATTGTTATCTACCATCTTAAACTAGTAGGGGATCTTGTTCATGCCTCATTATCATAAACCATTTCAACTGCAATGTAATTTAAGAGTTTGGAAAAGATGAGGTAAAAGACAACCATAATCATCCAAGCCATGGAAAAATCTTCATGAAAATGCCTAATCTACACACATATCTTGAACACTGACATCATACAACATTTGTGTCATTAGAAAAGGGTCGAGAAATTTATCCTTTAAAAATTATTTTGGGTGACATTGTTTATAAAATACCTCATGGACATACTAAAAAGGAAAGGCATTCAAAGGTATCCATCCCTTTACGTATGCATTGATCACTCACCTTAAAGAAATTTAGTATTAATCCCTTGAATTGTTAAACTTGAAACTTGAATCTCTTCAACATGTGAATCTGTAGCACTATCATATAGATAGCCAAAAGTGTTGCAAGAGCCTGGGATGGCATGGCTGTGTGAGGGAAATCATGTGGGTAGACATGCTAAGAAAGCTGCTGAAGAGTGGCCTTAAGAAATAGACCCCCGACTGGCAGAATACATTGTTGGCAGCATCGTCATTAAGTGGCCCGCAACATAGAAACATGCAAGACCTGCACTACCCATGTACATTACCAAATCCCAGAGAGGGAGTAGGGTGGGGGACCTTCAATGGGAAGTTGTCAAAGATGGACATTCGTGGGGGGTAGTAGAATCCGCACCACAAGAAGATCATGACAACTTACTTTGAGGCTCAACTCAGTATGTCTCCTACTTGACCACTAACATTCCCCACAAGCTCACGAAATATTAAAAATTAACACCACTTGGGAGAAGAAGGCCATGCGGAGATGACACTCTAATGGGAGCCACCTATAGGGTGGCATCCACAAGCTGAAGCCAAGTGACCACCAACTTAAAAGCTGCTAATTTAGAACAAACTCCTCCCCATCTCATGCTTTTGACTACCATTCTTAGGATTATATTCAATATATAGTATCGGCATCATTACTACCATCCTCCCCTTGAGATGTGAGCTAGCCATTGATCGAGTTATTAGACTTCTGTTAAATTCTTTCCCAGGCTATTATTATCTCAAACCCTCTAAACCTGTAGTCTACTTTCATTATTTGCTTGAAGATGAATACTCATTGACCATTTCAATAGATGGCTCAATACCCCTCACTCTAGATCTTTACCACATAGACATTTATCTAAACTCAAGCTCAAATATCCCTTTCGATAACCTATTCCTTTGTGTAACTTACTAGCTTTGGCACAACCCAGAATCACTCAGCCCTTCCTCATAGGCATGCCCCCCTCTAATCATCCTATCCACTTAAATTGATCATGAGTTCAAGTATTGAATAGAGCAGCCTATGGAAGTAATGAACAGGTAGAGAGTCACGGGGAGATGACACCCTAATGCCATGAGTAACAACAAAGGAATGATGGCATTGTATGATGTGGAACTCGCATGAGAGAAGGTTGCCGACAATGGCTATTGTGAAAAGTGGAAATGGGATGAGGGAAGCCCGCATTATACTCCCTAAAAAATACACTTTGCGACTCCATTATCGAAAGGAATACCAACTGCAAGCACTTAATATCTTGCTCACAACATCAATCATTTAAAATATGTTATCTTCTTCTTGTATCGAGATAGCATGGGATTTCTCTGCAATCAAAGGAAATTGATTTAATTCTTGAAAACTTCATACCTTCACCACTCATGATGTCCATCAAACTCATCATGATATCATTTTAATCATTCTGTAGTCCATATTACTATATGATGTGTCAAATTTCACCAATCCCATAGCCTTTTGTTGCTCACATCTCTTCATGATTAGGTGGATCTTTGATCACTTCATTTCTAGTTAAGGTATCTTCAGGATTTGTTGTCTAATCTTCCTAGCAGTCCCTAAATACTCCCTTCAAAGATTCATGGATTCGAGCTCCATGCTTCAATAAAGTTCATGCAGCTCAAAGACCCCATAGACCTGCCAATGTTTTTCTTCCCTCGTGCTTGATACAAACATGCGGCATTGGAAATTCATATCTGCATAGCTTCACAAATTCAAATTCTTCAGACATGGTTCTAGTCCGCAGACACTCAAGGTCTTAACATACTGACTCGAATTGAAAGGGCCTTTGAAATATGAGGCTTATGTGGGAGTGGATGAGCTAAGATCATCTTCTAAATACTCATTCTTAAGATAAGTCTTATCCATTCATGGAAAGCATGATTATTGTCATGTGTAGAGGGGCTTCAAAGATGGCGCAATGTGCTTGAAGTTGGGAATGCTAATCTCCAATAGAAGAAACATGGAATGCGTACAACACAAAATGATTTTGTGAGTGGAGGGTAGTCAGGGAGGGAGTTTTTGGGATGACAGACCCTACATAAAGGACCTCCACAAAAGGAATCATAGGTAGAAGGATGCAGGGAGGCATAGGAATAACACCATTAAGAAAGGTGTTGAGGGAGGAGTCCATATTAAAGACAGAACCCATACTCAAGATTACTACCAAAGAAGAGGCAGGGCCATGCACATGGATGACTATAGGTGGGTGGATGTTATAACCAAGCCACAGTGGGCATGGTGAAAGATATGCAATGAACCACATAGCAGGCCTCGTGAGGGTGGTAACTACTATCATTAAAATGGCATTGTCCATTCAAGGAATACCTCGTGAATGAAAGCTCAATAAAGGATATGAACGTGCCCTTAGGAATAAGTGCATAATTGAATGGTCATCATTATGTGAAGTATGATTCTATTGTAATCTCATTATCAAGTAATATCTGTGTGGGGTACTCGTGAGGCAATGACATTATAGGTGATGTCCCTTAAGGCTTATAATGTTAGTATGTAATGACCCCTCATCATGTAATCATCAACCAACATGGACTCTTTATTCATCATGGACCCCCTCCCTAGAGGTACTCAAATACAAAATCAAACCGTAACTCTTGCAAGGTTGATATAGGTGGTTGTTATAATGGCGATGGGCAGATGTGAGAAAGTAACCAACAATCTCTGCAAGCAAAGAGCTTGTAATGGAAGAAGTGATGAGGAGGCCTGTGGTGGGGAAATGACACTGGTGGGTCACAAGCCTACATAGTGAGATGGTAGCAAAGGTTTTCTATTGTAAATAGTGTTGGGGAAATGGCCTCCTGCAAACAGTAGCTCGTGAGGGAAAACTCACCTATAAACATGAACTTAATAGAGCTTAGCCATTAAGTGATGGAGGTTAGGTGATGGAAAATGGTACGTAAAGACCTACAAACATTTGGACTTAGGAATTTTGAAGAGGGTCAGGTGGTTTGGTAGCAATAGTGAAGGCAGAAGGACTAGTTGCAAAGCCCGCTATGTGGGAAGATGTCAAAGTTCAACCACTACGAAATGACAAAGCGAGAATGGAGTTCCACCCAAGGAAACTCGCAAGAGCGGCTCCATGGATCATGAAGGACGCAACACTAAAAACGAGGGAGGCGTTTGCATGTCGTCCTGATGCAGGGGGCTTAGCTACAAGTGAGCAGTGGGGTGGAACGACACACAACAAGGGGAGACCTGTGGACGTGGGTCTACAAGGGCCTACAGATGCTAGGCAAAAAGCTAAGGGAAGCTCACAAGAACTAGCCCACAAGGGGTGAATGACTTAGTGAAACCTATCTAGGTGGATTGGGCCAATATGAAATTGATCATTTTTATGCTTAGGGCCAACTTCAGCTTGGAAACATGGGCTTAGAAATGGGGGCTACACAAAATGAGATGAGAATGAAGCAACCTGTTGGTAGCTAAAAGGGGGGGTCCCTACCTACGGGGGGCACGTGTGCAAAACGTGCACAATAGGTCAAAAGAAGAGTTCACCTTCTTCAAATGGTGGTTCTATGTTGGCTTATTGCATCCTAGTGATAGAGGAAACCCCAATGTCCCCAAAGTTTGTCACTACTCCTGAGTCTTTTTGTGAGCCTAAGAGTGGATGAGGTCCTGGCACTATTGATGATTTTTGTGAGATCGCTGACATTCACCCTACAAGAACAAAGTGGAGAAGACCTCAATAGGCCTTCTTCCTCGGCTCTTGTTGTAGGAGGGTCAGAGGGTTCCCACCTTGATATTATACCATTGTAGGGTCATTTTCCCTCCCTGTACAATGATCTAGATTGGAAGAATGGTGACCTCTTGGTTGATGAGGACTAGGGAGGTGCCTCTTCTTTATCTATAGATTATATTGCATGTGTGTATTTATTTTTCTCCCCTGTGCTTGTGTTATATGTTCCTGGATGACCCTTGTCACCCTCGTAGGTGCTTGGTTATAGGAGTGTTTTATGTCATAAAACTTCCTCTATTTGTCACATCATTCTTCCTTTGTTGTGTATTTATTTTTAACAATTGGGTATAATGCAAAGTGTTGGGGGAATTTAGGCTTCCCTTCCATGTTGACCCATTTTTTTAATTTTTATTTTTTCACGTGCCTTTCTAAACATGGTCTAATGTAATAGGGGGTTGATGACAATTCATTTAAATAATATTATATTTATTTATCTATATTTATGAGTAGCTCTAACATCAAAATATTAGATAGCCCTTGTCCCTTATTCATGATGTTATTGTCACTTCTTTCTTTGCACTTATCTTTCTTGCTTGCTTCGTGATATTGTGTTGCTCATGTGTTGTACCCCGTGTGTGTGACAACATTACCACAGTTACATCTTGTTATGTTCGGTGGGCAGCAACATCATGTTTTCATCCTTTCTTTTCTCTCCTTAGGATGTCATGTGCCTTTGTGCTTAGTATGTACCATCCTAAGGGGGGCTATCATGTCACTTCAATTTTTAGAAAATGCATTTGGTGGCCAACAAATCTTTTCTTGAAAATTTGATCAAAATATTTTTTGAAAATCTTATTCCTTAATAGTGTCCCTTAGTAGAATGCTTTTCCTTCATCTTGGGTTCACAAAGAAAGAATTTGAAAGAAATTTTTTTGAGGGAGCACCTCCTCTTACTAGCAAATTTTTGACCTTCCCCTTGTGAGGGGGCCTTCTTCCTTTTGAAATCCTTGATGAAGTGAACACATTTCAAAAGGATTCCTTGATGTTGAATTGATTTGCAAAAAATACTCTTACACTTTCAAAGTGAGTGTCCCTTGAGTGGACCCCTTTTCTTTTGAAGGGTTCCTAAGGAATCCCTTTGAAAGCTTCTCCTTCAATTCTTGATTGTCTACTTGTCTTCCTGAGTGGCTACCTTTTGGTTTCTAACATGTTTTATCTATAGATTAACATGTTGCTTTGTAGGTGCACTTGTGAAGTTTCTTTCCAATTTGACTCTGCATAGCCCCCTCACATTGGGCTTCCTTCAACAAAGAGTGCTTCGGGGTCCCTTTTTTGCAAGTTCAAGGAATTGTGAAGTTCTTTCATCCTGTGAGATTTTTCCAACATTGGTTTGTAGGCCTTTGGTGCACTTTGTCCGAACCTCCTTAAGAGAGAGTACCATTGGAGTTATTTTGTTTCCTTTCCCTTTTGAGTTCACTAGATTGTGATTTGCTTCCTTAATGGTTCAGGTTTACATTTCTAGACTCTTTCTATCTACTTTACCAAACACTCCCTGGCACTCATGTTTCCTAAAGTGGGGGTAAAATGTATAGGAGCATATTTTCACCTCTCTTTCAAATTCCCCTTTCACACCCTCCACCTTAGAAAAATCAAATCCAACAAAGTAATTCCATGTTATCATTCTGTACCCCATCCACTTGGCACTTTTTTTTTAGTGTCGATGGGGGAATTTCTATAGGGGACTCATGGGTGGCATGCATATGTTTGCATGGTATGTTGTCATCCTGATAGGATTCCTACCTCTGGAATCTGTAGAGGCATTACGTTCTCCATTGGCAGTGAAACATAACACCCCTAGGCCTTCCTACCAACCTTTGAACAAATCTTTCCCTCCCAAACCTTCTTTAAATGGCTATCTTTCACTTTCAATCCATCTTCTTCACGCTTCTTCACACATTATGAGATCTTCTTTGAAATTCTTCCACCCTAGCTTCACATTTTTCTCCATACTCTTGCTACTTGTTGCACTATTGGCTTCACAATTCCAAAAATCACAACATCCTACACATTTACCACAAAAGTTATAGCTTGGTGTCTCACAAGATTACTTTTAGCATTGTTGAACATGCTATGTCGACTCTGCCATAGCTGTGGACTTGCATTCCTCTCATTGACCTTGAGTGCCTTTGGTCAAGGCTGGTAACACTTTTGTATTACTATTTTTTTGTTGGATTTGAGTAGCATAGTGTCTCTCATAGTGCTTGGTTTCATTTCCATTCCAACGCTATTTTCTTTATCATATTTCTACATATCTATCTATCTGGTTGTGCGTGGAGGTGGAAATGCCAAAGCGAGGATTTGACTATGGTAAACCCCTATATAGCTCCAACATTTCACCTCTCTTGGCTGTGTAGGTACACGTTCATGTGGAGCTTGTTGGTCATCTAGACCCTTCACAAGTTCATTTCCACCACCTTTGTCCTTGTCATCTTCTATGTCACCTTTTTTTGTCATTTTAGTTATTTTGTTATTTGTTGCTCTAGTCATCATTAGTAAACTTTAGCTAAGCTATTTAGTGGGCTTTTTGTCACTCTATTTATGTCCTTACACTTTTTGACTGTATGGACACAAGTGCACCTATGAGATGCCAGTGTGTCACACTATCATCCTTAACCTACATTATTGTCCTCTGACAAAGAGTTGTCTGAGGTATAGTTTGGGTCCTTGAAGCCTGCTCATTTAGCTCCATTCAAACTCCCAGGTTAGTAGAGTGATAGAAGCACTAATAGTGCTCTTCATTCTCTATCCTTGACATTCAATGCTTGTCCAACTCAAGGTAGATTAGGGAAAACTTCCTCTCTCAACTCTCCATGACTTGGAGCCTTGGTGTGGTTGGTCCCCCTCTACAAATTCATAGCAAAATTTTCCATCGTATTCCTTGCAATGAGTGAGTAATGTTACAAAAAATTATAAGTACATTGACATCATTTTCTATCAAGACCTATAACCAAGCTTATATAGACTAAATTTACATAGGTTCTATGCTTACAAAAATTTCAAGATCCTTGTAAAATGGCCCCAAATTACCTTTTATAACAAGCGAGAAAACAAGTTTCAGGCCATAGAAAAGATGTCACATTTTCATTTGAAAATATTGTCATAGAAAGAGATAAAAAGAAAAAACCTCCTTTAAACTTGATAAAAGGAATGTTCCACTAGAAGAAAAAATTTGTTTGAATTGAAGAGGAATATGCCCATTGATGTAGCAATTATGAAAAAATAATGATGAATCTTTAATTCTTAAAGGGTAAGGTTGATGGTCGACACTCAAAGAACTTAGGGGAAAATGGAAGGTAGAAGGGTGAAAGAGAGGAGTGGGATCAATGAAGACAACATGCTAGAAGAGAGGTATGCAAAAACATGAAAGACCAAAAAACTTGGACTGTCAATGTTAGGAACCTCCTCAAGGAAAAGCATGGAAGATGGACCATGTAGGATCTCTTAGATAGGTTATCAATGATGGAAATTTTCCTCTATCAAAGATGAACCTTCTAAGGAGATGATCTCCCTCAAACCATAGTTGCATACCTCACCTAGCTACAACCACTTAAAATTTATGCTTGCATGCAAGGAACTGCACAAAAGGCCTACGAGGTGAAGGATCAATTCACTATAAAATTTTCCATTGCAGAGGAACCATATGATCCAAGTGAAAAATTTATCTAACATTAGTACCTTAGGTGAACATACAGTAGCAGGGGTGAACTTTTCTAAAGGGGTATGTGCAGGATCATGATGGGCCAAAAAGTGGTGATATAATGGGTATGTGTAGGGTATGTGGTTGACAACTTTTTTTTACGCAAAATTGATGAAACAAAAAGGGTTTTTAAAGGATATTCTCAGCTTTCCACCAATATAAATTATGCTTTATCTTTAATTTAATAAATAATTATTATTCATTTTCTATTTGATTTATGACTAAAGTATTGATTGATAGGCTAATTGAAAAAAATCTAGAGCTTTCAAACGGTATCACATTTTTTTAATCTGAAACATGCATCACATTCTATGCTTTGGATACTATAGGATTTAAAAAAAAATCATGAAGTTGTGACCAATTTAAGGTGGTCGACATACGAGTTTTATATTTTTTAAAAGTTGTAATAAAAAATTCATAATTAATTATTTACTTGGGAAAAAATTTACAAAAAAATATGCATCACATCTAGACATGAGTCCTCTACTTATATCTAAAACTTAATAAAAAATATTATCATTTTATTGTGGTTAGGGTGGTCAGACAAACACCTACTTCTTATTTTTTCCTGAAATTAAGTACTATTGTATTGAAATTTCAAATTTTCACCAAATAGATTTAAAAAAAAAAAAACCTAGTAGTTTAAAAACTACATTCAATTTGCTATAGATTCTATAGTTACATATTTTTGAAATAATATAGATAACTTATTGAAATTTTTACATCAAGTTGCCTAACTCTAATTTTTCTGAATTTTTTGCCACTTAAGGGCCTATTTTTTCCATGATGATCCTACACATACCCAAACATAAGTTATCATTCAAAAGAAAACCTTATGTAGATGGAATATAACTCTCCTCACAAAAGGATAGGTCAATATCATGGTAACTGACTTCCTCATTGCATGAACTAAAATAGAAAGGGAAAGTTTCTAGTGCATATGGTGATGCAAAATATGTTGAGCCTTTTTGTTGATCTGCACAAGGAATCTCTTCTTCTTGCACCTCAAATGAAAAGATTTGAAGCTCAACCATAATATGAAATTGAGAAACAAGAGCATCACTCTCTAAGTAGATGGGTGGCTACTCAATGGTGGATTTTTTAGCATGTCGGTCCCACGTGAAGCATTCTAACTCATTTACATTATCCTTAATGTTGAAGGTAACATATTCATCTTGAATGAGGACCTCATATTCAACATTACTACATTCATGGATAGCAGAAAACCAATAGACATCATAACTTATTGAATTGATGCACACTTCATCAACACATACCTCAAATTTGTGAGACATTTCAGGTGAAGAACTGAATTCTTTAGATTTTCTCTTTGTGTTCATTTCTTCTTGGAAGTTCTAGTTGCAAAAACATCTGACTCTTAGCATGAAATTTCAACCACGTCCCCTATTTTCTCTTCACTCTTATGTTTCTCATAAAGTTCCTCTTCTAGAGATGAAGTTTTGACATCCAAGCTTGAACAAAAAGCTTCTAAGTCATCCCAAAATAGGTCCTCCACCTCAAAACTATAGACCTCAATGGATAGGGGAGTTTCCTCCACTATAATAGGGGATAAACATGTCTAGTGTTGTTGCTCCAAAACCTTGGAGTTGTCTTCATCTATCAAGCTAGGCTCAAGCTATTGTTTAAAAGTTTTTGTTGATTTAGGTATAGGTGAAATTTCCTCGTTATTTTCAACAAAAAAAGGGAGGACATCAAAAGAAAGGATTGATTCCTCTACTACATCAATTTTCTCTACCTTTTTAGCATTTTGTTGCTGAAACTAGTCATATTCAACTGTTTCTTCTAGAAGACCAAGACACTCATTGTCTAGAGCACATGAAGGCTCGTTAGCATCAACATGTTCACTCCTAAACTAGAACAACTCCCTTATATTTTCCTCTCACCAACTTGGATCCCATATAACGGGTCCACAATTACAAAGTGAAATAGCAATGGGGAAGAAAAAAGGTCAGAAAGATTCTTAAAATCTTGTTGAAGCTCTAAAGGAGATTGTTCAATATGAGAAAAAGGTTGAGACTACTTAGGGATGGGTTCTTGTGAGGAATGGAGGCTCTCAAAAGTTGGGATCACCAACATAGGAGATCCACTTGATGGCTCAAGAGGTTGATTAGGATTCTTGAAAATCATGAACTTATGCTTGCGTACCTCTTGCATATCAAGTTGTTTTGGAACTATTGGAGGACTAATGGAAGTTTCAAGTCAATTGTTAAGGTTCTTGCAACTTGAAATTTTTTGTTTACATACTACATCCTTAGTAGGATATTCTGGGACTAATGGAGTTTTTTTTCTAGAAACTAGGAACACAAGGGGTTTTCCGAGTCTCAAAATTTTGTGCTAGAGTAAGGGAAAGTCTGAGTTGTTCTTTCCTTGTAATAGTGTCCTTCTCTATATAATCCTCTTGTTTTTCCCTTCTCTTTTCTTCAAACTACTCCTCATACCTCCGTTGAACTTCTATATTTTTCTATTGAGAATAATGAGCTTGATGGACAAGCTCATCTTGATGTGGGAAATAATATTGTTGCCCTTGATAGGATTGATTATCCAACTCTTGTTGTCACTAAGACTCTTGTTTCCTCCAAATATCATCCAACCACTTTTTGAAATCTGGCAATATGCTTGTAATTTCACTTGTACTCATATCACTAGAACTTTGGGGCTGACTTGGAGAATAACGAGGCTGCTTTGCAAAATAATGAGTCTCTTGCGGTTGTTGATAGGAATATGTGTGTTACCAAGAAGACTGAGCAAGGGGTGGTAAGTATTTTGAGAAGATAGAAAACCCATAACACTAGGGTTCTATGAAATGAAAGGTGAGGCATAACCATCTTGATATTATTGATTGGGAGATGCAATTTTAGAACTTTCATGATATGGGGGAGTATACATATGGTTTCCATAATAATTTGACATTATTTAAGCACAGAAAAATAGGAAACCATTTGAAATGATCTATAAAATAAGAGAAGGGGACTTCCCAACCAAAGATCTTGGGTACAAATCAGAAGAGTCACCCAAAATGGTTATCAAGTGCTTGTAGAACTATCTCCAAAGGATGAAATATTGAAGAAGGAACCACTTTCTCAACAAAATGAACTAAAACTAACATTGCTTGAACCAATATATTTGAATGGAGTCACCATGGTGTTTGAAGATATTCCTCAAAAGGAAAAAAGTGCTAGAGAAAACACCAAGTTCTTTAGCTAAAAGAAACTAGTCCCATCAGGTGTGCAAGAAACTATTGTCACATGAAATCACACCCTTTTGAACGTGGGATTCAACATTCCAATGACACAATCGAAATTACCTCGAGGTGTTGGACCTTCCATGTGTGGGAGTAAATGGTGACTCCCCAACACCCCCAGGAATAGTTGCTAGACGAAAACCACTTCCACAAGAAAGAGAATAGAAAGAAAGCTTGCTTCACAATGCAAGATTGAATAATGGTTGAATATGATTCAATTGATGAAAATGTATATGAGATGCCTTGCTTATATAGGCAAGGCTGAAATATAGTAATGAACATGATGTTGAAAAATGTCATAATCCTATGACATGAGACAACCAACAACCTAATCACCTAGGAAATGATGCATCCTAGCTAGATAAGATAAGTTCTAGATAAGCCAACTAAGACTTCTAGAAAGAATCTTTTTCCTAAGTAAACTTAATCATGTGAATATGTCCCCTAATTACCTAGTGAATGAATTATCTAGGTACAAGACAATTATTCACACCAACACCCCCCCTTAAGTGCAACTTAGGGAGAAGATTATTATGCACACTATGCAAAGACTATGACTATGGGTTCTAACTACTAGGCCATGTTAGGTACCCATTTACAATGCAAATGCAAATGAAAACAATCTCTCACAAGCGGAGAAAATAGAAAACCCAGTGTGAAAAAACTCCTCTCCAAAAGAGAAAAAAAAAAGACAAACATGATGTATGGAGGACTCAATGATACCCCCCAAGGAAAACATGCATCATGTATATACAATAAATTACCCCACCATAAGAGGTAAGTAGAGAGATAAGATATCCACCCCATGATGAAGAAGCTCCAATGCTAATGAAGAACTCCTAAAAATAAAAGACGATTCAATGTCTACAAGCAACACATCTTCCCTTAGGAAGAAACATATCCATAAGCTGATGAAGAAGCCACTCCATGTCCAACTGAAAGGAGGAAGAATGAATTCTCAACATGTATGCCTCTAAAAACTAATTAGGAGTATCCAATATTGAATGAGTCACAACATAATCATGGTCAAACTCAACCAAGAAACATGACAAATCAAGTGAAGGAGGAGACTCGTGAATATCAATCTCCAAAGACAAAGTAGATGGTATGACAGTTGTGTTGATACTGTCATTAAAGAGGAGAGAAATCCCCTCAAGTGTGTCCTCCAAATCTATAGTATGAGACTCCATGAATAAGTTAGAGATACCTATCAAATACTCATACCACAAAGCAAGATCTAAAAAACTATGATCAACCTAATGAATAGAAGCATCCATGGCTGAAGAAGCAAGAGCTGGAGTAGGAAGCTCAACATTAGTCTCTAGAATACCAAGTTGTAGATAACCAAACTTCTCCTCACTAACATGGTTCACACTCAATGGAGTGTGTGATGCAGTCAAAGGAGCATTATCATCTTTCGAAGAAAAATGTGAAAAAGAATATACATGAGATGAATGATCAACCATCCTTATAGCAACAATATCCCTAGTCTCCAAGTCCCTTATGTACACCCTATCAGGAGTGAACTCAACTATTTTACCTTGACCCCCATGAGTAATTTGATAAATAGAAAGGAGATTAGTGTACAAGGAAGGAACACAAAGAACATCATTGATAATCCCTTCCCCCATATCAATAGAACCCTTCCCACTTACCTTCGTATATGTATTGTTACCCATCAATATGTGAGGTGAATTACAAGGCTCAAAAGAAGAGAACATATCCATAGAAGATGCCATATGATGAGATGCCCCTGAATCAAGAAGCCATCTATGAGATTCAGGACTTACAAAGACCAAGAGTGCTTGTCCTTTCATTTTGTGTAGCCCAGAAGTAGATGCTATATTCTCTGATTGAGATGATGATGATGACAATGGTGTTGTCGATTGTGATGAAGAAGAAGTAGAAGACATTGATGAGGGCAGTTGAATGTTATTCTTTTGAAGAAGGTGTGTGAGTTCATCAATATTCTTATTATAACATCTATGCTCATCATGTCATAATATTTTGCAATATGCACATTTTGAATTCTTTTTAGATGATTCCTCTTTAGAAGAGGGTGTCGACTCAGGAGTGCTATGTGAAGGAGAATCATTACCTTGATCATTAGACTTGGGAGCCTTGTTTTGCTTCTTACTTTTTCCACTTGAAGCCTTTGTATCCTTTGCAACAAGAGAATGAGATGTAGAGGACTTCAATGTGCCCATGTTAACCAACTTTTCTTGTTCCCTTCTGAGTTGAGCTACAAATTCATCAAGAGAAGGCATTTTGTATGCATTGCCAATGGCATCCATAGTAGCATAGAATGAAGAAAAAAACATTGAATAATTAGGACCAAGCTTAGAAAGAATTGAAAGAATCAATTGTTCATCCTCTTTAGTGACCCCACAATTAGATAACTACAATCTTACAGAAATGAGCTTAGAGAAGAAGTATTGAATATTATCAAAATTTGAAGGATTAAGACCCATTAGTTCATTATCCAACTTAAATTTCCTCATCTTATCTGGCTTACCAAAGAGACTTTCTAAAGTAGTCCAAGCTTCATTAGGATGAGTGCAAGATGCAACATGATATCTAAGATCTGGAGAAAGGGACAACTTCAAAATACCAAGAGGTTCATCCCTTCTATCAAGCCATTTTATTTTCTCTTTTTCTCCTGCGGATTCTGAATCTTGACCAAATGTGATTCATTGCAACTTCATTTTTAACAGTAACAACTCCATTTGAGATCTCCACTCATGATAGTTATATGGAGTTAGAAGTACAACTTTTGGAAAATCCATAATACAAATAGATATTATTAAAGAAGAACAATGAATTTCCCTCACAATACAAGAAATCAACCCCTTTGTCCCATACAAAATTACACTTTTTTTTTGCAAATTTACAACAATGTATCCCAAACTACCAAATCAGCTACAAACTAAAAATATGAAAATCTGGAAAAAAATCTATAAAAACTGCATGGTTAGATCTAAAGTGCTCCTAAATACCTTCCCAATGCCACAAATTTTGGGAAAAACAGAGATCAAAGCACAAAGATATGAGCTCAGAGGCACAAAATGATTATCAGGCTTCAACCTGGAAATAGAGGCACAAAACTACAAAATTTCTACAAAATATCTGCACCATTGAAAAATTCAGATCTTCACCTTTCCGAAAATATTTCGTTTGAAAATTTTTGCCTTTGTATACAAAAATTATGAAAAAATGAAAAAAAGGCCTATAAAAAGCACTTGGGGACAAAATGCAGACAGTCCAAGACTAATTTGGTGCAAAAATTGAGCACCTGAGGGCTAATATAGGTCACCCACATGACCACACACTACAGAAACAACAAAAGAAATAAAGCCCTTCAGCTATACACTCTGTCGACTAAGAAAGCTCGACCAAGGTCTTGGAAACCATTGACCAAATGACTTTAGACAAGGTTTCAATAAATCAACAATGATAAATATTGCCAATGAGAATTTACAATGGTCAAAAAAAAAATTTTAAAAGAAAATTTTATATTCTATAAATCAAGCTTCATACCATCCGATGAAGATGAAGATTTGACGGATCTGGTAGATTGGACAACCGCTCAAGGAACGACAACCAATACCCGCTAATGGAGCGGTAAATAAATGCTTGACCACCAATTGAAGATCTCGTAGGTACGCTGAAGGGGATTAAACAGGAACCAATGACCACTGATGTGGAATAATCATGGCTTAAATGTTGATGGAGAGTAGTACCCAATGATTTGACCGATGCCAATGCCAAGGCGATGCATGAACAATTCCAGTCGATGGTACCCTCGAATATTTGAGACTTGGTACGTAGATTTTGATCGTGCCAACCAGATTTGACGCACCCAACCTAGGACAGACAATACTAGTGTGGTCATCTAGAAGAATAAAGGGCCCATCGAATGGATCGATGGCGGGGCCGACAAAGGCCTCCAATGACGATGCCAGCAAGGAAAATGATGCTAGGTATATGCCGATAGAGTATAGTGATAGCGGAATATCCCGTAGAAATTTTTATAGAATATTTTCCCACAAATAAAATATTTATAGCCCAATTTACAAATAAAATTTTTCCCCAAAAATTTAAACAATAATACCATAGAAAAATATTTTTCAGAAATATTTTTTTTACAAAAAATGGAAAAATTGTACTACTTGGGATGTTGTTCCAGTAAAAAAAAGTTGCCTTAAAAATAACTTTACCCAAAATGGATGAATGTATAGTCAAAATTCATCTGCAGAACCTTCTGATTTCAACTGTGAGGTCCTCGAAGCTCCAATCTACACCCAACAAAAAATCTCAAGCCAACACAATACCCTCAAATCTGGGAAGGAATCTGCAACACCTAAGGAGCTCTTATACCATGTGGGAGTAAATGGTGGATCCCCAACACCCCCAAGAATAGTTGCTAGACCAAAACCACTTCCACAAGAGAGAGAGAATGGCAAGAAAGCTTGATTCACAATGCAAGATTGAATAATGGTTGAATATGATTCAATTGATGCAAATGTACATGAGAGGCCTTTCTTATATAGGCAAGGTTGAAATGTAGTAATGAACATGATGTTGAAAAATGCCATAATCCTATGACATGAAACAACCAACAACCTAATCACCTAGGAAATGATGCATCCTGGCTAGATAAGATAAGTTCTAGATAAGCCAACTAATACTTCTAGAAAGAATCATTTTCCTAAGTAAACTTAACCATGTGAATATGTCCCCTAATTACCTAGTGAATGAATTATCTAGGTAAAAGACAATTATTCACACCAAAACCATGTATGAGGTCAAATATCTATAGAAGGCCAACTTCCTCTTTCAATCCAAGTGCAATGTGTTGGTCAAATGCAACACATGAAATCTTATCACTACCCTACTCTAACAACTCCTAGGGGAAAAGGGGAAGAATGAATGCATGAAATGGAAATGGGAGGTGGTACAACAAGATGGAAAAGTTGTTTCTTCTTGAAAAATATTTCACAACACCGATGAAGGGGGGCTAGAAGACACACAAATCTCTATTTGGTCGATTCCCAAAGGAAAACATGGAGGTTAGAGTTTGACAAGGTGTTGGAAGGAAAGGGATATTCTCAAGCAACAACTATAAACACTTTAACCCAAATATATATGCATGGAAAGAGAGATAAAACACTTAGATATGTAGGTAATGAACTTACACAAACATAAACAAGCTAAGAAGAGGAAAGCTTAATCAATTTCATTGATGTAGAGGAAATAGCCAATCTTTACAGTTGTAGAGATGCAAAATGAAAGTTTGCCAAAGAAAAACCCTAGAGGAGCTAGAGGAACAACCATTAAAAAGAATATAAATCTTGTATTTATATATCAGGCATAACTTGGAACCACAAACCAAACCCTAACCCTAACCCTAACCCTAACTAGGGTTAACAGTGAAGTTTATGCATGGAAGGATGTAGCCATTCGATAAAAATTGTGATTAGGTCATGGATGCATTTGAATGGTTGAAAAAATAATAAATGAGCATGGGAACCCACAAAATCCACTTGTAGAAGTTAAGGGGAGTAATAAATTTCATCCTTGAAGTCCAAAAATTGAAATAGGCCACTCAGAGAGGTAGCTCAAGCATTAATGGTGTCATTGTGCAAAAACATATCAAATCTACTAAATATCAAGGCTTCATGCCCAAAATGATATGTTTGTTATACGTTAAATGGTCTAGAGACACAAAAAAAATCTTCATTTAGGATTGGGCATTGGGCCTACTTCATTTCTTATGCTTCATTAGCATTCGACCATGCATATTGGGTTTCAAGCATTCACCATACTACTTGCAGAAGAAAGGAAGAGAGAAGGTAAAAGGAGTAACCGCAAAGACCAAAATGATTACCCTTCTTAGGCATTGGAGGTCAAGGAGAAGGTTTACACCTTATCACAAAGATGAAAAGAGTAAAGGGGAAGACCAACTCCTGATGACTAAAATACTTGCACTTAACCAAAAATTTTGGAGGAAATGTCATATATCGAGGGGAAAGAAGAAGAGTTACCTCTTACGAAAGCAAAGAGGTAGGGGTCAAGGCCAATGCTCAAATTCCAAAACCTTGACACTTAGCCATTTTTTCAAAGGAAGGAGTGAAGGTGAAAAGGAAGAAAGGTGAAAGACAAAATTTTGATGCCCGAAAACCCAAAAGATATTTCAGGGATCAAGGATCAGGAGGAACCCTTACTTCCTACTCGATAAAAGGTATGAGTAATATGTAAGGTCGATACCCAAAGTTCAAAAAGCCTTAGAGGGATTTCAGGGGTACGGAGTTGTGAGGAAGGCTTAACGCTTAAGTTGAAAAGATGGAAGAAGATAAGAGGGAAGCCCAACCCTCTAAGATTGAAATCCAACACTTACAAAAATATTGAAGGACTTAATTAGGCTTCGGTGGTTGGGTAGGGGTCTTACACCCTATGAAGAGGAAGTGGTAGGGCTTAAAGGGTAAGGCCAATGTATGAAACCCAAAGCACTTAGGGTAAAATGGCAAGCAGAAGGGTGAAAGAAAGAAGGAGAAGGAGTGATTAAGGTATACTAGAAGAGAGGTACATGCAAAAACCTAAAAGCCTGACAACCTAGGACTTAGTCAATTTTAGGAACCTCCTCAAGGAAAAATCATGCAAGATGGCCCATGTAGGATCTCTTAGATCGGTTATCAATGGTGGGTCATCTAAGGGTGGCATGAAATATCAACAAGTACAAATCTTTTTTTTTTGATTTTGTGATTATTATATATTTTATGATTGTTATGTGTCTTATCTATGTTTTCATCGGATTTACATTATGTTTTTTTTTTAATTTTGTGTTTAAGTTTGCATCATGTTATGCTTCTATCTCCATCATGTATGCTTCATTTTTTTCATGTTTCATCACATCTCATATATGTGCATTCATTTGTCCTTATATTGTCTTGCGATAGGATATTGAATCTAGGGGTTAGTGCATCCCCTAGATTTGATGTCTTCCCATCTCTTCAATACTTTGGCAATTGAACCTCTCTTCACTTATATGTACTTTATTATGAGTTTGAGCATAATATATATTATTAATATATAAATAATATATATTAATATATATAATATATATATACTTTATTATTATTAATATATATATATTATAATATATATACCTTTTATAATATATATACATATATATATCCACAAGGTTATCAAATAATTTATTTTGCACCCAATATTTATATTTAAACATATAATGAAACATTCACACCGATCGACATTATACATGGAGTATATATATCTCACTAATTTCAATACAAACATATAGGAAATAACTCAATTATATCAAAGAAACTCAAACACATAACCCTAAATCAAGAACATCCTCTAGTATTTAAATATATTTATATATGTGGACACAAAAAAAGCATTCCCTTTTCCTTGCTTGGTTTGGGATAAATTAATGATAAATTGGACTTAATGAGGCCTTGATTTAGTGTTTTGAGGTGTTTTACACATCCACATTAGGCCTTCGGCCCTTGTAAACTGAGTAAAATACATTTATTGATGTCTTGTAAAGGTGTTGTAAGGTGTTCCAACACATCTTCACACTTTTCTAGGACCATAATATCATAATTCACCTAAATAACATTACTAAGACCTATTTCAAAGTGTTGTAAAGAGTTGTAACAAACTTTCACACTTTTCTAGGCTTGTCATCAATATTTACACCTTTCTTATGCTTTAAATGGCCCCTTTATGCACTTACAGGACTTAATTAATTGTCATGTTGAAGAAGAACCTAATAAAAATTATTTAAATTATAAAAATTCCTGACACCCACTTAAAAATTTCCAAGTGGACTAAGTTTCCATTGGTGCTGACTTAGTCCCATTTGGCTCAAAAATCAAAAATAATTTAAAATTATTTTGGGTATTTATTCCTTAAGACCTAAGGTCAGCTTGCGATGAGGTATTTTTAGGAATTAGGGCATAATTGTGTATAAATAAAGAATTTTCCCTCTCATTTTACTAATTCATTCATTCCATTAATCAATCTTCTCAATCACTCATCATTCTTCTTAAACAAGCTAGGGTTTTATCATTCCAAGTCATCAAGATAGCTTCTTAGGACATTTAAGGGAAGAATCTTCATCTATTGTTGTAGAAATTCAAGATCTATCATCATTGAAAGGTATTGAATCCATTGTTTCATGCTTCATTACATTCTTTCTTCATTTGTGTTTAATTACCTACAAAGGGGTTTGACCATGACAAACCCCCATGCCCTAACATCCAACATTTCTTCTTCTCTTCTTGTGTGTTTGCAGATTTAGGAATCTTGCAGGATTAAAAGTCATTAAATATCAAGTTGCAAAGTTTTTGAAGACATCTCCTTGTTGACCAAGTCAAAATATCCACTAAAAGTCACTTTCAGGCCTAAAAATCAGAGTTTCAGAACCAGACACCTAGAGGAACAAAAAGAGCAAACCAAGGGCTTCCGTTTCCACTTTCAAATTTTTAGGACTAATTCAGCAACAGTGGCAACTTAGTCTCACTGAACCTAGTTTTTAGAGGTTTTTGTAGATTTGGATACCCATTTGGCCAAAATAGGCTCTAGAGTTATTTTTTCCCAAAATTGGGACTAAGTCACCAAGCTTGGCGTAAGTGTCCCATTCAACATTTTCAGTCATTTTTTTAGGATTCCAGAATCTCTCCACATCATATTTCAGATTTCAGGTGCACCTCTCCAATTCTATTTAATTATTTCATCATTTACTTGCATTTTTAGGTGTATTTGCATATCACAATGTGTTTTCCATTACTTTGCATTTCTCAGGTTTAGCATCATTAAATCATATTTCCTTTTCAATTTATTGTATTATTACATGACATTTAAGCATATTACACCCCTCTTTACATTAATATTGAATGAGGACATTGCCCATTTTGGCCCATCTCTCTCCTTTTAGGTGAAAAACCCTAGAAGTGTTAGAGAGCATTAATGTGCCAAAATATTTTTCCACAATATAAATACTATAATTATATTAAATAATATATATGCATTCATGTAGATAATATGTATAATCATGTTTTTCGTTGATTTATAGATATATTTATCGGGTTTGTACGTACATATATATGTGTGTGATACATGTCCATTGGATATCCCTATGCATATGATGTACTCATGCATGGGTTATGGAAGAGTCTAAAATAGTGTCTTGTAAACATGGTAGAAACCACACAATTCAGAGGAATGACTAGCTGAATAGTCCACTCAACATTGTAGAGACTACATTAAATTGTCAATCAAGGTTTGTAAACTTGTGGTGGTTCTACACTATATGTGCCTTTAGAGACCTAAGGTTACATAGGTTATCCTATTTAAGGTATTCTTCTTGTTGTAAAATCACATAAACATATAATAGTGAAATAAGTAAACTAGCACTAATGGCTTTGGGTGCCTACAACATAACCTGTAGATGAACTGCTACTAACAAACAATTACTAAAACTAACTCAAAACTACTCAAACTAGTAATTGAGCTTATTCTAAGCTCTGGAGTACTACAAGTCTATTGAATGCATTCATGCACATGGATAATTATTATTCACAATCACCATATGAGAATTTATTCTAGCTTACATGCAATTTATGAAGTAATGATAAACTAAAATAACCACTAAATAGAAGAAAAAAACTCTAAATTTAGTGAAGAATAGTTACCTTGAGTGGCCTACTCAAGTGGTTGTCTTCACTTAAACTAAATATAAATCTTTAGATTCTAAGCATTCATATGAAGTTGAACTTCATTCATTACACATTTGAAAAGATTACATAAAATATTCCTCACAGATTGTATTCAAGGAAATAATTTTTGAATAATCAACATGTCTATAGATGATGACTAAAAACTAAGAAGTAACTAATAACAAAATACTGAATCAACTAACTATCTAAAAAATCAACCACCGACTATATACATTCATGGAGTAGTTTATTCTAAACACAACTCCTAACTGAAATCATTAACTACAACTCCCTAGATAACAGAGTATGTAGTTAATATTGAATTACTCAAACTGTAACTAAAAGGAAACAATAGTTCTAATAGAATTAAAACTCTATAAAATAGATCTGCATGTGGAACACATAAACAACTATCCAAAATCCTATCAAAAAATAATTCTTCTTCTTCAATTCCTTATTAACTATCATAATGATGCATGAATAACTCCATCAGGTGTCTCCACATAGTAGTTATTACACTTAGCTTGATATGGCACTTCCCCTATTTCATTGCCCAAGTTCTCCTTTTGTTGTGAGCTACAACTTATAGTTGCTATGGGCTACAGTGTCTCCTTGGGCTGCAAGAGGTTAATCCATAAAACATATTCACAAAGCTAACTACCATGATTAAAAATAAAATTCCATCCATATTTCATACATACTCACATATAAATCATGCAATACTACTATATCATAACTATATTTTCATTACTATAATTAAGGTCCAAGGTTGTATAATAAGTATAAATGGATAACATAGCATAGGAGTATTTTTTGAAAGGATTGTTTGATAATTTCTAAAAGCATGCATAAAAACAATAGAAACTAGACTAATAAGTAGACTCATAACTCCCCCCAACTATATGTTTTCTTGTCCTCAAGAAAAACACTAGGGGTATAGATTATAATGCAGTGTAATCTCCCTGAGGTCCATGAAAACATCAACTCCCTTGATCTTCTTTAAGTAGAAACCTTTGTAAGTTGCAAGTCTTTGCATTTCCTTAATCCCATCTTTCTCACACTCCTCACCTTTTTCCTCAATCTAATGTGGAAATAGATAGATTAGCATAGGTGGGTGGAATCAGAGTGTCACCAAATGCATTCCTATGTTATTAACAACTTTCATGTATCTATGTACCCTCTCAAGCATGGTGGTAAAATTGTATACTAAATGATGTTCCTTTGCAACTTTGGGGTCAAGTTGTTCCATCTATCTTGTATATAACTGTAACATTCTTGACATAATTCCATAGCTAATGTTTGCATTCTTTTATAATCCTCTATTCTTAGGTTCATAATATTCCTTCCTACACCTTTATGAGCCATGAGTTTCAACCATTCATCTCCAAGTGCATCAGGGTATTTAGACTCTTTCCTTATTGGGAGAGCAACCAATTTCTCCATCTCCTCATATTATTCCATTAATTCTCCCTTTAATTGTTCATTCCTATAGTAATATGTTAGTTCCCTCACCTAGAGATCCCCTAAAAACATCAAAGGATTCCACTTTGTTTCTTCTAGAACCACATAGTTGTACAAACTATATTCACAAAGTTGATCCTTCTCTTTTGGAGTAGAATCAGCAAAAACATTAAGAAATTCAAATTGCTTGCTCATCCCAACTGATTGATTACTGATTAGCCTACTAAACTAAAAACTCAAAAACAAATCTTGCAAAAATAGTGGATATGTTTTTGTTAGAGGTGTGCATCTTATAATTTGGGAAGCTTTATTTGTCACTTCTTCCAATCTGACTACTAATTTCCTTAGTTCAATCTCTTTTCCTTCTAGCACTTTGGCATGTTCTTCAATCAAAGTTTCTCTTTCTCTTCTCCACTTTCTTTTTTCTTGTGAGAATTCATCAATCACATTCCATAGCTGATAACCAAGAGAAAAATTTGTGTGGTGAATTGGACTTTTTATTGGAGGAGGTTTCTAGTTTGCAATTGCAAGTTCTCCATTCCTTGTTTTGGTAATGGCCAATTATGCCAATAGGTCTAGCTTTGCACCATGGCCATATGTCTATAACTTCTCTTCCAATTCTTGTATTTTTGTCTCCCTTTCTTTGTTTCTCTTTTCATAACTCTACACTAGTTCATCCAGATGTTTAATTTTGTCCAAAGCTTCTTGAAGCTCCTTCCTAATATTTCTATCCTCTAAAAATTTCTTATGTTTCCAATAATTTTTCATTATGACCCCCAATACAATCATAGCCTTCATAAGTAGGAATATCCAAGGTTTTATTTGTTGTTTTATTGGCAGAAAATGCATCTTCTAAGTCTAAATCAGAAGTGGTGGACACATACCTCTTCTATTTTGCATGTGCATGCACAATTCCAGTCGTATTCCCCTTCCCTTCTGAGTATGTTTCAACTAGCATCACATCTTCTTCCTACTATTCCTTTCCCTTTGTCTCTTCAAAATTTTCCACAATCCCCCTCACAATACCTTTCTTTTAAAGGTGGTCTGACCACCTTGGTGTAGGTTCCTCCTTCTGAATATCCATCTTTTTCTTTTGTTGTTTAAAAGGTGTGGGTGTTGTGGATGTACTACCTCTTCTTTTCTTGGATTTAAGTGGTTTTGAGAAAGATGAGGTTTCTTCCATTACTGGTGACCTAGACTCTGGCACATTGTGCTCTTCAGGCTCACCTTGGCTATGATTAGGTGAAGCCATAGGTGAGATAGGAAAAATTCCTCTTGTAGGTTTAGCTTGTGGATCTAAAGTTTTAGGTACTATAGGTGCCTCTCAAGTAAATCGTTAATATCCTCACATTTCACAAAATCTTCCTAGGATACCTATGGGTATTGAATTCTCAAGCTCCCTTTTACTAATAAGGAAATCAAACAATGATATGATAAAGTTGTGTCACTCTATTTCCTCTAGTACTTAGATGCCATCCTTTTTAACATATTATAGAGGAAATTGGGCATATTTACTAGCCTATTATGGTGAAGATGACTAAGGAATTAGAAATGTATAGTATAGAGAAGATTATTTCTACCGTATTAGTAAGGTATCTAATGACATATGAAGAACAATTGGCCCAAAACCATGGAAGAGAAAGTCTTTTTGTACCTTGGGATGAAGAATCAAATTTTTCTACTCACTCAAAAAATTCCTCTCTTGTAGCCACTACATCTACTCGTAATGGAAAATCTGCTCCAATCCTAGGAAAACAAAATACTTGTGCTATGGAGACTTTAGATGCATCTACTAAAAACCCTTTTACCATTTCTTCATTGCTCTCCAATGTGGTTGCAAATCTCCTTTCTATGGCATTGTTAAATTTTGTCATCTTTAGAAAACAATTGAGACAACCAACTTTATTGAATATAGGAAATAGCATTGCATATTTTAGTATTTTATTGTATGTCGATGGCTCTCTCCTAATAACATCATCTCCCATTATAAATCTATTTACCTTTATTCAATGTCTTCACCTTGGAAATTCAGCTCAATTTTCACTTCACCACCCTCAAACCCTTCTTTTACTCTGCTATTTCCTCATGCACATTCACTACAATTATAGTGTTATTGCAACTTTCCTTCTTCATATCAACTTAATTGAGCTTAAAAAATGGGTTTTGGGTTTGACTTAGCTCAAAATCACATATTTTAGGAAATTGGCAATTGAATTTACAAAAAAAAAGTAGGTGCAATTTTAGGAAAAAAGGGGTTTGCATGTCATATCTATTGTTTGCATTTGGTTTTAGGTGGCAAAAAATGGAAAAATTGGTTGGTAATGTACCCTCCCCCAACATAAGGTTTGAAGAAACCTTACTTCAACTTGTGATAGGAAAAGGTATGATTAAATAGTATGGAAATAAATGTTATGAATATATCATATGCTTAATTTAATATGAAATACATAATGAAAGTGTTAAGAAATCTATGAAAATTATGGTAATTTACTTTGCATACCTATTGGAGGTGACTAACTAAATGACATGTGTGTGAGCTGGATAAAATGTATCTGCAATATGATTTGATGTGATAGAAAGTTATTGTAGGTGAATGAATGATGAGTTGGTAGGTGTAATGTAATGAAATGAAATAGATAGATGATGGTCAGTGATGTGACAATTCAAATTCTTAAAATTTGAATTGGCAACATGAAATAAGATAAGCATGTTGCAAGTACTTATTATGATAAGATGGGTACTGCAAAGGTGAGAAAAATGAGGTGAAAATGGTGAGTACTATAGTTTTAATGTGGGTAATTTTTGAAATATCCTACTAGATGACACTACAAGTACCTTCAGCATCAGGTCTCATCTAAATTGTGATAGATTTTATGCTACAGGTCCCTATTGCAACAGGGCCCTTCCTGAATGTTGATAGTGGTATATATAAGAGAGTTCCCTCTAGAAAAAGTATTTATATCATTGTAACCATGTTTTGTGTGCATGTGAGGTGGAATAAGAAATTAAACCTGAGTAATCCCAAGGATTGAGCTATGTAGCTCAATCTCTGAATTACTTGAAGAACTTGGTATATCTACTATTGTTGAGGCATCACTCTATGTTTTTGAACTTGATTCTAGATAACTGTGAGGACCATACTTCTAAAATAAAGAAAAAGTGAAATTTTCCTTTTGTATTGACTTCTTATAAAGTTTTAACCTATGGTCATTAACCAAGAGAGAAAACCTGACTGTATCTATGGTGTGCAACTTCACTACTCCATTAGGAAAGACTTGGCTGATTACATAATGTACCAACCACCTAGATTGGAGTTTTCCTTTGAAATCCTTGTACCTTGAATCATAAAATACGGCCTAGTCTCCTACATTAAAGGACTTTGTCTTGAGATATTGGTCATGCCACTTTGTCCTCTTCTTTTGTACTATCTCAATATGATGGATTGCCTCCATCCTGATTTCATCCAGCCCATTTAAGTGGTGTAACCTCTCCTTTTGAGCTACTATGAGAGCCATGTCCAACTCTACTGATGTTCTTAATGTATTATATTCAAACACAATTGAGAGGATTGTTATTTTTCCATATACTAGTTCATAGGGTGTGAAACTTGTTATTTTTTTCCAAGTTGTTCTATATGCCCATACTACTTTTGGTAACCTAGCAACCCAATCTTTTTTGTGTAACTGCAGTGTCTTAGTTAGAATACTTTCAATTTTTCTATTGGTAACCTTCACCTAGCCATTGGCCTGAGGGTGATAAGGTGTTGAATTTTTGTGCCTAATTTGAATTTCTTCAACCAATTTGGTGATGAGGTCTGAAGTAAATCGTGGACCCTGATTAGTCACTATCTCCCTAGGTACTCCATACCTAGTAAAAATGTCCTCATACAATAATTTAGCCACATTTCCATCTTTGGAAAAATGTAATGCCTTTACTTCTACCCACTTAGTTAGATAATCAGTGCAAACCATAATGTAATCCTTATTGTTAGAAGTAGGTGAAATGGGCCCAATGAAGTCTAGACCCCATTTGTCAAAGGGAGCTAGTGTTAACTAAGGAAATAATGGAATTTCATCACTCCTTGTTGGCTTACCCATTCTTTGACACCTCTCATAGCTCCTTGTATAGTTGACATAATCCTTATGTAAAGTTGGCTAGTAGTAACTAGTTGGGAGGTTTTTGAATGTTGTTCTTTTTGCTACAAAATGTCCCCCACACGGTTCCTCATGGAAATCCTTCATGATATCAAAGATTTCACCTTCTCTTATGCACTTTCTCATGATGTTGTATGGGATAGTATAGAATAGGTAACCAAATATCCAAGAGCATGGAAAACACTTATGTACCAGTTTTCTCTTTTCTCTTGGAGAAAAGTGTGGTGGAATATGCCCTGTCACTAAATAGTTGGAAATGTCATAACATACCAGGGTATATATATAGTAAGAGCACAAAATTTATCATATAGAAATGAGTTATCCACTACCCCTTCTGCTAAATGTGGTGGAAACCTTGACAAAAAAATTGCTACTACATTAGCCTTACTAGGCTTATCCACTATTGTGATATCAAATGCTTGTAGAAGGAGCAGCCATCTAACTGTCCTACCCCCTACCATAGGCTTGTTCATTAAATATCTAATAGTTGTATGGTATATGTAGACAAAAATAGGTAACTAGTAATGTAATGCCTAAATTTATTGATGGCATGCACTACTACTAGCCTCTCCTTATCTATAATAGTATAATTTAACTTTTCTCCCTGAAGATTCCTGCTCATTTAGTCAATTACATATTCTTTGTTACCTTATTTTTGAGCAATAATTGCTCCAATAGAAAAATCTAAAGCATCATTATGTGTATGGAAGGGTAAATTCCTATTTGGACCCCTCAAAATAAGTGCTTTTATTAAGGCTTTCTTCATCTCTTCAAAGGAATGGTGGCATTCTGGTGTCCAATCAAATTATATGTCCTTAGTCAACAAAACAAACAATGGTGCAACAATCTTACTGAAGTCTTTAATGATCCTCCTATAATAGCCTACATGGTGAAGAAAGCTTCTAACATCTCTTTTCGTCTATGGAATAGGTAATGTAGAAATAATTTCTATCCTATGTGGATCAACTTGAATCCTTGCACTAGATATAAAATTCCCTAAAACAATTCCCTAAGTCATCATCATAAAGCATTTTTCATTACTGAGGGACAAAATATGTTCTCTTTAAAACCTTTTCTAGATTACTAAGGGCTTCCTCATAAGTTTCTCCATATGTGGTGAAGTAATCCATATATATCCATACAGTTATGAGCATAATCCGAAAATGTGCTAACTACCCTCTAAAAGTAGCTTGGGCATTGCATAAACCAAAGGGAAAAATAGAGTAGGTATAAGTACCCCAAGGACAGGTGAATGCCATTTTTTCCTAGTCCTCTAGAATAATTTTTCTTTGATTATAGCCACTGAAACCATCTAGGAATGAAAAGTACTTCTTCCCTGCTAAAAAGTTCCACTTGATCTATAAAGGTCAATGGGAAGTGGTCCTTCCTATTAGCTATGCTCAATTCCCTATAATCTACACATACCCTCCATTTTCCACCTTTCTTATGAATAATGACTAAAGGTGATACCCATTCACTCTCTGATATAGGATAAATGAATCTTGCATCAAGGAGCTTTTGGAGTTTAGTGTTAACTATTTCCCCCAAGGCTAGGTTCATTTTTCTGTGAGGCTATCTAATGGGTCTATAACCATAATTTATATAGATACTATGCATACATAATTCAAGATCTATACCCTTCATATCATGGTAGTCTCATGCAAAGGCTACTATGTGTGCCTACAACACAATAGTTAGGAAATTTTGTTGTTCTTTAATTAATGCATTGTTTATCTTCAACATTTGTCCTAGCATGACTTCTAGTTCTTTGAATATTACTTTCATAGATGAAAGGTCAAGGATAGGAATGATTGGCACATGTTGTGTGGTCTCACAACACACTCCAAGACTATTAGATTTGGGGACTCCAAGTGAAAACTAAAGCTTATGGAAGGTGCTGGCTAGTTGGAAAGATCACCGGAAGTGAAGAGCAAAGAGAAATTTTTAATAAAAAAAGTACTTTTTAATTCAAGTGTTCTCAGTATCGGATACTGGGAACCGGGAATGTTATAAAGGAAAAAAGGTAATACAAACATTGAGCAAATTGTTCTGATCCAATAGTCGAGGTCTGGTAAAGATGGAAGTTTTGATAAAACCGAAGTTCTAGAATATTATGGGTAAAGTTGAATATTGGGTTTTGGGTATCAAGTAACAATGTGAAGCAAAGTTTTAAAATTCTAATTTTATCTAAGAAGTCTGATAGTATCATCACCTAGTATATAAAAATATAACTATGTAATAATTTGTGACTTTTCAAAAAGCATGTTATTTATGATGGATTTATATGATAAAAAATTAATGATGGTTTTATTAACATGAGATTTTTATATATATATATTTTTAAAAGTATTTAATGAGTGGAATTTGTGATTGTAGGAGAGTAGATGGTGATGCAGAGTTCAGGTATGGATGATCAGGAAAACTAAAGTTGGAAGCAAATCCAATGGTGTTACTAGGTTTAAAGATATGCTTTGGAAGCTCATGCAGAAATATAGTTCTTTGTAAAGATACACTGGATACCGGGAAATCAAGACTTTGGAGTTTAAGCATGCAACAAAGAAGTGTATTCATTCTGGAGATTACTTATTCATGGAATGTTCAAACCGAGATTGAACCTGAATGTAGGAACATAAATTCCACATGATCATTCTGTATTTATGGGAATTTCATACATTTTGTTTATGTGTGGATTTGTTTGGTTCCAAGAAGGAACCCTGATAATAAGTGTAGACACCACCCCCATATGGTCACATTCATCCCTTTCTATTCCTCTATCCCACATCCCTCATCCACATTAATTAAATAATTTATTATTTGATTAATACTACATTGCAACCTAATGTCCCTAACGTATTTAATAAATCAATTCAATACCTTACCCACCTTTCCTCTCTAAATTAAATAAATACCCCAAGTTATTTAATTTAGTCACTTTATGCCTTTTATGAATTAAATCTATTTTTAATTCATCCATTTTTGTCTCTCCTCATGTCACATCCTCCATAATCCTCTCTAATCCAGATTAATTTAATTAATTTGTGATTAGGATTTGTACATCCCTAATCATCATTAGGGTCACATCCTCCATAATCTCCCATTTTCCTCTAATATGTCATTAATTCATCTAATCATACATTTACACAAACTTAATCACTTAATTAGGTCAACCTAATCTCCAAGTCATTTATGGTATATGTCCTAAGTCAACCTTATTAAATGCTTTCTCCTCTTAGAGAAAGAAATCCCATCATTATGTGAAGTTTTAATTCACATTTAATCCCACAAAGCTGGTTTACAATTTCTGCGAGATTCTTATTTTTGATGAAATCAAAAAGTTTTAGAAAATATAATGATTTAAGCCTTAAAATGTTCAATTTAAAGCATTCCAATTGAAGAGGGTTTGGTCAAACTACCTTAGATCAAACCCCCTTGGATAGAACCCCACTGGTTTTAAACCATACCTATAACAAAGTCTCTTTTACACCTATCAAAATGTTGATAATAAACCACTTTTGATTTACCTTTTGGGGGATCAAATGAATTCATTTAAAACAAATTGTGTATGTAGTCCTTATTATAAGCTTCCCAAAAATTATAATTTAAAAAAATAAAAAATTATTATTATATTTATTTTTTATTTCTTGTGAATGTAGGTTTTTCACCAAAAATCAGGCTCTTTATTTTGCACATGTGGAAAAATAGAGGATTATCAATTTTTTTCTTTGAAAAATATGAGTGCACTAGATATTGAAGTTGTTGATCCAACAAAAAAAATTGTGTTATACAGTATGCCTATGTTTGAATTGTAATTGGTTTGACTTCAAAACTTGATTAAGGAAAAAATATTCAATAAAACACTATGAAACCAATTGGAAGCACTAGATATCATAGTTACAAATCTAAATTAGAAAAAAATAGAATTTTATCCTTCACGAAAAAAATTTATGTGTTATACGGTGAGTGTCACTCCTTAAAAATGGTGTTTATTGAAAAAAATAGTTTTCAAAGGAGATGGAAAAAGAAGTACAATCTGATTCCAAAAAATTTGAAAAAAATATATTTAGAATCTAGAAAGTGTCACAAATCACTAGTTTGTATTATCTTCAAATTCCTCACAATTTAGCTACTATAGGTGCTCAAAAGTGAGGATTTAGTTAGAAAAAATTAGTTCAGTGTCTAGTTTGGCCAAAAATTGTAAACTAGTATTATGGGATCACCCCAATGCATTTTAAATAATTTTAAATTCTTTCTCTCATCCCCATGTGGATATTTGAGGAATTTTTAATTCCTCACATGTCCGCTCATCCACATGTAGACAATAACCTCCTTTATGAGGAGATCTTGTCCAAATCCCAACATACTATATGTAGTACCTCCACATCATCTCCCTTTTCCATCTTACCTGCCACATGTCAAGATGTGAGGGCTTGTGAGTTCTCAACTTGGTGCAACCATAGTAGGAGGGTCCTCAAGGAGAACAATAAGGACCATGCAACAAGAGTCACACAACAAAAGAAACACAAAATATGTAGGAAAATATAGATTCAAATATTCTCATTAATAGAAATCTCAATTACAATTGGCCAACAACATCCGGGCTTATAGATTCGGCTCACAAGTCTGATACAACATGTTCAAAAATACAACATTCCAATATGCTCCTATATGTGAGAAAAAAATATTACATATTAGATCTATATTATTCTGCTTAATCAACTACTACTATTCTCATGATCTATTACAAGCTTTATATCATATCCAGAGGTCTAGAATCTTCCACATTGGCCAAAGATCATTACAATCTAAGATGAAAGAAAATGTAACATGTACATTAAATAGGTTGGCCTCAAATTTGAATTTCTTCTCAACAGGTGCATAAGATGAAGTTTGGACCTATAATTAAGGTCAAGGACACTCCACGAAATAATTTGAATCACACTCTTAAGATCCACAAGTTATAGGAAAGATCCACAAGTGATCGAACTAGCCAATAGGTTTGAAGTTATTCTGGTGCTAGTTCAAGAAATTGCCACTTAATCCAAAAGTGATAACTTGCCAGAAAAAGATTCAATTGTTCTCAAATCTTGGAATAAGGAGAATGAACATGTCTGTGATGTACAAAAAGATCCATAGGGTTTGGTGAGAAAATATGATGAATCCTCCAACATGAACTAAGCAAGAACAAAACAAGAACAAAATTGAAAGAAAATATTTTTGGTTGATGCAAGATTGCCAAGAACCAAGGATGCTCCTACATCATACATCCAAGGTTATTGAAAAGTGAGTCCCTCACTTTGTTGGGGCTAAAGTAAAACCAAAACATTCTACCTCATCCTAAGAAATCCAAGAAGAATTATCCTCCACTAGTCTACCTTTCCATTTCACAAGATATTCTTTGTATTGTCTTCCATGTGTTTTCCTCCCATCTCTGATATCCAAAATCTCTTCTATCTCATCCCACTATTGTTTAGGAAAATAATTTTTCAATTTTTTTAACTTTCTGCACTAAACTCCACTTCATGGTACTGATGTAGATCTGCAATGTTGAATATAGGTTATATACCCATGCCATCTGGTAACTCTACTTCATATGCATTTACTAAATCAAATTTCTTCAAAATATTACATGGTCCAAACTTCCTCATCTTTAGCTTATTGTATGTGCCAAATGGAAATCTTTCCTTCCTCAAATACACCATCACTTCATCTCCAGCTTCGAACTCCTTATCTCTCCTCTTTTTATTTTCTCTCTCCTTATACTTCTGGTTCATGTTTTCCAATTGTTGTTTTACTTGAGTATGCAACTTCTTCATGTGTTCTGCAAATTCCTCTACTTTTGCACTCCATTTTTCTTCCTTACTGATGTCTCTCAACTCTGATATACCTCTAGGATGAACTCCAGTAACAATTTCAAAAGGTGTCTTTTTGGTACTCCTATCCACTAAATTATTGTAGCCAAACTCTGTTTGTGCAAGGACTAACTCCCAACTTCTAGTCTTCTCTCCAACCAAACATCTCAGAAAATTCCCCAAACACCTATTTACTACCTCTATCTATCCATCAATTTATGGGTGAAAAGCATAACTGAATTTTAGATCTGTCTTTAACTTCTTCCAAAGTGTTCTCCAAAAGTAACCAACAAACTTTGTGTCTCTGTCTGAAACAATACTCCTAGGTAACCCATGCAATCTGACCACTTCCTTGAAAGAAAAGTTTGCTACATGTTCTACATTTGTTGTCTTCTTACAAGGTATGATATGTGCCATTTTAGAAAATCTATCCACCACCACAAATATAGAATCATTACCACTTTGTGTCTTCAGAAAACCAAGTTTGAAATCCATGCTGATATCCTCCCAAGGTCTCTCTGGAACTGTCAAAGGCTTATACAATCCAGCATTCTAACTACTCCCTTTTGTAACTTGACAAACTCAGCAACTCTGCACAAATTTCCTAACATCCTTATGAATCTATGGCCAAAAGTAGTTCTCACTTACCAATGCTAATGTCTTATTAATGCCAAAGTGTCCTAACAATCCTCCACTATGTTTTTCTTTCACCAAGTTATCTCTCATTGAAATTAGGGGTATACACAATCAATTCCCTCTAAACAACATATCCTCCTAAATGAAATAATCCAACCACTAACTTTTATCCTCCAAAATTGATTCTTTAAAAGCTCTCCAAGGTTCTGCAAAATACGGGTCTTCCTCATACAAGTTCTTCAATTCATCAAAGCCTAATACCTCCACTCTCATCTCTCAAGTAAATTCTTTCTCCTACTTAAAGTATCAGTAACTCTATTTTACTTTCCACTCCTATTCTTCAAAACAAAACTATAAATCTACAAGAATTCCACCCATCTAATGTGTCCATGATTCAACTTACCTTGACTATTCAAATATTAGAATGCTTGATCTGTATACAACACAAACTCCTTAGGCAACAAGTAATGTCTCAACTTCTTCAAGGCTTAAACTATGGCATAAAACTCCTGATCATACATTAAATATCCTCTAGTAGCATCATTCAATTTATCACTGAAATAAGCTACCAGTCTCCCTTCTTGACTCAATACTACTCCAATTGCATTTCCACTTGAATCATAGTCTACCTGAAATACCTTGTTAAAATCTGGTAAAGCCAACACAAGTTGCTCAGTCACCTTATTTTTCAACAACTCAAAAATCTGGTCTTCTCCAAATGTCCACGTAAAATCCTTCTTATCTCCTATAATTGTTTCTATCATCAAACTACAAATAGAACTAAAATTTCTAATGAACTTTATGTAGAAACTAGCTAATCCATGAAATGATGTTACCTCTCCAATACTATCTAGTGTAGGCCACTAAACAATTTCTCTTACCTTCTCAAGATCCATCTTCAATCCATCCACATATATCACAAATCCTAGATATACCAACTCTTCCTTCATGAAACTACACTTCTTAATGTTTATCAACAACTGCTCTTCTCTCAACCTCTACAAAACTTGTCTTATATGCAAAAAATGTTCTTCTCTAGTCTAATTGAAAAATCAGGATTCCATCCAAATATACAATCACAAACTTACCCAAGAATTTCTTCAATACCTCATTCATTAGCCTCATGAAAGTACTCAGTGCATTTGTCAGTCCAAAAGGCATCACCAACTACTCATACAATACTTCATTTGTCTTGAATGTTGTCTTCCACTTATCTCCTTCTTTGATTCTGATCTGATGATATCCACTCTTCAAATCTATCTTTATAAAGTATCTAGCTCCACTCAAAAAATCTATAAAGTCATGCATCTAGGGCAAAGGAAATCTATACTTCACTGTGATCATGTTTATGGATCTAGAGTCTATACACATCCTCCATTCTCCATCCTTCTTAGGTGCTAGCACAATAGGTACTGCACAAGGACTTAATCTTTCTCTGATCAAACCCTTCCTCAACAATTCTTGCTCTTGTCTATTCAATTCTTCATTTTTTGTCAGTGTCATCTGGTGTGCTACTTTATTAGGAAAACTAGCTCTAGGAATTAGATCCATGCAATGACTAATACTCCTCACAAGTGGAAATCCATTAGGTACATTATCTTAAATGATATATTCATATTCTATCAACTCTTTTACCTCATCTGATTATTCTTCTAAATGCTTCAAGTCTCTAGCCTTCTTAGGAACCAAGGCATAAGACATGTTCTCATGTCTTAGTCCATCCAAAAATCTCCTTCCATCAACCAAACAAACTCTAGCATTTGTACAAATCTCAACTTTAGGAAAATCCTCCAATGGCAACAAAGTCTGATTCATCTCATTAGCAACAATGGTATATGTGTTCTTCTTTCCATCATGAATAGCATGTCTATCAAACTTCCAAGGTCTTCCCAAAAAAACATGGCATACATCCATAGGCATGATATCACACAAAACTTCATCATGATAATTTCCTATTTTCAATTTCACCAAACATTGTTCACTTACCAGTATCTTATGCTCATCTTGAATCCAAGATATCTGATAAGGCTTCAGGTGTTTCAATCTTTCCAACTTCAATTTGGTCACCATTTCTTTAGAAACTAGGTTCTCAGAGCTTCCACTATAAACAATCACTTTGCAACATTTACCACCTACCTTGCATCTAGTTTAAAACAAAATATTTCTCTACAATGGCTCCTTCTCCAACTCACTTTGAAACAATACTCTTCTATTCACCAACACTTCTCCTTCTTCTGGTTTGTTAGATGATCTAGCATGATCCTCCTCAACAAAGGTTGTTCTTCTATTGTTCTCTATATTTCTACTTGTCTCTCCTTGATTACATTCAAATTCTTTATGTCCTTCTCCACCACACTTATAACAAGTTCTCTTGAATACTCTTTCTCATGTCCCCTATCATCTCTTCTATAACCTTCATTCCGGTAACCACCATATCCTCCTCTTCGGTAAGAGTTTCCATCATCTATATAGTATGAATTATCATTCTTATTGACTTCCTTATATTTGTTTAGATCTAGAAAATATCCTCTTCCTCTTTGAAATCTTCCACCTCTTCCTCTTTGTCTCTGCTCATGTCTTTTATTCATCTTCTCTTCTACTTTTAGGGCACACTGATATGCCTCTTCCACAATCAACAACTTTATCAAACTAATCTCATCTGTATAGATGACCTCAAACCATTCACATATCTAGCTACTTGCTCGACCTCATCCTCTGAATGTCTAGATCTTATATTCAACTTGTAGAACTCCTCAGTATACTCTATCACACTTGACTCTTTTTGCTTCAAATTCTGCAATTTTTGAAACAAACTAATCTGATAGTCTGTAGGCATAAACCATTTTCAAATTTTTAAACATCTGATCCCATGATTTTATCTTCTCCTTTCCTCTTCTTTTTCCTATCTATTTGTAAATGTTCCCACCAAAGGGATGCATGTCCTCTCAACCTTGTACGAGTAAATTTCACCTTCTTGTCTTCAGTGGTACCTTCAAAATCAAAATACTTCATCTCTATTATCCAATTTAGTAATACATCTGTATCCAACTCACCATTATAATCTGATGGATTGAAATGTGGCTTGGTATTCACTCTAGTTAGGGCTCTTATGAACCTCTCTTCTCCCTAATCAAGGCTAGGTTGATATTCTCTTCCCCTTTCTTCTTTTACTTCTACCTCTTCATCACTCACATCATCAACTCATCAACCTATCCTCTAGGTTGTTTCAACTGCATCTAATCTAGTAGCAATTCCTCTCAACATCTCCATCATAGTTGGGACTACATTTCCACACACTCCATTTCCTCTATAATTTCTTCTTCCCACCATCTTTACACAAGTCCTCTACAACTATAGGTTGAATCCTCAATCTGCCACCCTACAACAAATCTTCAACAAGACTTCACAAAATCTGGTGATCTCTCAAGGAATGAACCTCACTCTGATACCAATTTGGTGTAGCCATGGTAGGAGGGTCCTCAGAAAGAACAATCTAGACCTTGCAACAAGAGTCACACAATAGAAGAAACATAAAATATGGAGGCAAATGTAGATTCAAATATTCTCATTAATAGAAATCTCAATTATAATTGGCTGACAAAATCTAGGCTTACAGATTTGGCTCATAGGCCTGATACAACATGTTAAAAAATACAAAATTCCAATATGCTCCTATATGTGAGTGAAAATATTACATATCGGATCCTATCTATATTATTTTTCTTTATCAACTTCTACTATTTTAATGATCTATTACAAGCTTCATTTCATATTTGTAGGTCTAGAATCTTATGTGCCATCCAAAGATCATTACAATCTCTAATGAAAGAAAATGTAATGTGCACATGAAATAGGTCCGCCTCAAATTTGAATTTCTTCTCAACAGGTGCATAGAATGAAGTTTGGACCTATAATTAAGGTCAAGGAAACTCCATGAAACAATTCAAAACACACCATTAAGATACACAAGTTATGGGAAAGATCCACAAATGATCAAACTAGCTGATAAGTTTAAAGTTATTCCAATGTCAATTAAGGAAAATGCCACTTAATCCAGAAGTGATAACTTTTCGGAAAAATATCTAATCGTGCTTAAATCTTGTAATAAGGAGAATGAACATGTCCATGATGTACACAAAGATCCATAGGGTCTGGTGAGAAAATATGATAAATCCTCTAACATGAACTGAGAAAGAACAGAACAAGAACAAAATTGAAAGAAAATATTTTTGGTTGATGCAAAATTGCCAAGAAGCGAGGATGCTCCTGCATCACAACTCACCCCATCCATTGTTCTTGTCCATCTTGGCTTGATCCTAGCCCTCCATTGTTTAGAGGAACTTCCCCTAAAAATGGTGGAATTTTTCCTCATTTGCAACAATCCAATTCTACATCCATTTTAGCAATCAATAAAGCATCCAAGCACTCAATCCATTCAACTTCCATTGAGCTCTCATATTGCATCAATCACAATTCCCAAAACTTGCATTGCATCCATTACCATCTTAGCTTCGTTTAGAGTATCATTTTATGTTATTTTTCCAAAAAAGGAGCATACATTCAAGCATCAACAAGGGCCAACCAAATCATCAATTTAAACAATGTAAAGTGTTCCATTTTCTTGTGTTTTGTGTGAGTTCATATTAGGCCTAATCTTGAGTGCTTGTTAGTGTTTTTATTTAGTTGCATTAGTTTAGTTTTTTCACCTTAAGGTAGGAAAATTCACTCACACACATTTCTGGCACACCTAGTGGGACCCACATCACAGGTCTAATTTTACTATTTACTATTGTTTAATATTTTGTAGGTTCAAATTTTTACATGCAGGGGTGAATTTACCCTAAGGAGCAAATTTTCTAGTTACAGAGGAAAACCTGCAACAAGCATAGGTGAACATGATCCCTCCCTTCCGTGAAAAGGGGTAGTCCTAAGACAAAAGGAAAAATCATTGGACACAGAGGTAGGTATGTTGATGACCCACTAGAATGGGTGAGATTGCTGAGAGCAATGGTGATACTACTAAGTGCAGAGGTGGAATCATATTTACCCCTCCTCGATAGGCGACAACCACTTTTCCCATCCATCAGAATGGGTGATCCTAATTTTTAGACATAGGTGAATTCATCTTACATAGAGGTGCACCTTTAAGGTATTCTAGAACCCTTGATTTTTCAATTTGATCTTTAATTTGATTTTGATTTTGAGTACTGATCCGCTAACTCATCTATCTGTGAGTGTGTTATTTTACTAATGTTTGTGCAGCAAATTGTTTGTCCAAGACTGGTGGTAGAAAATAAGTACTGACATATGTTTTGTAGGATGATCAGTTGAAGACCCACTAGTTAGCTCTATATGTTGTTTTTCGCACTAATTTAGGCACATGTAGCTTAATTAAACGGTCAATTAATCTTGTTTACTATGCTTGGGAGCAAATCATTGATGTATCCACTCCCCTTGCACCTTTTGATGATCCTAGGTGATGAGAAATCACAACTTGTTCTATTCCATTCCAATCTACCTAGGAAGTGCTAGTGCATGTAAGATATCCCATTGTGTTATGTGCGAGCCTAGGAACCAACTAGAGCATCTAGTATTTACTTCTTTTAGTGGGACCTACTTAGGATTTCATCACTTGGGGGACAATTCCAACCATGTGCTATCATAAAGGTATATAAAGGGTGGAGAACTAAAGTTGTACCCCAATCCAGTCATGTCAAGTTTAGTGAAGCGTCAAAGCTAGGGTGATACCTAGAAAAGACATGCAAGGTTTGTCCAAGTTTCTAGTACCTTGCTAGGGCTCACAATCCATGCTTGTGATGGGTTGGTGTTCATGGTTGTGCCTCACATACCTAGTGTATATTGAGGATGCATGAGATAGCCTGTATAGCCTAGATAGAGATCGATGTTTTAGTTGTGGCTTAGTGTAGTGCAGGGGACGTGCACCGTACCCCAAAGTTACCATGCACTCCCTTGGGTTGAGATAGAAATCCTCATGGTGGACTACAATAGTCTCTAAGAGATAGCATGAAGGTGAGCCCATGGCATCTATTGATGAACTTGTGCCACTAAATCGCTAGCTATCTACCTTCACGAGAAAGGGTGATCTAGAAAACCACCCTGGTATCATGGAGTACTAACCTTGGGTTGTTCACCCAAGGTGGTGGGCCTACATCAATTTTGTAAACCCTTCATACTAATTATAGGATTATGTTGCCTAGTGTGTCTTCTTTGTGTGATACCAGTGCTTATTATTAGTCGAAGTTAGTCTAGCCTTTCTATTTGTTGTTTTCCATGTTTTCTATCCTTTTCCACAATCTACCCCTACCCTTAATGGTGAATTTACTTCTCACAAAGGAAAATTTGCATTGGGGACAGGCGATCCTACCCTATAAAGGGGTGTTTTAGTTCCTGAGTTTGGTCTAGGTCATTCGTTAGGAAATTTTTTCCTTATCAAAGGTGAATTTGGCTATGGGTCCCTTCATTAGGTGACCCCGTGTTTAGCTATTCCCTAAATAGGAAAGTTTGCCTAGCCCATAGGTGAGTCTACATTTAGTCCATACTGTTTGAGTCAACTTGTTTTTCCCTGGAATAGGCAATCTTGTCCATTCCTTGGATGAACCTATTGTCCACGAGGGTGATCTCACATCTTGTTCAAGTCTTCCCTATTAGTACAATCCTTAGAATAGGTGAACCTATTCTCCACAAGGATGAATCTATGTCTTCCTGTATCATCCTCATCCATACAGTTTAGGTCATAGTTGAGTTCATTTTTTTGATAGGCATTCTTGTTATAGGCGTCTCCTGTCTATGTTCGTACAGCTAAGGAAATCGGTGAACTTGTTATCCCCCCGATAAATGATTCTACTTGTGTCCATACATCCCAAGATAGGGGTGATCTTGCTTGATAGATTGGTGATTTTGTCCTTCTTTTCTTCCCATTTCTTGTGAGCCCCTTTATATTTGGGTGATCTAGTGTCTTAGAAAGGCAATCTTGCATCCCAAATAAGATATTTTGCGTCTTGTTTCTGCCTATTTCCTTTAGACACCCTAAGACTTAGGTGATCCCACATCCTAGAAGAGTGACACTATGTCATAGAATAGGAAAATTTTCCCAATATAGAGGTAAATCTATGTTCTTTTGGATAGGTGAAATTGTCACCTGGATGGGAGAATTGTGAAACACAAAGGTATATGTGATGCCCATACAAAACTCCCAAGATTTAATCTTTTGGGTCACTGAAAGCTTGTTGTTTTCCAAGTCTATTTTTGTGATCAAAAAATCTGTATCACCATTCATCTGCCCATAATCATCACTTTAGTCTATCTGCATTTTTCAAAAGTCATCATTCCATCAATAAAATCATATAGGTGTATCTTAGAACATCCCTAGGTTGCATATTCATCATCGATTTATCAATCCCAATCCCCTAAACTTCGTTTCAAAGGTTTTTATCCAAGTTGGCTTAGGTGTATGATCTTGATCATCATCCTTCATGCTTTCTTAGGATTTTTATCTATCCCCAGTCAGTAATCATCCATGACCCAATCAATTTACTTCCATCTTGAGGTAGATTCAATGTCGTAATCATCCTTTTCATCATCTAATTTGATCATCAGCATCTTATGTCATCTAGCTAAACCTCTAAAATTTGTTTAGAGTCAATCGTATCATCCCATCCAATCAATCATCTAATCCTATTAATTTTCTAATCCTTCCAATCAATCTAATCCAATCCAATCCCATCAACTATCCAATTAGTCAATTGATCAATCCATCATCTAATCCGATCAATCCTTTAGTCATCACTTAGGTCATTTATTTAGTTTCATCCTAGAACTTAGCTTCATCTTAGTCCACTTGGTGGTTTTGCATTTTCATGCCTATTACCACCTAATTGCAAGCAAAAAAACTCATGGCAGAACAATAGGATCAAGATAGTCAACCTCACATTCCTTAGGATCCCACCAATAATGGTTCATCATAGTCCAATACTGAAATCAACACTATGTTTCCTCCTACTGACGAGAGCATGGTCAACCAACTTGAGGTCACAATGGATGAATATCTTAACAATCCCATCAATGTTTGAATGACATATCATCTCCTTAATGAGTGTGGAGATAAGATTCTCGCCATGTTGCTTCTTAATGGCGTTAAGCCACCATCAGGGTTCGACATGTCCAAATATGTCATTATCACACCTCTTGCACCACCAATGTCACATGACCCTCAAAATTCATAAAATAATCCTAGAAATTCTTACATCCCTGAGGTTTTGTCACAAGAGGGTTGGTATCAACCTCGATTTGGAAATGTTGTGCTTTATCAAGTTATACCCCCTATACCCCCTCCTCAAGTTCCAATTTTGGTTATGGGAACACCTAATCCAAACATTCCCTAAGGCCCCAATCCTAACAATCCTCTTAGTCTTGGTATGTCATGCAAGTTATTTTCAATTTTCCAAGCATGAACATCCCACAAAGCTCAACCCCCATACTGTCTACACCACCTCTCCCTCCTAACCAATCGGGTCAACTACCAAGAAAAACTAGAGGAAATCCTTTCATTGCACCACCTCCACCTCTTAGATCTACACCTAAATCCAATTTTCCACCACCTCCATTCACATCTCAATAACTGCCTCAAGGAAATATCGCATCCTTGCATCAAAATCAAGGTAACCCATAGTAGGCAAAACCATTGCAACCGCCTCACTAGCATATATCACAACAACCTCCATCTTATCCTCTACATCATGCCACCATTCCATCTCAACCTCTGTAACACACCTCAATTCCTTTACAACCACCACATCAAGCATAGATTAATTCACAACATCAGTAACAACCACCACACTAGTCCCAAGGTGTTCCATTGCAAGCCCCTTAGGAATTGCAAATGACTACTCATCAGCCAACATCATCTTATTAGTTGCCTCCTCATCAACCACAAGTCCCACAACAACCCCAAATTCCATCTTGGTCCATTTATCAGCAACCACCATCTTATCAACAACCACCTTAGCATACACAAGTCCCAACACAAACACATCAATCCTTCCAACAAATGTTAGGCAACCCTGCTACCCAATACTTGTATCATTTATAGAGCACATATACTACATATGTTACTCCATCCAATCCTAATCCCAAAAATCCCAGCAACAACCATCTTACACAAATCCACAACAATCGCAACAAAATCCATATTACCAACAATCCAATCTGCAACAACCTCCTTACACTTCCCAATAACATGCTAGTTATAATTACCAATCAAATATGTACTATTCCCAACAACAACCATCATATCAACAAGGTTCCTCTTATTCATACTATCAGGCCCCGCCATCCTATCAACAATCTTATGCCAATCCCCAATCCATACAACCTAATCAATATCAACAAACTCCTTCTTATCTACCTCCACCATCATATGATCAACCATCATGGCTCCATCTGTATGATATCAGCAATATGCTCCTTATAATCAATCCAATCTGATAAATCCTTCATCATTCATGCCTATCAATAAGGAGTTTGAAGAGATAAAAGTCACATTAAAAGACTTACAAGTGGGGACATCCAAAAATTCTTTCAAATTTGAAGATATTTTCCCCTATCCATTTAATCCCTTGATTTCACTTGTTCCTTTTCCTATGCATTTTTAAATTGCAAAGCTTGACTAATACAAAGGAACAAAGGACCCAAAGAACCATATCTAGGAATTTTACACGCATTGCCAAAAAGTCCTACACATGACAATTATCTCTTGTGGTTATTCCTAGGAGTCTAATGGGGGTAGCTTTGGATTGGTTTATGGGTCTTCCAAAGGTTTCAATATCTTCTTTTGTGGATCTTTCAAAGAAATTTGTTGCACACTTCTCCTTTAACTTGGAGAAGGACATCGATACCTTAGATCTTCTAAAAGAAAAACAATGTTCGGGAGAAACTTTTGCTAGCTACCTACAAAGATGGCACTCCTTCGCTAGTTGACTGAAATCCCATCTCAGTGAGAAAGACATGGTGACCATTTTTATAGTAAATTCCCATCTAGATATGACACGTAGTCTCAACCTTCATTGTGTCACAACCTTTTCAGAGATCATAGAAAAATGTACTATCATTGAGAGGCTTCTCATTGCTATGGGACAAGTCAAAATTTATAATCTAGATAAGGATAAGTCATCTGGAGATAAGTCTTGCTATTGGAATAAAAATAAGAATGTTTTCAATGATGGTTTCACTGATACCAAGCATTTCCAAGTAGCCAACACCTCACAAAGGTCACAATATGCCCCCAATCAACCATTAGTCTCTAACATCATATCAGTGCCACAAGGGGAACCACGTCCTACCCAATAGCCCAATCAACAAAATCAAGGGAACAATAAATGCTTATTCACTCCTTTGGTAGAACCATTAAGTGCTATTTTCAATAGGCTCCTTCAAGCAAGTTATCCAGTCACTTATCCTATGACTAAGCCTTTTGACGAGTCCAAACCAAAGCTTGCCTAGTATAGGGAAAAAGAGTACTGTGACTTTCACAAAATCAAAGATCATTCCACTAACAAGTGTCAGGGACTTAAAATGTATATCCAAGATCTTATAGATCAAGGAGATATAGTAGTGGATGCTAATCAGGTGACATCATCCAATTTCCAACTATAAATATATCAAAATGCTTTCCCAAAGCATAATCAAGGTGCCAGTACATCCAATGCTAATCCTAGGTCCAACAACAACAATAACCAAAATAACAACACAAATAATATCAGCTATTAGAATGTACCCTATAACCATGATAGTATAGTTATGTGCATTAGCCATGTACAACCTCATGTATCCATTATTCATGTTAAAGGAAAACACCCACAATGTGTTGTTACTACCCATCACACCTGCATATCCATTCCTGGAGCTCCCATATCATCTCAGCCAACTCCTGTAAGCTCTCAATATAATGTTCTTTATCACCTTGGAAAGACTCCTACTTAAATATCCATCTTGGATTTGCTTAAGTCTTCTCCTGTTCACTAGGAAATCCTCACCAAAGCTCTTCAAGACACACATGTACCTAATGATATAGATCTTACTCAATTCCAAGCCTTAGTAGGACATCTGTCCTCCACATATTAGTTGGGCTTTAGTCAAAATGATATGCCATCCATCGATTCAAACTATAACCGCCCTCTACACATTGAAGTCCTTATAGCCCGTCATAAAGTAAAAAGGGTCTTGGTAGATAATGGCTATGCCCTCAACCTTTGTACGTTAAAGTTCATAAAATAAGGAGGGTATACCCACATTGACTTGAATAATTAGACTATCACCATCAAAGCCTATGATAATGTAGAACAAGACTCTGAAGGAATCGTTTGTCTTCTTATTGAGGTTGGCCCTATTGTGCAATACACCACAAACTATGTCCTTGATTTGGACCTACCATACAGTCTCCTCCTTGGCCACCCATGGATCCATGCCATGCAGGTCATTCCATCCACTTACCATCAATGCCTAAATTTCCCATTCAATGGAATAGAAGTAACCATACATGTTGATTCACAACCCTTTGAATATTTTCGTGCTTTAGAAGCTTCCTTCCCTCACTCCCACTACTATCCAAGAGTTGAAGTAGGGACACCTCAGGCATCATCCTCCAATCCATATTCAAATCCATCATCCACCACATCATCCATTCCATCCTCCCCAACTAAATCTACAATCACAAAGGTCTAGATCATAGATAAAGGCTATGGGGAATACAAGATGCACATGGCTTTAAATGTGGAAACCATGCCACCATCTCCTCATACCTATGGCCAACCTTCTCAGTCTACACCAAAAGAAGAAGAGAATACAATAACACTCAGTTCTAAGAACATGGGTTCTAGCACTTTCTGATCCCCTAGAACACAAAAAGATCAACCAAAGGATGATATGAGTCAGTGGATATACAAGGAAGAACCTGAGCCTTCACCCCCTCTCATTGAGTATTTCCAAGAGACTTATCCTCATGCATCCAAGTTAGCTAAAAAATACAATTATCAAGGGGGAGGCCTTGGCATAGAAGAACAAGGAAGCTTGCAACCTATTGACACACCTGTGTGACCTAGACATTTGGGCTTAGGCTATGATAAGAAGCAAAAGGGTCACACACCATCAACTAGTACCTATAATAACACTAATGCGGATACTAATTTGCTTGAGAACATACTAGAGGAAGAGTCCATCATACTTGCATATGATGACATTGATCTCCCTTCTCTATTCGACTATCTGTTCATCTTTGTCATCAACCTTTCACTTCGCCATCCCGACCTCATTGAATGAGACTTATGAGGTAGTGCACCTATCAATACCTTTCCTTCAATGGAAACATATGTGCATCTCATGGGATTGGGGGAATATGAACACCCTAACCATAAAAGTAAGAAGAAATAAAATAAAAAAGGGTCATCTAGTGAAAACCTTTTTGAGGCACTCCTTGACTCATTGAAAGTCAAAATAAAGGGTGTATCTGACAACAAAAACCTCGATGAGGCATTGGAGGATGGGGATGTTCATCTTCCTATGTGCAGTAGGATGCTACACTAATATATTCTACTTCTATAGTGGATAAAGAAACTAAGCCTTGTTTCTTACTCAACCAAGAAACCAATCTTCTGCCCAGAAAGAAAGCACCTCCACTAGTAGTCTTCTGGTCATCCACACAACTAGCTCAATTTGCATCGGTATAAGCATTCAAGGTGAAATTATCACCCTTGGGATATCATAAGCCATAATTTGGTGTACCTTTAAGATATCTAAATATCAACTTTACTACTATAACATGTGCCTCTTTAGGATCTGCTTGAAATATGACAACTAAAAATATTGCATGCATACTATCTGATCCGGTAGTAGTTAGATACAATATCCCACCAATCATAAATCTATAATTTTCTTTTATCAGTTTTAGTAGATTCATCATCTTTACTCAACTTACATCCAGTTACCATAGGAGTACTAACTAGTTTGGAGTTATCCATTCCAAACTTCTTCAACAGTTCTTTTACATACTTAGATTGTGAAATGAATATCCCCTTATCAGTTTGATTTACTTGAAGACCAAAAAAGAAATTCAACTCACCAATCATGGACATTTCAAATTCTTTTTGCATTTCTTCTGCAAATCGTTTACACATTCCTTCATTTCCATCAAAGATGATATCATCAACATAAACTACCACTACCAACACTTTCTTACCTTGCACTTTGAATTAAAGATTATTATCAGCAGAGCCTTTGTTGAATCCTTGTTGTGTCAAGTGTCTATCCAATCTTGTGTACCAAGCTTTGGGAGCTTCCTTCAATCCATACAATTCCTTCTTCAACTTACAAACCATATCCAATTTGTCAGATAACTGAAATCCTTTAGTTTGTTACATGTACACTTCTTTCTCCAATTCACCATTCATAAATGTTGACTTGACATCCATCTAATATACTTCGAAGTTATTGTGGGCATAAAATATTGTGGAAGATTGTTGAGAATGCTAATGTGAAAGTTGATGAGGACATGCACAAATATTTCTTCAATAGGTTTGTGCATGTCCTCATCAACTTTCACATTAGCACTCTCAACAATCTTCCACAATATTTAATTGAAGCATCTATATGCTTTGCTAGTGGTAGAGTACCCAAGAAAAATCCCTTCATCACATCTAGCATCAAACTTTCCAAAATTTTCATCATCTCTTTTAATGTAACATATACTTCCAAATACCTTAAAGTACTTCATAGTAGGAGTCTTACTAGTCCATAACTCAAAAGGAGTATTTGTGTTGTTGCCTCTAATCTGAGCTCTATTAAGAACATAAACAATAGTGTGTATTGCCTCTCTCCAGTACACATCTGGTATGTTTGATTCCTTCATCATGGTTCTTGCAGCTTCCTGTACCATCTGGTTTTTCCTCTCAACTACCCCATTTTTCTAAGGGGTCCTTGGAGCAAAAAATTGTCTTTTTATGCCATGCTCTTCACAAAATGTATTAAATTCACTAGAAGTGAATTCTCCACCTCTATCAGATCTCAAACATTTAATTCTTAGGTTCACTTCATTTTCCACTCTTGCTTTGAACACCTTAAACCTATCCAAAGCCTAAGTCTTTTATCTAAGAAAAGAAACCCATGTCATTCAAGAATAATCATCAATAAGGAGCATGAAATACTTGTCACCATTTAGGCTTCCTATTCTAGTCAGACCATAGAGGTCAATATGAATTAATTCCAACATTCTGGAAGTAGATTGCTCTTTTCCCTTAAAACTACATCTTGTTTGTTTCTCCAACTAAGAACTTCTATAAATAGTATTAGTAGGCTTTATGATTCTAGGCAGACCTTGAAAATAATCTCTTAAACTAATCTTGACTAGATTATCAAAGTTTACATGTCCCATTATCTAGTGCCATAACCAACTTTCATTGACTTGAGATACAAGGCACTAGCCATCAACACCCTTAAGTTGATAGATGTTTCCATGAGTTCTCCTTCCAGCAACAACCATATCTCTAGATCCTTTTTTGATTTTGAAGGTATTATTCTGAAACGCAAGTTTAAAACCATTGCTACACATCTGTCCAACACTCAAAAGGTTATGCCTCAAACCATTTACATAATATACATTATCAATGTTGTGAATTCCATCAAAACTAATAGAACCTTTTCCAACAATCTTCGCTCCTGAATCATCACCAAACATGACCAAACCACCATCATACTTTTCAATTTTAGTAAACTTACTTTTATCTCTAGTCATGTGATTACAACATCCACTGTCAATCACCTAATAGTCTAGATCCTATCTAGCATGAAAGGAAATGATCAAAGTACCTTCCATCTCATTCTTTTTTTTCTCTAGAGCATTCTTTCTTACACATTCCTAGGGTTAGCAAACATAGATTTATTCTCCAAAGCTAAAAACAAGCATTCACTATCATCACCCTCATAATCAGATTCATCATTAGAGATTTTAGCTTCTTCTTTAACATAATACAACTTCTTATGTTTCTTATCCTTCCTATCCCTATCTTTGTGATCCTTTTTCTTATTATGCACATCTCTATTCAGACATCTTGAAGCATAATGACCAATATTACCATAACTAAAACATTTAAAGGGAAACATACCTTTATACTTACCAGTAGGTTTCTTCAACTTCTTGGTAAAATTCTCTTCCAACTTATCTAAATCATCTCTAGTATTTTTTTCTTTAAATGAAATTTCTATCTTTTCCTCCTTTCAAAAATTTCTCATCTCAAATGCAGTCAAGGTGCCAAATAGCTCTTCTTTAGTATACTTCTTAGGATCATACATTTCTTCAATAACTGAGATCTTATCACTATAACACTCTGGTAGGGTTATTGGGATCTTCTCAATTATATCTTCATTTGTTAGTTTACCACCTTGATTCCAAACATCATTTGATGCAAATTCAAACCTATGGAAATAGCTTGCAAAATATTCATCCTCTTCCATTTTCAAATTATCATATCTCAATAGTCTTTTAGGTCTTGTAACCAAGAGAAATGATATGTCCTCTCATCTGCACTTTCTAGTCACTGTAATTGGATCCATCAAACATATAGATTCCCAAATTATGTGCCATTGACTCTTCCTTAAGTGATTAAGATCTACACTAAGAAATTAAATCTCTGATACTAATTGTTAAAATTCATAGGACAAATGAGAGGGGGGTGAATCAGTTGTCATCAAATTTAAACTCAAAACTTCAACACTTATTAATTTCATAACCACACTGTTCTATTATTAAGTATGAACATGATATATAGATAACAGATAGAAAAATCAACACAAAGAACACCAAATTTTACATGGAAAACCCAATGAGGGAAAACCCACGGTGAGGATTAACTCACAATATAAAGAGATAACAAAACAAAATATAAAGGCTCACTACTAAGGGCTCACTTCTTAGAAGAGGACTCACTGCCTAGATACAAAGGCTCACTGCCTACAAAAAGGACTCACTATCCAACATGGAGGCTCACTACCAACTAATACAAAAGAAAACAAAAGATCCACCACAATAATTTACACACATCTACAACATTGAGCAGAAAATTATAGAAACCTTTAGCTCACTACCTTCAGCAATCTAACACAATGAAGTATTGCTACCTAAAATCACTTTCACACAACTGTTACCTTCACTTGTGGCTTACTTCCTTACTTTGCATCATCTAAATCTTCACAACTTAACTTGTATTTATACCATCTTCAACCTTAGAAACTTTCTCCAAGGTCGGTCACATAAGCTTCATTTCATAAATACAAATTAGGTCAACAACTCAACATTCCCATGGTGGAAAGGAATAAGAGTGGACCAATTAAACACTTAACCAAGACCAAAAATAATGTCTCAGATCAACCACATGCTTCCTTAATTTAATTTAATTCTTCATATGAAATGTAAACACGAGCTTAGCCAAACCTAATGAAAACACAAATGAACATTGATGTACACACTTTCCATCAAGAAGATAACATGAAAATGATGTAACATAATTCACCATGCATGAGAACACATCTTACGTTCCTTTAGATACATCCACAACAAGTGTAACATCCTTTGAACACCAAAATTCTTCCATCAGTCCATCTGGACTGTGTAAACACACAAAGCAACTCTGAAACTTCACTTCTAGATCACCAAACCACAAGCATCTTTTCTAGAACCTAGAGAACACCATTACATAACATATTCTAGATCCACAAGACCTAAAACAAAATAGCGGAGGACTGCAAAGCAGAAATATTTCTCTAAATCCAAAGACAACTAACTATGCTAGAAGAGTTTAGACACCAGTGAACACAAATTTCACATTCCATTAAACTAGAAGCTACAAATTAGTAGATATCATCATCATATTACCAACAACAACCCTTCAGATCCATACAAGCATAGGATGAACATAGGAGAAACATGGAGAACATACCAGAGCACATTCTGAATGCACACATAACTTTGACTTCACTCTTTATTAAATTTCTCAAAAGCACTTGGAAACCCATCATTTTAGCACATCTCTAACATAATAAAGATAGTTCCATGTACTCACAACATCTAAATAGCATCTCAACTATACATGCACAATCTATAACATACTGAACTATGTTGACATCAATGACAACATTAATGACAACACCACCAAACTTTCTCATACTTGCAATAGATTTATCAGTCATCCACATCAGCAATCAAGATCATATCATCATCTCAAATTTCATGCGTGTTGATTTCATCTTTTGGAGCTAACATTGTGATGTAGGTTTCAAGCATTTAAGCATCAATAAATCAAGCCAATTCATGCAAGATCCAATCCTTAGAGTGATGAGTTTGAATTCATTCCTCTAAGGGAAGCCATTAAGGGTTTGGTGCATTGTAATTGGTTTTGTTTATTCATCAATTCCTTCATTTTGTCATTATTTCATTATCATGGTTTAATTACCAAACATGGGGTTTAAATAAGGCAAACCCCCATTCACCCAAACCAAACATTTTTGCTTCTCTCTTTGTATGTGCGGACTTATACGTGAAGAAGGACTAAAAAATGATCAAAGGAGAAATTTTGCAAAGTTGCATAATTTTTCATCATTTTGTCAAGCTACAAAAACTCATTTACATATTTTATTTCTAGCTTTCCAACAATCAAACTTGGAGAAATTAGAAGCTTAGATCTAAGATCAAAGGATTGGAAAATTTTATTTTGGAGCCCTAGTCAAGGACCCATTCACCAAAGGGTGATCCTATTGAATGCACAAGATAACTAAGAGGTGAGGGGTGAATCATTTGTACATTAAAAAATAAAAACCCTTATTAACATTCAAATATGAATTAGTCCTTAAACCCTTAACAACCATTTAAACCCTTATCATGCATTAGTTGAATGTAAACATAAGAAAAAAGAATGTAAACACATCCAACACATGAGAACACTGAATTTGCATGGAAACCCTATGTAGGGAAAAACCACATTGGGGATTAGCTCACAATATAAAGCAATTGCAACACCAAATATAGTAGTCTCACTACCCAAAGAGAAAATAAGGGCTCACTGCCAGATTAGAAAGAAGAAGAAAGAAGATTTTTATAATGATAAATTCATCTCAGAGCAACAAAAAAGTTCCACCACTACTTCACCAAAACATTAACACTTTCTCTCTAGAATGTAGACACCTTCTACTCACTACTTCCAATAGTCTTAGGCATTAAAGATCATATTGCATTTCATACTTTCACACTTCACATTACACACACCACTCATATATACCATCTTCAAATCTTGAAAATAATTCACAAGATCGACTATGCACCTCAAACATGCAAATTCAAATTAGGTTGGCACAAAACCATTATATAGTGCAAAGGAATGAAGGTGGACCACAACACACCTTAACTCAAACACAAACATACACATACATTTCATGCCACACTTCCAAAAACATTGAAGCATATTTGTAATTAGTGTAAACACCCAAGGTCAGTTCAACATGTGTTAACACCATTAAGAAATTAAGTAAATGCTTCCTTTGATTCAAAGATGAATCATGGACCACACAAAAAACTTTAACACAATATATAATGTTCAATCAACACCCTAAAATCCAAAAAATCCTTCGCAACATCATACACCAAAAGAAAATATTCATTCTACACAACCAGCTAACCTTCCACACACTGCAACACCTAAATCCAACCTTACAAAGCACTAAAAAATGAACAACTCAGACTGAAGATAGATATTAGCCATATAAGCACACTTCCAGATCTGCAAGACTAGAAACCAAAGTGTGGAGAAATACATAGCAAAACCATTTCTCCCAAACAACATTGCTTACATAGTTCACACACTGGTAAACACAACATTCTTTGCACAATGATCCAAAACCTAAAACACTAGATATAACTCCTTTGATCAACATATCTTAATCAAATAGACAGATCTTTAACCATGAAGAAATGTGGAGCATAACATTGAACACCACTCTATCACACTAAACACTCTTCACCACACTGTTTCCTCTTTTATTTAAATTTTCTTAAAATCACTTGGAAATCAAGCACCACAAACACATTCTCATCATTTGGAACACTTCTACAACATCTCAACCACACAAGAGGTTGAACATCACCAACTCATACTCATCAAAGAAACACTAGAGGTTGACATCAGTGATACTAATAATGACAATATAATGCAACCAATTGAAAAGTATCTTCATAGACTTCCAACAATCTTCCCATAGACTTGTTGGCATCAATGCAACAACAAAGATCTATTGACATAAATGACAAAAAAAACTTCCAACAATCTCCCCCTTTGTCATTGATGGAAACACATGGAAAAACCATAAAAAAAAAACTCTAATCACCAACTCATATACTACACCACAATGCATACTGCTCCCTCTTACATAAGCTTATACTTTTCATCATTTAATCTTTCTCATTTTCTCTCCCTCTTATTTCATATAGATTTTTAGTTAAATATCTCTCCCCCTTTGACACGCCAATGTAAAAGGGTGTCCCACTTGTATCTCTCCCCCTTTGACATTAAACATACATGCATTCTCTCCCCCAAAGGAAACACCTATAAGGGATAACAATTTCTTTGCAACTACCTTTTCTTTTACTACACTCTATTTTCTTCACACCTTCTCTACACACTACACAATACACTTCACTAACTAGCAACAAATACACATATACTTTGACACAACTAACAAAGGAAAACACCTATATATCACACAATGAAAACACTTACTCCCCCTAATTGAAACAACCAACAATGCCACAACCTACTTCCCCTAAGAGGTAGCCACCAACATTAGTCTAGAATAAGGAATGAATCTTGAGATCCACTGGACTGATGCATATCCTTATACATTTAGTTGAAATAAGGAGGGGCAATGACCCCCAACTTCTCCCAAACATAATCAAAAGCATCCTTATGAAGAGCCTTCATGAAGATATCTACAACTTGATCCTTAGTAGGCACATACTCCAACTTCACCTCATTCTCTGCAACCTTCTCTATAAAAAAGTGACACTATATTGAAATATTCTTTGTCCTTGAATGTATTGTCGGATTCTTTGAAATATTAATAACACTTTATTATCACAAAATATAGAAATAGGTTCATCATATTCCACTCTAATATCTTTCAAAGTTTGCTTCATCCATAACACCTATGTGCAACATGATGCTACAACAATTTATTTTTTCTTTGTAGTAGATAATGACACTAAATCCTACTTCTTGCTTAGCCAAGACACCAATCTGCTTCCAAGAAAGAATGCACCACAACTTGTACTCTTTTTGTCATCCACACAACTTTCCCAATTTGCATTAGTGTAAGAATTTAAAGAGAAATTAGTATCCTTTAGATACCACAAGCTATGTTATGAAGTGCCCTTTAAGTATCATAATATCCTCTTCATTGCTGCCACATGTGACTCTTTGGGATCTTCTTGAAATCTAGCCACAAAATAAACCGTGTGCATGATATTCAATCTAGTAATAGTTAGATATAGCAATCCTCCAATCATTGATTTGTACTTACTCTGATCAGCCTTAGGATTTTCTTCATTCTTACTTAGTTTACAACCAGTAATCATGGGAGTACATACCGATTTAGAGTCTTCCATCACAAACATCTTCAACATTTTCTTGACATAATTAGATTGTGAAATGAATATCCATTTCTTTTTCTAATTCATTTGAAGTCTGAGGAAGAAATTAGTCTCCCAAAACATATACATTTCAAACTCTTTTTGGATCTCTTCTGCAAATCTCTTACACATGCTTTCGGGTGATCCCACAATACTAGTTTACAATTTTTGGCCAAACTGGACACTAAACTGATTTTTTCTAACTAAATCTTCATTTTTGGGCACCTATAGCAGCTAAACCGTGAGGAATTTGAAGATGATGCAAACTAGTGATTTGTGACATTTTGTCTGTAGATTCTAAATATATTGTTTTTAAAATTTTTTCAATCATATTGCACTTCTTTTTCCATCTCCTTCGAAAACTAGTTTTTTCTTTAAACACCATTTTTAAGGAGTGACGCTCACCATATAACACAATTTTTTTTCCATGAAGGATAAAATTCTAATTTTTTCGAATTTAGATTTGTAACTATGATATCTAGTGCTTACAATTGGTTTCATAGTTTTTTATTGAATATTTTTTTCCTTAATCAAGTTTCAAAGTCAAACCAATTATAATTTAGACATAAGCGGACTGCATAACACATAACTTTTTTTGTATGTATCAAAATTCATTTTTTTTGTTTTTGTTCGATCAAGGACTTCAATATCTGGTGCACTCATATTTTTCAAATTTTATTTGATAATATTCTATTTTTCCACATGTGCAGAACATAGAGCTTGATTTTTGGTGAAGAACCTACATTCACAAGAAAGAAAAATAAATATAATAATAAAATTAAATTTATTTAAAATTATACTTTTTGGGAAGCTTATAATAAATACTACATAATTAAAAAAATTAAAAATTAAATGACTTCATTTGATCCCCCAAAAGGTAAATCAAAGGTGGTTTTTTATCAACATTTTGATAGGTGTACAAGAGACTTTGTTATAGGTATGGTTTAAAACTAGCAAGGTTCTATCCAAAGGGGTTTGATTTAACGTTGTTTGATCAAACCCATTGGAATGCTTTAAATGTAAATTTTTAAGGCTTAAATCATTACATTTTCTAAAAATATGTGATTTTAGCAAAAATCAAAATCTCACAGAAATTGTAAACTAGCTTTGTGGGATCACCCTTTCTTTACCTCCAAATATTATATCATCAACATTCACAACCACAATAAAGATTTGATCTTTTTCAACTTTGAAATATAGATTATGTTATCTGTGGTATCTTTATTTAATCCTTACTGCAACAAGTACCTATCCAATCTTCCATACCAAGCACTAGGAGCTTGCTTGAGTCCATATAATGCCTTCTTCAATCTATAGACCATATCAGTATTATTTGATAAGTGAAAGGCTTTTGGCTATTGAATATAAACCTCCTCTTCCAATTCACCATTCAAGAATGTAGACTTCACATCCATTTGATAAAATTTGAAATCCTTATGTGCTACAAAATCCAAAATATCCTAATAGCTTCCATTCTTTCCATCGAAGAAAATGTCTCCTCAAAATCTATTCCTCCTACTTGTGATTAGCTTTTACACACAAGTCTTTCCTTTTTTCTTACCACCTCTCCACTCTCACTCAACTTGTTCTTGAATACTCAGTTTGAATCATATTCTTGTTTGCTTCTCTTGGGAAATGTTCCCAAGTATTATTCTTCTCAATCTATATTAGTTCTTATTCTATAGCTTTTATCCAATATTCATCTTTGCATGCCTCAATCACTATTTTAGGTTCAACTTTGGAAAGTAAACATAAGTTTACTTGTTCTTCTATCATAGCACTCTTTCTTCTTATCAACACACCTCTAATCTTGTCACCAATGATCTAATACTCTGAATGATTCTTTTGCACATACTTAAGGGATTCAAGGATCCTTTTCAAAGATGCTTCCTCTTCAACCTCCACTTCTTTTTCATTACCTTCATCTTTCTCTTCTTCTCTATAAGAGGAATCATCTAATTCATATCCATCTATCATCACTAATTCTTTTTGTAATTCTTCATCCACTTTGACATTTCACTTTCAACAATCTTTTTTTAGCCTCTTGTTGTAGCACCGGTAAGCCTTGCTTCTTGTATAACATCCATGGAAGAGTCCTTCAACAAAACTTGCATCAAACTTTCCTAATTTTTTTTCATCTCTTCTGATATAGTATTTTCTTCCAAACACTCTAAAATATTTCATAGTAGGGGTTCTTCCATACCACAACTCATAAGCTAGAGTCTCTGAACTATTTTTCATTGCTTATGCTCTATTATGTATGTAGATTGTAACTTATGAATAACTTCTTTTGAATAGACATCCATTATATTTTCTTCCTTCATCATTTTCCTTGTTGCTTAATGGATAGTCATATTCTTCCTTTCCACAACTCTATTTTGTTGAGTCCTAGGAGCTGAAAAATGACTCTTTATTCCATGATCTTCACAAAAAGTGTTTAAATCATTAGAGGTGAACTCTCCACCTCTATCAGATCTCAAACATTTGATCTTCATATCTACCATAGCTTTGAATGCCTTAAATTTATCTAAAGCTTTGGATTTTTCTTTAAGTAAAGTAACCCTTGTCATTCTAAACTAATCATCAATTAATAGCATGAAATACCTATCACCTTGAATTTTTTTTATTCTAGTAGGTCCATAAAGATCTATATGCACCAACTCCAAAGGATTGATAGTATATTGTTCTTTGACTTTGAAAATCTTTCTAGCTTGCTTCCCAATCTAACATTCCCTATAAAAAACATTGATAGGCTTTGTAATCTTAAGCATATCTCTTATAGATTGATTTAAATTGATCCTCACTAGGCTATCAAAATTGATGTGACTCATTCTCCTATGTCGTATCCAACTTTCATTAATCATACTCATAAAGAATTGACCATTTCCAACCTTAATTTGATAAGCATTTCCATTTATCCTTCTTCTTGCTACAACCATAGTTTTGAAGTCTTTTCTAATCTCATATCCATTGTCCTAAAACACATGATTATATCCTTTTCTACACATTTTTCCTACACTCAAAAGGTTATGCTACAAACCCTTAACATAAAGAACATCACCTATGTTATGGTTTCCATCAAAACTGATTGATCATTTCCCATATATGTTAGCAAATTTATCATCACCAAACATAACAAGACCTTCAAATTTCTCAAGTTTAACAAACTTACTCTTATCACCTATAATGTGATTTGAGAATCCATTATCAATGATCTAGTTGTTCTTCTCCTCTCTAGCATGAATAGCAGTCACCATTGCTCCTCCAACTTTATGACCTGCTTCTAGACCAATTTCCTTCATACATATCTTAGAGTTAGTAGAGTTAGTTCCAACATTTAGAACCATGAACAAGGATTCATCATCTTCATCATCTAGATAATTAGATTCATCATCAGATATACTAACATCTTCTTTAACATAATAAATTCTCCTAATTGATTTTCCTTTATTCTCCTTAGGTCTACCTCTTAAATATATAACAAAACATCTTGAAGCATAATGACCAATCTTTCCACAGTTAAAGTATTTGAAAGGTAACTTACCTCTATATTTTATAGTGCCATTGTTTAAATTTCCTCACAAATTTTTCTTCTAACTCATCAAATTCATTCAGGTCAGATTCCTCATTCTTCTCTACTTTGCAAAATTTAAAAGTAGTCTCCCTTTCGACATCACTTGGATAAAACTCTTTCAATTCAAAAATTAGTTAATGCACCAAACAATTGATTTCTAGAATAATTATTTAAATTTTGAACTTCTTCAATTGCAGAAAGTTTATGACTATAAGATTTAGAAAGAGTTCTAAGTAACTTCTTTACCACCTCTGATGGAATTGACAACTTCACCCACTCTATGCAAGTAGCTTTTAATATCTTCATCTGTTTTCATCCTTAGGTTTTCAAACTTGATCTTTAGATTTTGCATCTAAGCTTGCTTGACCTTATAATCTCCTTCATAGATTCTTTCAAAAAATTTCTAGATTTTACCAACAATTTTAAGACCCATAACTTTCTCAAGTTTTGAATTAGAAAGACCACTCAAAAGAGCATACCTCACTTTCCCATTTTTCTCATATTCCTTGATCTCATCATCAGTACTCAGACCATTTGTAGGCATTGTATATCAAGTTTTAATAGATTTTCAAACTCCAAACCCTAAAGAAATAAGGAGACCTTCCATCCTCATCTTCCAAAATGCATAATTAGACCCATCAAATAAATGAGCCTCCTTCTTGTGTGCCATCCTAGATATACCTCAAGTGGTTGAGCTTCCTTCCAAGGAACCTTGCACTGATACCTATTGTTGAAAGAATAAGACAAGTGAGAGGGGGGATGAATTACTTGTACATTAAAACATCAAAAACCTCATTAACATTCAGATCTGCATTAGTCCTTAAACCCTAAACAACCATTTAAACCCTTATCATGCATTATCTAAATGTAAGCATAAGAAATAGTAATGCGAACACATCCAACACATGAGAACACCATATTTACGTGGAAAACCCAAGTAGGGAAAAAACCACATTGAGGATTAGCTCACAATATAAAGTAATTGCAACACCAAATACAATAGGCTTATTGCTAGAGGGCTCACTACCCAAAGAGAAAAAAATGGCTCAGTGCCAAATTAGAAGGAAGAAGAAAGAAAATTGTTACAATGAGAAATCCATCTCAAAGAAATAGAAAAGTTCCACCACTCCTTCACTATCTAATATTCACACTCTCTCTATAGAATGTAGACACCTTCTTCTCATTGCTTCTAGTAGTCTCAAGCATTAAAGCTCGTACTTCATACTACATTTTCACACTTCATATCTCAACACTTCTCATTACACACACCACTCATATATCTTCCATGAACTAAACACTTATATATACCATCTTCAACCTTGAAAAAAATTCACAAGGTTGGCTATGCACCTCAAGCATGCAAATTCAAATTAGGTTAGTACAAAAATATTCCACAGTGGAGAGGAACAAAGGCATACCACAAAACACCTTAACTCAAACCCAAATACACATATACATGCCATGCCACATTTCCACAAAAATTGAAGCATATCCACTATTAGTGTAAACACCCAAGGTCAACTGAACTTGTGTTAACACCATTGAGAAATTAAGAAAATGCTTCCTTTAATCCAAAGATGACTAAAAAACCACACGTGACACTTTAACACAATCTATAATATTCCATTAACACCCTAAAATCCAAAAAATCCTTCACAACATCACACACCAAAAGCACATATTCATTTTGCACAACCAGCAACCTTCCACACACTACAACACCTGAATCCAACCTTGCGAAGGCCCAAAACACAAACAACTCATATTAAAGATAGATACTAGCAATATAAGCACACTTCTAGATCTGCACGACCATAAACCAAACTATAGAGAAATGTAGAGCAAAACCATTTCTCCCAAACAACACTTCTTATACAGTTCATACACTGGTGAACAAAACTTTCTTTACACAATGATCTAGAACTTGAAACTCTAAATATAACACCTCTAAACACCTTTGATCAACATATCTAAATCACACAAATAGATCTTTAGCCCTGAATAAATGTGGAGAAAAATACTAAACACCACTCTATCACACTAAACACTCTTCACCACACTATTTCCTCTTTTATTCAATTTTTTCTCAAAATCACCTAGAAATCAACCACCACAAATGCATTATTCTCATCTAGAGCACTTATACAACATCTCATCCACACAAGAGGTTGAACATCATCAAATCATGCTCATCAAAGAAACACTAGAAGTTGAAATCAATGATACTACTAATGACAACATAATGCAACCAATAAAAGAATCTTCATTGAATTCAAACAATCTCCCCATAGACCTATTGACATAAACTCAAAAAAATTGGATCTATTGACATCAATAACAATAAAAAATTCTGACAAAACCAGTCCTGTTATAGGCCCTAAAACCCACTTTTTATGATAAGTGCACACCATCAAATCCTTCTCAAATCTGCCTACAAATTGTCGCTTCTATTTTTGTTATCATAGAATTTTTCATTTCAAGTGTTATATCTCATATAATTCATTTAGTTAATGCACTTTAAATCATTACAAATCATTGCAAATCAGTCATTTTTCATAAGAAAGTGGAGATCCAAGGTCCAAAATAGGGTTGACTCACCTCAAGGTTGAAGTTCAATGCTATCCCTTTGTGATCTTGTCTCTTTCTAATGAAATTAGGGAAAGGTGTATTTGAATCCTAGGTCATTTCATTATTTTACATTTATTGAATTCATTCCCCGTTTTCCCACCATTTCATTTCGGTGAACCCAACATTGTACATCATAAATTTTGAATTGGAAGTCTTGAAAACCCTAGATCTAGGATTTTCATTAGTTTGTTTTACATCTCATTTAGGGTTTCAAAATTGTATTTTTCATCATTTAAATTCACAAAAATTCAAAAATATTGCATATTATTCTACATAAGGGTTTCTTTGTATCATTTATATCAAAAAATTCAGTCAAAATTACATCTCAAAAATTTTCATTTTGTTTTCCTTTTTACCGTCAAATTGCATGTGAATTTAATTATCAAATTCTAGAAATTTGTAAATGAAAGAATTTGTTTTCGACCTTAAATAGAGAACTTAAACATTAACTCATAAAATAAAATAAAAGACATGTTCACCCTTGGGTGAACCTATCCTTATTTATAGTTATTTTTTCACATTTTTGGGCATAAATTTGTCTGTCTTATTTATTTCTTGATGTTTAAACATCTAAACTTCAATTTTAGAAGTTCATTTAAGTAAATTGATAAAAACAAAGGAATTGTTCAAAATTATAATTTTCATTCAAAAGACATCATTTTCAAGTTTTTGCATTCTAAAATAAGTAAATCTCATATGTTAGATCTAAAAAATTGCAATATCTTTTCTTGCTTTTTTCTATTTTTGGGTACACTTTTGGTTTGGTGAAACTTGTATGAGTATTACAACCTGGTGTCCTATTTATAATACTAAGGTGAGATGTAGTTTGATACTCATGGAATCCCATGTTGGTACATCCACTATGGATCTTGGGTTTTCCAACTCTTTCACTCATAGTGTGGACACTAGTCAATCCATGTTGGAATCCATCCCTGAAATCATGTTCTATGACTTCCAATTCTATTGATGATGAGCCCATTGTTACTCATGTCCCTTAAGAGAAGCTAAAAAAAATGGATGAAGCCTTAGAAATATTACAGGACTTTGTGAGTGCTGAATATATTACCGGTACTATGGTTCTTATCATAGATAACATGAGGAAAATGCTTGATAATGAAAACGGATTAGAGATTATGCATAGCCTATCTCACATCATTGATAATCATGTTCCTACATTAAATAGTTATGCCAAAATTTTTGGATACACCCAAATTTAATGTGGAAATCAAATTCCTCTCCCTTCAACCACAACCTCTATTCCTACATACACTAATTCAACTATTACTACAACAAGGAAAACAACTAGCAACATCAATCCAACTTTAGGTATTTCTACTAGGAATCCTTATAGATTTGTGAATTCAAACATCATATCTCCTAACCCATCACCTCTCACAAACTTTCAATTCACTTGTCCTCCCAACACGTATACACATCCACCATATTCACCTCCTTCCCAAAACACAACCAATGATTCCGTCCTCAACCAACTTTTGTAAAATGTTTCATCCCTCCAACAACAAAATTCCACATTGAACCAAAATCAAAATAGGAAACCTTCACAATATGTATAATGAAGCCCATTATCATTGGATATATGTAGAGCACAAATGCAACAAGGTATATAGATTCCTATATTTGAGAAATATGGTGGTAAAGGAGATCCTAGTAACCATGTCTCAGTGTACACAACATTATGTAGTGACTTCATTTTTCAAGACAAGCTCTTGGCTAAGATTTTTCCTAGGACCTTAAAATATACAACCTTATAATTTTTTTTCTCTTAATTGAATAACTTAATTCATTCATTCAATGACTTTTTTATGCCTTCCTTAACCATTTCCAAGTGCACATTGGTCCCAAGATGGCCTTACCTAATTTAATGCAATGTAAACAAAAGGATGATGAAAAGGTCATTGATTTCATAGCATGTTATCAATTTATTTACTCACAAATCAACATTAAGATTCTTGATGCGCCAATATTCAAATAATTTTCATTATTAACTTGCACAAAAAGATCTAAGATAAGCTTGGGATAATGAAATTCCACTCCTTCACCCACTTGTGCATGGATCTACATGCCTATCAAAATTTGGATAGTCATCATGAAGCAAAAAATTCTTCCAATTGTCCTGGAAAATACTAATCCATGTCTCATAATAATTTCCAACCATTCAAGAAACAAAATAAGGGATTTATACAAATAGATCCACCTCAAAAAAGTCAACATGCTGAGTCTCAAGTAGTTGTTAAAAAACCAACTCCATATCAATTCAGGGAAAAGAATAGGCAATTTACCTCATTACCCGATACCCTTCATTCCATCATGTTGCAACTCTTGGGTAAGAACCTAATTACCTTAACTCCCATTAGAGATCTTGATACAACTAAGCCTTTACCTTCAAACTATAACCTAAATATCTTTTTCCATTATCACTGAAAAAATGGACATGATATAAAATAATGCACGTGTCTTAAAAATATTGTGCAAGACCTCATTGATTCTAATCACATCAAGTTGGGTGGTGTTAATGATCAAGTAAATAAGTTTGTTGCCCCTCCCAACCAAAACTTATAAATATTTACCAATCCTTGATGCCAAATCAATCCATTTCTTTTATGAAAGCTAGTTATACTAAGAATGATGTGATGAATGTTGACAAACTATAAGACATGACTAATGATAACATGAGAGATTATGGAGATGATTTGACAGGTATGGTCAACCTCACTAATGTTCAACCTTGTAAAGTCCAAACCAACTTGTCTATGGACATTTATTTCTCACAAAATGACATAATAAAACATGCACTCAATGGTCCTCTTTACATCACTCGAAGAATCAATGACAAGCCTACTAATGGGATATTAATTGATCCCATATGTGTAGAGAATGTGATCACTAAGGAATTCTTATTTGTGCATGAAATTTACCATGATTATTATGAACAATCGAAAGCACGGATCAAAACACATTATGGTTTTTCTCACCCTATGATAGGTTCGATCACTCTCTCATTAAAAATTGGACTGAAGCAATTAGATGTCTCATTCTCCATCATCCCAATGTTATTAATTTTGTTTGAAGTTAGGCTATCCATGGCTACACTCCATTTATGTTGTCCTATCAATAGTTCATAGATGCTTAAAATTTTCATTTGGAAATGAAATTTTTACTATGCATCATAGTGGTTTAAATCCTTTGTCTTACCTTGGTAACTTTTCATTGGATTCATTTTTTCTTGAACCTATGAAACCTATAAATCCTTATGAAGACTTATTTTTCAAATCTTGTCAAAAGTTCAAGGCAAAGCACATAGCAGAATTATCCCTTAGTAATTTATTCTTTAGTCTATGAATGTTCTACCTTCCCAACCTATCATTAATGAATGTATGATTGAACCAAAATTCCTTCCAAGTAAGCAAGAAAAATCCACCACAATTCCTCTACCCATATCCTATAAGAGACCAAGAGATAACCATACAACTCCTTTGGTGCCTCCTAAAATCAAACAAGTTTATAAACCTAAAAAGAAAGTGGTTTCCCAACCCTCGATAGTTCCTTTTGTTCCTCCCTTGTGGGAAGAAAAGAAACCAACGATTGATAAACCCACTCCTACACCATCACAACTTGAAAACCATGCAAGAAGAAAATAAAATACTAAAGAGTGTCTATTGTAAATTTCATGCTATTGCTCATCAATTAGAAGAAAAGAACATACCAAAAAATCAAGATAAAAATCTAACTCAAACAAAGCTTGATGATTCTCCACCTTTGCCACAAAAAAAATGTGAACCTATAATGGATATTGTCACTATAACTCTTGTTGTGATTAACTTGGATAATGATTATTAGAAATATTATTAAAATTGATGAGGAAGTGTATAATGAGCTGAATTTTTTATTTTCCTCTTCCATGAACTTAGATGGGTGCAACAGTGATGATCCTCCTAAAAAGAATGCATCACCATGTGTTAAACCTAGTGATTGTCCTAGTATGGAACTTTTTTTTGCCCCTTTGGCTAGTTATCTAACTTCCATACATAAAGAGAATGATTGGAATACACACGACTTGCTTTAGGTTGGCTCACATGTGGCATACTAGTCTTTTCAAGTTGTCTTATTTCCATGTTCTTTACAATTGTATGTGTGTAATGTGATCCCTCGTATCATGTTGCTTGGTGTGTCTTTATGTTTGTGAGATTTTCTTTGGATGTGATGTAGAGGAAGGATTAGCTAACTCAAAACAAACCCAAGAGGCAGATTAGGGCTTGGTTCAAAACTCAACTCCATTGATGCTCCTAGATTCAGTTTCATGGGTAATAAAAAAAAGCTTCATAAAAGGACTTGGTTCAACAATTTGATGCATAATTCATGCCACCACTTGAAAATGAAAGAATATTCATCATGATACAACATTAAATCAACTCCCAATCATTATAAATACCGTACATATCGTACAATCTATCAAAATGTGCTACAACTACAGAAAAACACCCAAAAACTTCATTCCATTCACTCCAAGTTTGAAAAATCCATACAATAATGCTTTCCTTTGACCATTTAATCATATTCATTCTTTTCCAAAAATTTACAATTGATTCCCATGTTCTAAAAATTGCATGTAACTGAAAACCACATTTTTGACAACTTTCTACAAAAATTTGTATGATAATTTGGCAACTTTTGACAAATTTCCAACTTTTCCCACCAATGACTAAATCCAAAACCAAAAATGAATTGAATACATAGGAGATGGTCATAAATAACATTATTAACCACTAAGATCCATTTTCAACCCAAAATTACAAAAAATACAAAAAATGAGCAATAATGAAGCACCTAGTGCCCCTACACTATAGTCCCAAGGGGAAGAAAAATTTGAGTTCCATCTCAAATGATGGTATGATTTTATTTATCTTCTTCCAATTTTGTTGTAGCCTTAGCTTTCCTTTGACAAACTCTTGACCTTCTCCATGCTTGGTTTGATCATCTCTGTGTTTCTTGGTTTACACTCTTTTCATTCTCTTTTTCTTCGTGCATCTTCTCTTTCTTATCAGCTTCTCTGCTTAAAGACTCCAAAATTCTATTTTTTTTTCATGCAACTCATTGTTGTTGTCCATTTTTTCATCCTCTTCATTTTCTCTATGTTATACACTTTTACAAATATTAGTATCAACTTGCATTAGATAAAAAGCATGGGGACAATTTACCTCTTCACTAACTCCTTGTGCTAGTTGTCTTTCTTCTTCCTTGATCTCATCTATACCCATCTTCTTATCAATTGTTTGATCATCACCACCCTGCTGGTTTCTTAAATGTAACTCTTTCCAATTACCTTTGCATTTGTTTCTACTTGAGAACATTTTTCTTCTGTGACTTCTACATTTGCTTGAAAACACTCTTGATTGTCCTTCATGTCCATTTCAATGAATGTCTTTTTTTTCTTTGTGTCATCTTCTCTTTTAAAAGAAACCATCCTTTACTTTCTAATTTTATGAATAATCATCAATATGGACCACTTCACCTTCTTTCTTATTGGCCAATGGAAAACATTTTCTTGATATGCTTCCTCAAGATACTGGTATACTACTTTCGCAAGAGACTGTTGCAATTTTTTGTCAAACTCTACCAATTTTCTCTCAAACTCTTCATATAATTTTGTCTTCTTGACTTTCATCTTCCACTGCATCTTGCTACCCCTTCTCTTTTCTTTATTGCTTCTCATGATACCTCACCTAGGTTCCTTTCTTTTTCTCTTCACTACCTAGTCTTTTGGCATCCAGGTTCTTCTCTTCAACCTGTCAAAAGCAATACCTAGACTTCCAAAACTTCCCTTGCCCAGATCTTTGGGCTCTCAACATATTTTCCTAGACCTTTTAGGCTCTGATGCCAATTTGATGCATAGGAAGGATTAGCTAACTCAAAAAAAACCCAAGAGGCAGATTAGGGCCTAGTTCAAAACTCAACTCCATTACTACTCCTAGATTCAACTTCATGGCTACTAATAAAAGGCTTCATGAATAGACTTGGTTCAAAAAATTGAGATAGCATACATGCATGGAAGACCTGTCATGGGTATTACAACCTTGAATCACAAATAAAATGAGATGACAAACAAACCACCATCAAAGGAACTACAACTTTTGCAACGTTCAACCTAGGAAAGATGGTTCCAATATAAAAAAAGAAACCCTTAAAGAACATTAAAACCTCAATGAAAACTTGGGAGACCTTTCATCAAAATCTTAGAAATATTTCCAATGAGCTTTCTGGTGCATAGATGCAATCTAGACTCCTACATGATTGTTCAACAACATTTCCTTAACAGTCTTGACACAATTCTCTTGTGACAATCAAAATAAGACTCAAAACCAATCCTCCAATGAATTAAAAACTCTTGATATAGGTCTAAAAATACTCCTAAAACACTAATAAACACTCACCACTTCCAAACTTTGAGAAATAATGCATGGCTTTTAGCTACCAAGCACAAAATGAGAGTTTTACACTATTTTTCATGCTTAACTTGAAATGGACTGGTGATGATTCCTTCCAAACATGAGCATATTTGGACTTCTCACCTTGAAAATATTGAAGAAGAAGAAAAAATAGAATTTTAGGTGATTTTTTAGCATTTTTGAATGGTGGAATCAAAAGATATCACATTTTGAAAGCCCACGAGTTACCCTGGCTAGAGTTTGGGCAGATTTTAGAAAAACTGCTATATCTTCCTTATTACTTAATGAAAATTCATGCCACCACTTTAAAATGAAATAAGATTCATTAAAGTACATGAAATTGACTCCCAATTAGTATAAAGACTGTACATGTCATACAAGCTATCAAAATGTGTTGCAACTACATAAAAACACCCAAAAACTTCATTCCATTCACTCCAAGTTTGAAAAATCCATACAATAATGTTTTCCTTCAACCATTTCAAAATATTCATGCTTTTTCCAAGGGTGTTGTCATAATAGTGGTTTACAATTCCTGAGAGGAATGAATTCTAGCTGAAATCACACATTTTTAGAAACTATAATGATTTAAGCCTTTAAAAGTTCCATTTTAAGGATTCCAATTGAAGAGGGTTTGATCAAATCACCTTAGATCAAACCCCCTTGGATAGAACCTCGCTAGTTTTAAACCATACCTATAAATGCGTCTCCTTTACACCTATCAAAATGCTAATAAAAATCACTTTTGATTTAGATTTTGGGGGATCAAATGAATTCATTTAAAATTCATTTCAAATGATTATGGTATTCCTCAGAATAAGCTATCCAATGAATATAATTTTAATATGTTTTGGTTTTGTTATGTATTTGTTTTTAAGTTTTATTAAACATAGGCTTTTCATTGAAAATAAATTTATTTGTTCTTCACATGTGGAAAAATAGAAGATTATCAAAAAAATTGAAAAATATGAGTGCACCAGATATTGAAGTCCTTGATCCAACAAAAGAAATTAAATTTTGACATATACAAAAAAAGTTCGCTTTATACGATGGTGCTATGTGCGAATTGCAATTCGTTTGACTTTGAAACTTGATTAAGGAAAAAATATTCAATAAAAACTATCTAACCAAGTGGAAGCACTAGATATCAAAGTTACAAATCTAAATTTGAAATAATTAGAAGTTTATCCATCATGGAAAAAAGTTATGCATTATATGGTGTGCGTCACTTTTTAAAAATGTTGTTTTCTGAAAAAAAATATTTTGTGGGAGATGGAAAAAGAAGTGCAATTTGATTCCAAAATTTTGAAAAAATATCTTTAGAATCTACAGACAAAATTTGATGAGACTCTAGTTTGCACCATCTTCAAATTCCTCACAGTTTAGCCGCTATAGGTGCCCGAATGTGAAGATTTAGTTAAAAATAATAATTTTAGTGTCCAGTTTGGCCAAAAATTGTAAACCACTATTATGGGATCACCCCCAACCATTTACCATTGATTCCCATGTTCTAACAATTTCATGTAACTGAAAACCACATTTTTGACAACTTTCTAAAAAAAGTTGCATGACAATTTGGCAACTTTTGACAATTTTTGCAATTTTCCAACTTTTCCCACCAATAACTAAACCCACAACCAAAAATGAATTGAATAAATAGTATATGGTTTTAAATGACCTTATTAACCACTAAAGCCAATTTTCAACCCAAAATTACAAAAATACCAAAAATGAGCAATAATGAAGCACTTAGTGCCCTTGCACCAGGATGACCCTCGTTACTTCGTTGGTGCAAGAATACAAAGGAAGTGAACCCATCATAAAATTATTATATTTGTATCTCCATTATTTTATATGTTTTAGAAATTATATTTTCTTTGTTCTTGTGCTTTCCTTTTGGGGACAATGCAAGGCATTGAAACATTTAGGTCTCTTCCTTGTTGACCCAAAATCTTTTATTTTCTTTCACTCTCTATGTTTGATTATTTCATTTTGCTTATTGTTATATTAGTATTTTGGGAATGATGATGGTTTTGAGATCTATTATATTACTTTAGCAAAGACATGTGTTGAACCCAAATTTTTAGATCCCTTATATGTTGTCTTTGGGATCTCATTTGGGGACAACCCCTCTCCATGATGCAACTTTATTTGGAAACATATCATTGGAATGGGGCTTTCCAAATAAGCTCTCATGTATTCTTTTAACATTTGGAATTTACCATATTTCCACTTTGAAGTTATTTCTCACAACATGGTGTTTAGCAATTTCTTTAAAGTGGGGGCATACATTCCCCCACTCATTGTTTGCATAATTGTGTGACCTTTTGCAAAGTGTGGTCTTCTTAATTCATGTGACATGTCTTCTTGGTGGTGGAATTGGGCTTGATGTCCTATAAGAGTGTGACCTTTCTTGGCATATGGCATTCTTCTTGGTGTTAATGCTATGGTTTGCATTCCCTAAAGCGTGAATATTTTATTCCTTCGCTATTCCTCTCTTGGTGGTGATGTTAAGTGTGATGTTTCCTAAGGTGATACCTTTCATGTATTAAGAAAAACCCCTTTGCATTTAAAACTAGTTCATGACCACTGAGCATAATACAACTTGCTTACCAATGGTTTCCTTTTATTTTGAGTGTCTAGCATAATATATCTTGCTAGCCCTATGAAACCTTTAACCATTTTGTGTGGCCCTTTATCAAATTTATCAGGGAGTATAACTTTTGGTATGGTTGATGTATGGAAGGCCTATATACCTAGTGTTAATTTTCCATCTACCACCTTTTTGTCGGTACACACTAGATGGTAATGTGTTTCTCACCTTTTTTCCTTGGGGCTCACCTAGTGTATACTGGATTGCACTAGCCCTTGTGAGCATATCTGTTTGGATAAATAACTTATTCTTGATCCATACCTTTTGGACAAATAGTCGAGGCTTGATCCACCTTTTTCCTTTCTTCTTATATTAATTTTTACATTGTATGATTGTCTATTTTGTGTTGCTACTACATGCATGTGTCTCTTTGTGCCTTCGTTGGTTTATGAGATCTTAGATCTTGGGGGCTTGATCATCCTCATTGATCCTTGTCATCTAATCTTCCCAATAGTTGTACAATTAGACCTCTCTTGACTTATTTGTCAACTTTAGTGTGATTCTGAGCATAAGTTCACACTCTCACTAAAGTGGGGGCTACATGTAGTGTGGGAAATTGTATACCTTTACAATTTCACACTATGTTTGGGTCCCTTAATTAATTGGACTTAATTAATCTTCTAATTGACCAAATTATGCATTCCAAAGCCTTATTATTCTCGTTTTCTGAAAGGGAAACCTATATTAAACAATTGCCAACATTAATTAAATTACCTTGGAAATTGAGTGTCTTGGAATTAAGTCTTATGACCCATTTTCCCAAGGGAGAATGGGTCCCCTTTAAGTCCTAGGACCCAAATTTCAACATTTTTTTGGCAGAAATTTAGTGATTCAAATTCAATTTTCAAGTGTTGGCTTTTGGAATCTAATTTTCAGCAAGTTAGATAAACATGGGTATAAATACATAGTTATTTTATCAGTTCAAATAAAATACTTTAAGAGATCAGTCCTACGAGAAAATATTATTTTTAGGAGCACTAAAGAGTGGATTTATCATTCATCTATTTCATCATGTCAAAGTTCTTGTGTGTTAATGTCATGTTTTAGAGCTAACATTGTGATGTAGATTTCAAGCATTCAATAAAGCATGTAATCATTAATCAATCAAGCCAATTCATGCAAGATCCAAGCCTTAGAGTGATGTGTTTGAATTTAGTCCTTTAAGGGTAGCCATTAAGGGTTTGGTGAGTTGTAACAAGCTTTTTTCATTGATCAATTCCTTAATTTTGTCACTATTTCATTATCAAGGTTTAATTACCAAACATGGGGTTTGACTAAGGAAAACCCCCATTCACCAAAAACAAAAAAAAATTATTCTCTTTGTACATGTGTAGATCTATAGGTGAAGAAGGATTGAAAGTTGATCAAAGGAGTAGTTTTGCAAAGTTGCATATTTTGTCATCATTGTTGTCAAGCTATAGAAACTCATTTACATATTTTATTTTTGGCTTTCCGATAGTCAAACTTGGAGAAATAGTAACCTTAGATCCATGATTAGAGGATTAAAAAAATTAATTTTGGAGCCCTAGTCAAGGTCCCATTCACCAAAGGGTGGACCAATCCTATTACAAGCCCTAAAACCCACTTTTTATGACATGTGCACACCATCAAATCCTTCTTAGATCTTCCTACAAATTATCATTTATGTTTATGTTATCATAGAATTCTACATCAAGTGTTAAGTCATATAATTGATTTAGTTAATGCACTTTAAATTATTACAAAACATTGCAAATCAGTCACTTCTGTCATAAGAAAGCATACATCCAAGTTCCAAAATAGGGTTGGCTCACCTCAAGGTTGAAGGTCAATCCTATCCCTTTGTGATCTTATCTGTTTCTAATGAAATTATGGAAAGGTATGTTTGAGTTCTAGGTCATTTCATGATTCCAAATTGATCGATTTCATTCCCCTTTTCCCACAATTTCATTAGCTTATAATTATTGTTATAGAAATTAATATTTTCATCAACCTATTTTAACTGAGCATATTCACATTCGATTGTAATTTGAATATTTAATTTGTTTTTATTTATAAAAATTTCATAAAAAGGACTAGTTAGATAGGTAGAGAACAACTAATTCATTTGAGTGCTAGTGTAAGTTATTGATTCTCAAGGAAGTTTATTCCTTTGTGAGAATCAATTTTCCTACACCATGTTTTGGTGTACTCGATGTTCTTGAGCATAAAAACCTTCTTTAAAAAAGAAAGAAAAAAATAAATTTAAACATTTGAATCTCTTCTTCTTTCATTACATAAATGGTGCGTAGATTGAGTGTTTTAAACAATCTTATGATATTTATGACCCAATCACTTTATTTTTATAATATTACAAAAAGAAGAATTCATCATTACAACACGCCACATTTAAAACCTTTCAACACACGTATCTTGACTAGGCCAAATTTTTAAAATGAAGAATTCACAACAAGAATGCAAAATTCCCCTTAACATTATATCTATTGATCCTACTTCAACATCTTGGACATCTCCCCCAGATGATGGGTTTGATCAAAAGGTTTCTTTGCATGTTTCATTCGAACAAATCCAAGCACTAGATGATAATTTATTGAACTTTCAAACTCTTCTATTTAATGATACTCTTACACAAGCATTAAGTATTGTGGATACTATTCACAATATGGTAATCTCAAATATAAAGATAGTTTGATTTCAAAATGGATTGATTCACATTGTACATAATAATGTCTCATCCTATACCTCTATTTTGGGAAACTCACAAGATGTACAATCTAATGTCACTAGCACATAACTTTTTATGTTGATGCTCATACCCACTATACATATGGTGACCACAACACCTATGGCTATAGTGGTTGTATTTTTATGGCTTTTCATTGATATTTCTTGAATCAAACCTTTGTGCTTCTTATCCCTTTGCCTCTACCATATTCACATCTACCATTCCACAAACTTCTATTGTGAATATGCACACTACCAACCCTATCTTAAACTATTTTTTATAAAATGTCAATCAGTTGCATAGCTAAATTTCTCACCTAACAAATATCTCTTTGCAACCACTCATTATACCTTATTATAGACATAGTCTAATATCATTACATATTTTTGCTACACCCTTTCTATAGGGCTTTAAAGCACCATGATTTAAAAAATATAATGGAAAAGGTGAGCTTTTGCTTTCACTGCTTTATGTAGTTATTTTCTTTTTCAAGATCCACTAAATTGGAAAAACTAGGTATGTGTAGGATCATGATGGGCCAAAAAGTGGCGATATGATGGGTTTTTGTAGGGTGTGTGGCTAACGACTTTTTTTTTACCCAAAATTGATGAAATAAAAAGGGTTTTTAAAGGATATTCTCAGCTTTCCACCAATATAAATTATGCTTTACTTTGAATTTAATAAATAATTATTATTTATTTTCTATTTGAATTACAACTAAAGTCTTGATTGTTAGGTAGATTATAAAGCATCTATAGCTTTCAAACGGTATCACATTTTTGAAATCCAAAATATGTGTCACATTCTATGCTTCATATACTATATGATTAAAAAAAAAGAAATGAATTTCATGAAATTTTGACCAAGTTAAGGTGGTTAGACATATGAGTTTTTCTATTTTTTAAAATTTGTAAATAAAAAATTATAATTAATTATTTACTTGGAAAAAATTATAAAAAAATATGCATCACATCGGTGCACTGAGGTCTTCTACTTATATCTAAAATATTATAAAAAAATAGTATATTTATTGTGGTTAGGGTGGTCGGACAAACACCTACTTCTTATTTTTCCCTTGAAATTTAAGTACTACTATTGAAATTTCAGATTTTCACCAAATAGGTTTAAAAAAAAAAATAAACCTAGTAGTTTAGAAACTACATTCAATTTGCTACAAATTCTATTCTTACATATTTTTGAAATAATATAGATGACTTATTCAAATTTTTACGTCAAGTTGCCTAACTCTGATTTTTCTAAAAATTTTGCCACTTAAGGGCTTGTTTTTTCCATGATGATCCTGCACATACCCAACTCTTCCCATAATATCTCAATGATGGGTATGTGCAGGATCATCATGGAAAAAACAGGCCCTTAAGTGGCAAAAAATTCAAAAAAATCAGAGTTAGGCAAGTTGACGTAAACATTTGAATAAGTTATCTATATTATTTAAAAAGTATGTAAGAATATAATCTGTAGTAAATTGAATGTAGTTTTAAACTACTAGGTTTTTTTAAAAAAAAAAAAAAGAAAATCTATTTGGTGAAAAATTTGAAATTTCAATGTAGGTACTCAAATTTCGGGAAAAAATAAGAAGTAGGTGTCCTGTCTGACCACCCTAACCACAATAAAATGATAATATTTTTTATAAGATTTTAGATATGGGTATGTAGGATCATGATGGGCCAAAAAGTGGCAATATTATGGGTATTTGTAGGGCATCCGCTCCTTTATTTTTTTACCCAAAATTGATGAAACTAAAAGGGTTTTTAGAGGAGATTCTCAACTTTCCACCAATATAAATTATGCTTTAATTTGAATTTAATAAATAATTATTATTCATTTTCTATTAGAATTACTTACTAAAGTCCTAATCGATAAGTGATTGAAAACATCTATAACTTTCAAATCACATTTTTGAATCAAACATGCGCCACATTCTATGCTTCACATACTATAGGATTAAAAACATAAAAATAAATTTCATGAAGTTTTGACCAAGTTAAGGTGGTCCATACAAGTTTTATATTTTTAAAAGTTGTAATAAAAATTCATAATTAATTATTTAAAAAATTACAAAAATATGCATCACATCCCGACATGAGTCCTCTACTTATATATAAAATCTTATAAAAAATATTATCATTTTATTATGGTTAGGTGGTTAGACATACACCTACTTTTGTTTTTTCCCTAAATTTAAGTACTACTTCATTGGAATTTCAAATTTTCACCAAATAGATTTTATTTATTTTTAAATAAACCTTGTAGTTTAGAAACTACATTCAATTTTCTGATTCTATTCTTACATATTTTTGAAATAATATAAATAACTTATTCAAATTTTTACGTCAAGTTTCCTAACACTATTTTTTTTAAATTTTTTGCCACTTAGGGCCTATTTTTTCCATGATGATCTTGCACATACCCATATAAGTAGAAGAATCATGCTCCAATGTGATGCATATTTTTTGTAATTTTTTTCCAAGTAAATAATTAATTATGAATTTTTTATTACAACTTTTTAAAAAATATAAAAACTCGTATGTTTGACCACCTTAACTTGGTCAAAACTTCATGAAATTCAATTTTATTTTTTTAATCCTATAGTATGCGAAGCATAGAATGTGACACATATTTTGGATTCAAAAAATGTGATACCATTTGAAAGCTATAGATGTTTTCAATTAACCTATCAATCAAGACTTTAGTCGTAATTTGAATAGAAAATGAACAATAATTACTTATTAAATTCAAAGTAAAGTATAATTTATATCAATGGAAACTAAGAATCTCCTTTAAAAACCCTTTTCTTTTCATCAATTTTGGGTAAAAAAATAATCGTCAGCCACATACCCATCATATTGCCACTTTTTGGTCCATCATGATCTTGCACATACCCTGATATTGTGTTGGATTGGTTTTGTTTGTTACTTGATATTTCTATTCACACATTCAATCTACTAATTAGTAAGTGTCTCCACCATTTTTGGGTGAATATTGTATCATAGGTCACGTTCACTACCCTCATCCTTTGTAAGAAGAGACATGCTCAAAAAGTTACTTATTATATTTTTTGATATCAATCACTATTTTCTCAAATCCCCTATGTGCTCCCTAATTCTAACATATGTACAATGAGTATTTATCAAAAACCTATAGCCAACAATAAGGGATAAAATACTTCTAATGAAATATGGTTTTTTTGTAAATCTTCGCAGTACTCTGTGTGATTCTCAACAAACTATTATTCAATATGGGGACTCATCCTCATTGACTCATTCTAATAGCTAGGGTGGTGATTTTTATTCTAGAAGTTATAAAAAAAAAAAAAAAATCAACAAACAAGTGTTATTAACGCACCCAAGTTTTTAAGGTCTCAACTATAATACCTTCAAAACATAGACAATCCACAAAACTATTTGAATCTTTACATATGATATAATTCAAAAAATGATTAAATATAATTTAATTACACTTCCTCCTATTAAACTACTTCCAAATGATCAACCTTTCCTAGCCTGATATGACTTAAAATCCTTATACCAATTTTATCACTTTCTTGGACATGACACTAAATAATGTATGCATCTATGTCATTTGGTGCAAGACTACATTGATGTAGGGTGTATTCAAATACATGAAAAAGGTGCTAACAATTCAATTTCCAAACCAAATAAATAATTATAATTCTACAAAAATCTATTTCCATCACATTCCATTACACTATTTGAACTAATTCTTCACCTTCTACATCTTCTAAAAATTAATTAAATTGAATGATAAACATGATTGATTTCCACATCCAATCACTCTAGGCATGTGATATTACTATGTCTACAATATTTTTCCCTTCAAGTGACTTACCCATTGGTATAGATGATGGACCTCTATAAATACCTACTCATGTAAACAAAAAGCTTATTAATGGTGTTCTTGTTAACCCTACAAGCACACTGAATGTTATCATAGAAGAAATTATCTTTAAATCAATCAGATTTATAAAGAAACATATGGTACTTTTTCAATCATAATTTTCATAGACAATGGTCTTTCTCTTCCCATTATAGGTTCCATTACTCTAGAGGTCTAAGTTGGACCCAAGTACATGGAAACCATATTTTCTATTATCCTTGGATCTAACTTGTTCAGGGTGAAGTTAGGCATCCCATGGCTAACTTAAATAAACGTGGTTGCTTTTGTGGTACACAAATGCTTGAAATTTCCACATAATAGTACAATGAAAACTATCCAACACATTGGATACAACCACTTGTGTCTCGTGGGGGGTTCTATCTAGATAATTTCTAGATATTGCCTCTAGGACATCCACAACCTCACTAAACTTGTCTATTTTTAAAAGAATATTCTAAGATTTAAGCAGGTTGTTTAAGGTCCTCTTTTGTAGTTCCTTCTTCTTCTCTAGTGGTTTCTTCCCCTTTAGTTTCCTAATCAAACCAACATCCATTTATCCCAACACCTACCCTTATGGTGGATAAGGATAAACATGATCTATTAGGCAAACCTCCCATTCCCCCCTTAGGTTTCCCAACCTTCAATGACACATCTTTTTCCCACAAATGTTAGTTCTGGGAATTGGGGAAAGACACCTATATTGGGAAAATATTCCCCTCATATTTTCTCTTATGGTTTTTTTTGTTCCTTGAACTACCCCTCTAGTAGCAAAAAGAAAGTAGACTAGTAGAAAAAAAACTTCCCATGCACCACATATTCCTTGTCCTCTAGTGGTTCAGTATGTTCCTCTTGTTAGGATTTTTTAATAGGATTAGAGAAATAATATTAATTAATTAAACATTTCTAATGTATGTTTAAATAATAGATTAGAGAAATAGAAATTCACAAAGGTGAGACAACAATTTTTAAACGTTTGGTTCATTCTTTGGGTTACATCAACAAACAACAACAGTCCAATTTATTTATTAAAATTATAGAAAATTACAAATACAGTAACCTACAACAAACTATTTTCTCATAGTTTGTTATTTCTGACTGGTCTTATGTTGGTTGTTGTTTCTCTTTGTTTGGCTATGTTGGTCGAGTCTATTTTGCTGAGCTACTTGGCTCTGCTTTTCCATTTTGTAAGGGTTGGGGCCCTTCCCTGCTTATATAATAAAAAAAAACTATTGCAACATGCAACTTCAATTTCACACAATTTTCACTACTAATCTCACAACACTCTGCTACGTGAACCACCATGAACTTGTAATAATATCTTGAAACTATTATGTATGACTTGCAACATGTAATTTCAACTTCATGCAATTTTTCTAATTCTCATTTCTACAAGTAATACATTCTCATGTGTTGGATTTTGGTGTTCCAATCTATAGAAAATAAAAACTCATTATTTTGGGTAGTTTCAAATTGGGTTTTCAACCAAATTACATTGGAATTATCAATGATTTTATTATTGAAATAATAGGAAAAAATTTCTTCGAGTGTGCTACCCCCTACACTCCCCCATTATTAATTTAGGGGAAAGAAACGTTGGGAAAATTTTCCAAAATATTAACTCCAAAGGTTGATCAAGCTCCATAGACGAACACCTTTGACTACCCCAATGACAATAAGAGGAAAGGAACCAATGATGAAAAATATATCACATGCATCTTAGATCTCTTGTCCTCTTCTTACTAGGACTATCCTTCCTCCAATTCCAAAAGTGAGGAGAACTCACAATTGGAGTAGAGTGATCCCCCCTCTATAGTTGCGTATGGTCCCCATCACTAATATAATCAACTTGTGCATGAACATAAGCATCATTGACATGCATTGGCCCATGAATAGAATGATATGAAAATAATCAATGCAAAACACCCTCCTTTGATCTATGAACATGTCCTAACTTGGTAATTCCTTCTTCTCCTCCTTCTCCACCTCCTGTTATTATTTATTTTGTATTCCTTCTTGGGATCCTAAAAACCCTCATCTAAAAAGGTTGCAAGTGTTCTTGGCTCCTTTCATGGAACCTCCTCTAATTCCAAATCTTCCTAACATTCCACTTTTTTTGAGCCACTAGATATTCCAAACACATATTTGATATTTGATACCACCCTTTCCAACCTAGTGCTATTTCGACACACTTGCATGAATTTTTTTTGGATGTTCTTTGCACTGCCACAATTGAAATTAATATCCCTCCCCACATTCAAAAATAAAATAAGAGCACAATCCAAATCCACCCCCATAAAAAATAGAAACCAAAACCACCTTCTTTGCAACATTTAGACAACTCTTCATCAATTATTTTAATAGAAGAAGTGGAAACTTCCTATGTTCCTATAACTATTCTCATTAAATAGATTAGTGGTGAAATTCTTCTTATCACATAATAGACAATAGTGATTCACCATCCTCTCCCTATGGGGAAAGTTTTCTTGATTCCCTCGAAGACATTCTAGCATTCTCTATAATCTTCACAAGATAGTTAACACTCATGTCTCAAGATATTTAGGATGATGTTGTGCTTGTAGCTAGTTCTTTAGTTCTTGTTGCAGGTGGGATTCCTATTATTTACTTAACAATACTTCCTTTAAAGGTTCATCCTCCCTCCCCTTATGATCAATATTCAGAGACTAATGATCTATTTGAGAAATGACCTTAAAGAATCACTTCCCTTATTTATAGATTTAGTTATATGTGTGTTTTGCTTGTGTTCCCCATGCTTCTTTGCATATGTTTGTAAATATTACCTAGAAGACTCATGATACCCTTATAGGTACATTGATACGAGGGAGATAAATATGTTGTCAACTCTTCTATTAATATTATAATTATTCTATATATTGTAATTTTATTTTTCAATTTTTGAGGATGATGCAAAACATTGAGACATGTAAGTCTCTTCCATGTTGACCCCAAAAAATGTTTTTTTTTCATGTAAAATTTCTTACTCTATACTTGTAGTTCCACTACACTTGGGGAATAATGGGAATACAAAACCCTTATTCAAGTGATATACATTATTATCATAAATTCATACTAACCCAGATTTGAGGATCCCTCAATGTTGTTTGTGCAAGTGATATTATGGATTTTATGTGGCATCCCTATATTGTGTGATGATATTCCATGAAAAAGATGTTATGTGAACTTCATGATAAAATATATTGCTTGCTATTGTTTCCTTCAATAGTTATATTTTCCTTCTCTCTCCTTAAAATAACTTGAACCCCTAGAGTCATACAATTATTTTAAGGGCCACCCCTCACAATGAACACATTTTACTTTTATTATAAACCATTTATTTCATTCTCTTCTTGTTATCTCTTTTTCTCTTTCTAGTTAAGTTATGTATTTATGTTTTTTTTTGCTTGCATGAATATTTATTTTGTACTCTTTTTGTGTATTATATGTTGTCTCAAGTTTAACAATTTTTTTGTAGTATTTTTGCATGAAATATGTGTTTTATGAGGATACCAAGTAGTTTTTTCAATTCTTCTCCTTGGGAGCATGTCCATGTGGATTGGATATTCTACTTCCTCTACATTATCCTTTAGTCATATCCATTAGAAATTATTTCTATTTTAGTATGCATATTTAGCATAGTGTATATGCCTACTAAAGTGGCGAGAAAATATAGTGTCATAAATTGCATATCCAAGTGCAATTTCACACTACACAATGATCCCCTATTAGCTCAAGATATAAGAATTTTCTAAACATTAAGTTTTAACACAAAATTATCTTTTATATGGCATTTATATAATGATTCAGGCTTTATGAATCCATTTTCCTCATATGGGAGCACTACACCCAAATGTATTCATGATGTGCTAGCATCCTAAAAAAAATCTTAATTCTAGTGGCATATGTAGTGTTACCTTCAAGCAATATTTTAAAAGTAATGCCTCTATGTGATTGTTGTGCTAAACGTAGCAACCCAATTTTCTATTTTGGAAAGAAACAAGAGCAAGTCTTGATTTTAAACAAATATGCTCTCATACACTCTTCCTCACATTTTGAAGAAACACTCTACAACTTTGGAATAAGCTTTGAATTTTTTATGAATAATAGGCTCTCTAGGCATTACATGTGATATTTTCAAATTGGGATCAAGCAAGGCAGCTTCATGGGGGTTTTTACATTTCTCTTGGGAAATTTTGACAACTTTCAAGTGATAAAAATTATTTATGCTTTTTTTCTCACTACATAAAATTTCTCTTTGTTAGCATTCAGATAAATTCTGTGTTAACACAATACATTCTATATTATCTTATATCTTTGGTATTATACTTTTTTTTTCAACAATCTTTTTGAATATATGTATTCATAATCTCAAAATCTTAGTTGTCTGTAGAGGTCAAAAGACCAAGATACGGGTTTGACTAAGGCAAGCCCCTAAAACAACCCATCCCAAAAAAGGTTCTCTTTCTCTACATGTGTAGGTGTTACAAGTTGAAAATATGTGATCATCTTAGTGATATCTACCTACCTTTTCACAATTATTTACTAGATTATCATGGTTTTAACTCTATATTTTATTTCTTTCATCCTTTTGTTATTTTTTGTAGTGTAGGAAAAAGTATCCCTTTTTCACACTTAATTTGGGAAAAATTAATAATAAAATGAGCTTAATTATGCCTAAATTTTGTGTTGTGATATGTTTTTCATATTCAAATTAATTTTAGGGCCCTTTTAAACTAAATGGACTAAAATGTGCCTTTTTTTATGTTGTAAGGTGTACCTTTACACTTTCACACTAATCTAGGGCTTTATTAATTGATTGAGGTTAATTATGCCTTAATTAGCCCCTTTAATTCAAATCCAAGCATAATTAAATGCAATTTCCAAGGGATAAAACCCGACATTCATAAATTCTATTACACAACACTTATTTTTAGAACATGTCTGTCCTAGGTAAGCAACCTAGGACCCATTCGCCATCCTCACTTAGTTCTAGGACCTTGATTTTACATAATGTTTAACATTGATCATTGTGTGTCCTAGGTAAGTGGCCTACGACCCATTCACCCTATGGCGAATGGGTCCTTACTTAGACCTAGGACCCCCCTTTGAGATATTTTTTTGTGATATTTTAATGATTTCAAATCTATAATTTAATGTTGGCTTGTGATATTTGAATTTTAGGAATTAATCTTAAGATACATATAAATACAAGGTTATTTCATTAAGTTCATCCTATATTTTCAAGAGAGAATCCTATAATTTCACAAGCAATCAAGAGTATTTTCACAAGAGCATTTCAAGGAATTCAAGGATAGCAATTTATAAAAGACTATTGCAGCAATCAAGATTCATTTCATCATGTCAAATATTTCTTGCACCATGCATGTTGCTTGAACTAGTATGTTGATGCAATGTTCAAGATAAATTCAAGCATATTCAAAGGCATTATCTTTGATCAAGTTTCGTGATCAATATCTACATTCATTGATGCCACTTCATGCTAGTTTGTAGATTTGTTATCCAAGGTTTCAAATAAGGTTTGGTGAGTTGTTACATAGTGTTGTTCATTCGTCATTATTTCCTTCATGCTTTTCTATTTCAATTCAACGTTTAATTACCAAAATGGGGTTTGACCAAGGAAACCCCCCATTCCCTAACAAAACAAAAAATTTCTCTCTTTGATGTGTGATTGCAGATTTTAGGTTGAAGATCCTTTGAAGAGAAAAATTGAAGAAAGTTGCAAAGTTGTCAAAGTTGCAAGAAAATTTCTCAAATCACGAAAACTCTTCTGTAGGATTTGTTTTTGGATGTCTGGCAACAAACACCTAGAATCTAGGAGTACAAACTAAGCAGAAGAGAACCCAAAAATAATTTTTTGGAAACCCTAGCTAGGACCCATTCGCCATAGGGAAAATGAGTCCTCAATGGGCTTCAAAACGTAACTTTTGGTGAAAGGTACACAACATTTTCCCCTTTCCAAATCTTCCTTTTGATTTACTATTTCTGTTAGATTTGATTACTACTCTTCATTTACACTTTTTAGCCTACATTTTGAATGAAATAAGAAAAATAGGTCCTTTGCAACCCACCCACATATATTTTTTGATGTTTCATTTTTGTATTTCACACATGTTTTGATCATGTGGTATATATTTTATGCATGTAGAAATCTATTACAAGATATTCTAAACTTTTGTTTTTGCATAGGCGATGGACAACAACACAATGTTAGGATATTTATGTTGTGCACTTATGTCCATGGTTGAGGCTCTAAAAAAAGGTACATAATCATCCTTGAATCTCACACATTTCATTTGTATTGATAGCAATCTATCATTATTGTTACACAATTTCATATTTTAACCAGTGTGTTATAACTAAGCATATTCACATTGCATTGTAATTTGAATGCTTAATTTTCTTTATTTTATAAACATTTCATAAAAAGGATTAATCAAATAGGTAGAGAACCTTTGATTCATCTGAGTGTTACTGTAAGATTTATTCTCAAGGAATTTTATTCCTTTGTAATCTAATCGATTTTCCTACACTACAACCATCTACATGTCATTTCCAATATGGTGTTTTCATGTTGGTATCACACTACCAGCCATCAATAAGGAGCTCTCAAGTCCAAGATGTGTAACATGGAAATAAAGGATATAGGGGAGAAGACATAGTAGTTGAGTAACTTAAGTATGTGCCTCTTAAAATCATACATGGAAATTTCAAATCATTTTATTTCAAGGTACAATAGCTTGGTTGGAAAGCCCCCTACTTATGACTAAGGTTTCAGGTCCACATCAACATATTTTTTGTTGAGGTGTCCAAAAGACTAAAAAATAATGTTAGAAAAATAGTTGTGCATTATGTTATATAATAATTGTACATATTAAGTCATGTTTTATATGTGCTCATGTGGCATCACATGATTTATTGTTTTTTGGTTCTAAAGATTGCATTTCATGTAATTATGAGTACTCATGGTCAATACTAACAACTTTAAAGTCATAGCTACTAGTGTTATACTATTCAAAATATTAGGTGTAATTAGGGATGAAATATTAAGGTGAATACAATAAAGCATATAAATCAAACCCTAATCAACAATGAAGCACAAATGAGCATAAAGACATAAAGCATAAAACAATATTACCAAATCTTCATGCCACCATTGATTCACCTCCATTTCACTTCTCCATTTTGCTTGAATATTATAATTTCCCTCATATTTTAGTGTACAATAATAAGCCTATGACAAGTGACTAGCAAAATATTGAAGATTGTTGTCTTACACTAGCAACATGTACTTGCATAATATGTGTAGATAATGAAAATGACAAGGGTAAGGTCTTTTATAGAAAAGAAAAATTTGAATGAATGGTTGAGATTGGATGCCAATAAGATGTCTTAATCAATGGCCAAGATTGAAAGTTGAGGTATGAAATAGGGTTAGGGCTAAATTAGGGAAATGTAAGGATTAAGGGTTGAGATTGAATTATGAGATAATTCAATCAAGGGCTAGGATTAAATAAGATGTCAAGAGATAAGATTTGATGTGGAAGATAAGATTGGCATGGATAAAGAGGTGATAGGAGAACTTAAATAATAAAAATTATTTAATCTAGGTGGCCAATGAATAACTAAATAATTAAAATAATTATTTAATTATAGAGGAATGTGACAAAAGGAATCATTTTGAATTAAATAATGATTTAATTCAAAATTCAAGAGAGTGGAAGAAATTAAATAAATAAAAATTTATTTAATTTAGGAGAGAAAAGGCTAATGAATAATTAAATAATTAAAAATAATTATTTAATTATAGTGGAAAGTGGATAAAATTAAATAAATTAGAATTTATTTAATTTTAGAAAGAAGGGGACTTAATTAGTGACGTAAATAAATAAATAAAATTTATTTAAATAATTAAGGAGTAATAAAGATAAAAAATGAATTAATTAAATAATTAAAATTATTTAATTAATAAAAGAATTATGACTTTAGAAAATAATTAAATATTAAATTTATTTAATTATCAAAGACAAAAGGGGAAATGATGGAGAATTTAGAAATCACAAGCTTGGGACAACTTTTAGTGTCTACATTTTTCCCCTCTTTGATACAATGCAGTTTATTGTGTTGAGTCAAAAAAAATTAGTCAAAACATGCCCTAGTGTAAAGAGGATGAGGAAGGATGATGAAGAGGGTTGTGGTATTCCCCCTCGAGAGGACACATGGGTTTGAAGAACATGAGTGTACTCTCGAAATGGATAAGAGGAAAATAGATAAGCAGCATAGAAGAAATGTTAGCATGGAAGATATGGATGTTAGTGGAGACAACTTTAAAGATTTATATTTTTCCAGACAAGACTCTGCACTAATCATCATTGGGTAGTAAAATGACAAAAAAGGACAACAAAAACCATGGTATGACATAGACCAAGGTGTGCAAGGTCATCCACTTGCAAAACAGATAGTTGCAGACAAGGAATGTCCTAGCTCATACTAAGGGCCAAGTTGCCCCAGTCTTTTTTCCAAGACAATCCACAAACAACAATCAAAGAAAAGAGTCAAGAGACATCATCGCTCCTCTAAATCCTTCATGGGACATCCTTGAGGAACTAGTAACTAGACTCAAAGAAAAATTGAAAAGAAAGATAAGACAAGACATGCCACAATGTCAGCAGCCAGTTAGAATGTTTGCCAAAATTTGATTTGTTTGACAAGGATTTGACTAATTGATTAACGGGTTGATTGCTTGACAAGCCTAGTTTTAGGAGAAGAAATATGTCATATAAGACGCCGAGTTTGGTTTCAACCATGTGACCACCTATATAAGGGAAATGACGATGTTTGACCAAATGACCATGTTTGGTTTCAGGAAGGACACATCCTATATAAGACATAAGTTGACTATGTTTGATGGTTCGACTGTTTGACTATTTTAACAATTTGTTTGGTTTGATTGAGTGACCTTGTTGACCTGTTGTCTTGTTGATATGTGACTTGACTGATGTTTTGATGATTGTTTGTGTAAGTGTAAGAATGAGATAAACAAATTAGAATGTATCTACACTTCTAAATAAGACATTGTATCTAAGATTCAAGAAATTTAAGCTAATTTAAACTAAGAATCTTTAGAAATCTATCTTATTGCTCTCTAACTCTAAAGATTTCCTTAATCAACTTTGCTCTCAGATTTTAGAAACTAATTGATTGCTGAAATGACACTTAGAGAATGAGATTGAAGCTAATTCTATTTATATATGATTTAAATATGCAACTAAGATGATTCTACAGTAAAACTTATAAAAAAGAAACTACTATAAACAGCCATGACTGTAAATGTTGAATGCTTGATGAATGCTGGATGAATGCTTGATGGATTGATCCTAAAACTGGATTGCTTAAATGTTTGATTGCCTAGAATACCTGCAGATTAAGATTACACAAATTAGGATCCTTTTCCTGTAGCCAGCAACCTGTATTTATAGCTTTCACGACACTCATTTGTGAAGGGAAAACACAACAGAGGTTGAGATTCAATCTGGAGAATTGAATGGTATGATATGAGAAGGTGGAGCTGATCATGAAGGATTGTTTATGCCAATGAAAACACCAGGCAAGAGGATAGGAGAAGATTTTCCTGTGATAGCCCTTCACAGCCATTCCCGTAAATGCACAAGAGTTGGTTGTTGAAATATTTAATAAAACTAAATAGTTTTATTTTATTGTTGAGATTTGATGAGGTGGAGGTTTTTAGAAGATTTTAGGAATATTTTATTTGATTTATTCCCAAAATTGGAAGAGAATAGAATATTAATTTAAATAAACAAACTATAGGAGTTTTATTTATTAAATTAAATGTGAAAGAAGAGTGATTAATTAATTTAAACAAAGTATGTGAACTTTATTTAATTAATTAAAGTAGAGTAATATGATCTTTATAAATAGGAGAATTTGATTATAATAATAATTAAATAAAACAAAGGTATTAATTTTGCTTATTTAATTAAAATTAGAATAAAAGAAGAATTTAGAAGAAATAAATATGAACTATATAAATAAATAATTTTTATTTATTTAATAGTAGAGGAATAACAGATTAATTAATCAAATAAATGTATTTAATTAATTAGACCATTTTTAGGTGTATACATTTTGCCCCTCTTTGAAGTGATGTGTTTATGCATTGCTTCAAAGAATGATTTTGCCTCAGCTGCCAGTATTGATGAAAAGTTTAAAATATGTCCCAGACTTGCCCCAGAAAATGAATTTCGAAATGATAATGATATATGCCCCCATGGGAGATAAATTGATGAATTTTGATTTTTTTTTCATTTGAATTTTTTTATGATTTTTCAAAAAAAAATTGAATTTTTATGATGATTTGATGATTTGATGATGATTTGATGAACAAGCAATGATGAAACAATTTATCTCCTGATAAAATTGTGCAAAGATGCCCCACTGATAGATAATAATTAATTTCGCAGGAAGAAATTAAATAAATCCCAAAAAAAAAAATCCCACAAAAATAACCTATAAAAGTGAAAAAGGTCACTTTCAAAAGTCATTTGTGCATTTGACTTTGAGAAACTTGTGATAGAGACCCTTAGAGTGCTAGAGCATCAGGATGTCGATCCCTTACCACACCCACCGACTCGAGCATGTGCGTTGTCACCAGCGTCCGACCGACTATGGACCTCCGGTACGTACCCCAAATCTTCCTCGTAATTCGTGCTTGTACCTTTTAGTTTATTGTTTTTTTATGTGTTTTACCTTTTTAGCACCCGACCAGCGCATAATAGCATGTTGGTCAACTGTTTTAGCGCGTGAGAGTTTTCGTGCGTCAACAGAATTCTGTAGCACATGACTAGGATAGTGTAGCGCATCGAAAGTTTTAGTGCGTTAGGTAGGTTCTGCAGCGCATCGCTAGGATAGTGTAGCGCGTCGAAAGTTTTAGCGCATTAGGTAGGTTTTGCAGTGCACCATAGGTCTATTTTAGCACCCCACCAGAAATAGTGCCCCCGAGCTCTGTTATAGCGCGCCGACAAGATAGCATAGCGTGTGGAAAATAGATTGGTGAAAAATTGTGAATCTTGATTTTTTATTTCATCGATTTATTGTTCACTCCATCCATTTTAGATTGATTCGACTAAAGAAATAGTGAACGATCTCATGATAAGCGAGATCCATTGATTGATTGATAACCATTATCCTCATGATAGGCAAGGAATGATTTGAAAATTTGATGAAATGAACCTAATTGATAGATGAGGGTTCACTTTTGATAAATTGATCATATGATAGATAAACACATTTTTAGAATTTGTTGACCTCATGATAGGTGAGGTTTTAAAACATTTTTACCTGTAAGATTTGATCATTAGTTTAGATAGAGTAAAATGATGTTTGATATTCTAATGATAATGTATTAATTTGTAAAAATGTGTCTTTTGATATCAGGAGGATTTAGATGTTATTCAGGTGTGAGAGCAGTTCCCCTGGCCCTTAGATATGATTCCACGTCTTTCACCGGATGAGAGACAACATATTATTGATTGTGGTTTAGCTTCAATGTTGGACATGCCCCAGATTAGACTTAATCAGGGTTTACTCACAGCATTGGCAAAGCGGTGGAATAGTGACCACAACACTTTTCATTTACCTACCGACAAGATGACTGTGATGCCAGAGGATGTATGGCGTATCCTTTGGATTCCTTTTGTTGGTGAGATTGTTGTGCATGATTCAGAGGAGCGGGGTGGGATAGAGTCCATTCGGAGAGTCTTTCAGGATCCTCATATTGTGGGAGTTTGGATCCCCTGGGTAGAGATGTATCATTCATATGCTCCACTTCCTTCAGTTTTGGCAGGCTTTATTGGTGGATTCATTTGTCCTGATAAGAGGTCAAAGGGTCTATCTCTTGGATGGGGTCGGGTATTAGAGGGTATGATGGTATACAGGACGAGATATGCTTGTGGCATGTGTATGCTTGCTTAGTTATATCATGGTTTACACTGGATTGTGTACCTGGGAGGTAGCAGTTTATCAGCGAGAGCTACACTTATTCAAGTATGGGCATGGGAGCATATTACTATTACGCGTCCTGAGCCAACTTGTTATTGAGACCAGAGACGAGACCCTATGTGTTCCGTTACAGAGGAAGGCCTACCTAGCATATGATGGGTAAGCTAGATTATTGGAGATGAGTTCTTGATGATGTGGAGATAGTGACCTGGCGTCCCTATTTAGATTGTGATGACTGGGATGAGGATGATATCGAGTTGGGATATTTGGCTGACTCGATGTATTTGATCGGGAAGAGCTTCAGGATTTTGGAGCGATTCTTGTTTCGCCACGTCTACACGCAATATGGGATTGTTTAGTGTATGCCACAGGGAGTAGCTCATTATGGACGATGCCGGGTAGATGCCAGTGATTGGGGTCCATGCCTACCTTATGAGGGACTTATTGAGGGTTGTTGTGCGCTTCAACCATCATCATGGGATATACGGCGAGATATTGTAGAAGCGCCCATTACTCCTGACTATGGACAGTATCTAGCTCTACACCCACCTCCACGTATTACCATTCTAGATGAGCCGACACCCGTAGCTGCAGGGGGTGTTCATGGTGGTCACAGACGGAGGAGAGAGGAGGATGTAGATGTTGATGTCGAGGGTAGTGATGAGAGTGATAGTGATGATAGTGGTGATGATGATAGTGGATATGGGGGGAGAACGAGCATAGTAGGTACTTCAAAGCCATCGACTAGTGTGCCTTGTAAGAGGCAGGCAGTTGCTCCCTCTCTAGCAGAGCAATCAGAGGTTTCTAGTTTGTGTGTTGAGATTTTGACATTACAGGGACAGCTAGCACAGGTGCAGAGATTAGTGGCACAAACTCAGGCCCAGATGCAGGCATAGCAAGCTACTGCACAAGCACAAATTACCTCTTTGATTGGTGAGAGAGATGAGGCTAGACAGGCAGCAGAGACAGCATAGGCTCAGCTAGCAAGTGTACGAGCATAGTTGACCACTACGCAGGCCCAGATTACAACCCTAACTATAGAGTGAGATACTATCAGACAGGCAGCAGAGAGAGCACAGGCTACTATAGAGAGATTGCAGAGAGTGGCCGATGGGACCTCTATGGTAGATTACATGCGAGAGGCTATGCGGGAAGGTGCAGAGATTGAGTTCTATAGGAGCCACTACCATGAGATTTTCCCCCCAGAGTAGAGAGTCAATTATGACCAGTCCCGCTCAGAGAGGACTCGTTCGAGGACAGTGAGCAGAGGTGTGACACAGCCTCTCTCGAGAGATCCGAGAGATCCGAGAGATCCTGGGACAACTGGTGGTGGTGGTGGTGATACTGGTGCGAGACCTACTCCTTCTGGTGCGAGTACCACTTGAGATCATGTGTGCACCCTTCGAAAGATATATACAACCATTTTTTGATATGATGTTATCTTCATTCTTTTCAGACTTCATTGTATACTTGACACTTGATGAGATATATATGATGTGCAACTGTTTGATTGATCTATGATGTGTTCTACATGATTTATGTGATGGATGCATTTTAATTTTTTTGTGTTTTATGACGATTTATTATACTAGATTGGATAGATGCATTGATGATGATGTGATATGATATTGATGATGTATGTATTTTCTTAATGAAATGCGATGTATAATATATAAAATGAGATGCAAATGACTGATGTATGGATGTAATGTATGATTTATATAAAATGAGATGTGAATGAATGATGTATGGATAAAATGCAATGTATGATTTATATAAAATGAGATGTAAATGAATGATGTATGGATATGTGCAATGTATGATTTATATAAAATGAGATGTAAATGAATGATGTATGGATAAAATGTAATGTATGATTTATATAAAATGAGATGTGAATGAATGATGTATGGATAAAATGCAATGTATGATTTATATAAAATGAGATGTAAATGAATGATGTATGGATAAAATGCAATGTACGATTTATATAAAATGAGATGTAAATGAATGATGTAGGGATGCAATGTATGATTTATATAAAATGAGATGTAAATGAATGATGTATGGATATGTGATGTGTGATTTATATAGAATGAGATGTAAATGAATGATGTATGGATATGTGATGAGATCATAAAATGCCTTCTATATGTATGCAATGAATGATGATTTTTCAACTACATGATAATGACAATGTGATGAGATGTAAATGCATGATAAATATGATGAATGATGAAACATAACGTGTATATGATATCACGAAATGAGATGTTTATTGTGAAATGAGATGAAGAAATGATTTTATATGCATGCTATTATGAAAATTGTATGTGTCAAGTACACTCAATCTTTAATAAGTAAAGATAACATTATTTGCAAATGAATCCTTCTAACTTGTGTAACCAATTCTCTACAAATGCACTATTATGAATGCAACCTACTTTTACCATGCAAACCTATTTTATCAATGCAAACCTAAGTGTTATTTCAACAATCTTTTTTATTTTGCTTTGTATCATCACTGAGCTTTTAAAATGTTGAAAGCGAATACAAGCATCAATGATATGAGATAGACCAATGATGACTTGAGTATTTCTTTCATGATATTTGATATTGCAAGCGAACACAAGAATCAAGGTATAATTAAACCAAGATGACCTGAGCATTTCTTGCGTAAATAGCCAAGAATTAATCATTTTCTTAAGTGAATTAGAATGTCATCCATGATACTTGGTAGAGCACTTCCTGCGACAATTCACAAAATAATAATGACTAACTCACAAAAAACAAACAAAGAAAAGTATCATTCTCCTTCCTTGCTTCTCTAGTTCAATACATCATCGAGTAGCTCTAAAGAAATGATAAGCAAATGATAAAATCAACAATTAAAAACCTACTTAAAGTATTTTCAAATCATTATTCAGATTAGATCATCGATGTTAAAATGTGTGTGCTGATGTTTGCATGATATTCTCAGATGTTTGACCAAATGATGTAACCTAAAGACCTATCCTAGGGGTCTCGAGGACTGATCAAAGATTAGTCTTGCCTATGTTATACACACAGAGACCACGTAGTTCAACTGATACATACTCTATTTTTTCGTTTTGTGATTTTTGAATGTTTTTGCATGGATTTTCTGATTTTTTGATGTTTTTGGATTTTGATGGATTTTCTGATGTTTTTGGATTTTGATGGATTTTCTGATGAAGTTTGAATTTATGATGTTTTTGGACTTTGATGGATTTTCTGATGTTTTTAGGATTTTGATGGATTTTCTGATGTTTTTGGATTTTGATGGATTTTTTGATGTTTTTGGTTGCTTTTCAAGTATCGTCACTTGGTTTTGTCATGTTTGATTGTCTCCCCATTTAAGCTGAAAGTCCATTATACCAAATAACTCCAGGATGTTGCCCCCAAGCTAGGGTAGGACATGATATTCCTGCTATGATATGGATAGTGATAATAATTATGCCAAATGATAGATGGAAATGATATGAAAGGAGACAACCGTAACAAAACTGTACCTAATAGATAGAAGAGCTGGTGAAAATCACAAGTAGCGCCTGTTTGCCAGGTTTTCATCACTTGTTTTTATTGTGTCCTCCTTTTTGTGTATTTTTATTTTTATTTTGTTTTTTCCCTTTTTCTATCATCATGATGCCTATTTGCCAGGTTTTCATCAAGACAACCTTACCAATCATGCACTAGGTATCCTCAAGTATAGAATCGCCTGAGATGGATGCTGTTCATGGGCTCCTCCAACATATCTCCTTTTGGTGTAGATAGTCGGTATACTCCTGAACCATAGACTGATATAATGACATAAGGCCCTATCCAGTTAGGTTCAAACTTTCCCTTCTTTTCTCTGTCTGCTTGATTTCTAGGGTTTTCCCGTAGGACCAAGTCTCTGATCTGGAAGACTCTAGGCTTAACCCTATGATTATAATTCCTATACATTCTTTTTTGATAGGTTGTCAAATGATTGACAGCTTGTTGTCGACGTTCATCAAGTAGCTCTAATTCTTAAAGTCTAGAGATCCTGTAATCCTCATATGAAATGAGTCCCTTTAGTGAAACTCGAAGGGATGGAATTTCTACCTCGATAGGTAATATTGCCTCTAATCCATAGACAAGAGCATATGGTGTAGCTCCTGTTGGTTTTCTGATGCTAGTCCTGTAAGCCCAAAGAGCAGGGTTAAGCTGAACGTGCCAATCACGCCCTACCCCATTTACAGTTTTCTTGAGAATCTTTAGGATTGTTTTGTTTGAAGCTTCTTCCTGTCCATTACCTTGAGGGTAATAAGGGGTTGAAAAGCGATGTTGGATGTGGAACTTTTCACATAGCTCTTGGACGTCTTGGTTCTTGAAAGGCCTGCCATTATCTGTGATGATTGACTGGGGTATCCCATATCTACAAATGAGATAATTAAGTATGAAAGATGATATCCGCTTCCCAGTGATTGTGGTTAAGGGAACTGCCTCCACCCATTTTGTAAAATATTATGTTGCGGTGATAATGAACTTATGTCCATTAGATGAAGATGGGTTAATTTTCCCTACCAAGTCCAATCCCCACTGACAGAAAGGCCATGTAGTTGTGAATGGATGGAGCTCCTATGCTGGTGCATGTAGAAGATTGCCATGAATCTAACATTTTTGACATCTCTTGACAAACCTATAAGATTCTTGCTCCATGTGCGGCCAGTAATATCTCAAACGAAGGAGTTTCTTGGCTAAAGATAATTTGCTTGAATCTGTGCCACAAATTCCTTCATGGACCTCATGTAAAGTAGAAGCAGATTCGTTATGTTCTAAACAACGCAAAAGAGTACCATCTAGGCCTTGATGGTAAAGTGTGTTAGCAATAATGGTATGTTTGGAAGATTGGCATATGAAGTTGTGCTTTTGGTTGCGAGAAAGATCTGGCAGTAAGATATTATCTTTTAGGTAAGTATAAATGTCTCCATAAATGGAAGATTGGGCACTATCCAAAAGGCTTATGGTTTGGGATTTGGGATTTGCATATGTAGGATTTGACACTTGTTCCACAATAAATCGATAACGATCTTGTGTTTCATGCATTTGTAGAAGAGATGTTATTGTGGCCATGGCATCTGCTGCTTTATTCTCTAATCTTTGTATCTGCTCAAATTTGATATCTATGAAGTATTTCTTTAGATCATCTACCAGTCTCTTGTATAAAATCAGTGTGTCATCCTTAGTTTGGTAATCATTGTTGACTTGATAGATGATTAACTAAGAGTCTCCATACACCTGTAGTTCTATGATTTTCCAGTCGATAGCCACTTTAATTCCAAGGATTAAAGCTTCATATTCTACCACATTGTTAGTGCAACAGAAGGTAAGCCTGTAAGATCGTGGAATTGTGTGCCCAAGAGATGTGACAAATAAAATTCCTGCCCCTGATCCATGTTGTGTGTAGGATCCATCGAAGTAGAGTTGCCATGGTTGTGTTGTAACATTGAGGATATCTGTATCAGGAAATTTCTTGGTCATAGGATGACTGTCTGACAATGGAGCTTCTGCTAATTGGTCGGCAATGACTTGTCCTTTGATAGCTCGCCTTTCAACATACTAAATGTCAAACTCACTGAGGAGCATGACCCACTTTTCCAACCTTCCCATTAAAGCTGCTTTGCTCAGCAAATACTTGAGGGGATCAATTTTTGCAACGAGCTTGACAGTGTGAGTGAGCATATAGTGTCATAATTTTTGTGTTGCAAATACTACTGCTAAGCATGATTTTTCAATGAAGGTGTAGTTTACTTCATGTCCATTGAGTGTCCTACTGATATAGTATATTTCCTGTTCCTTTCCTTCTTTATCCTCTTGTGCTAGCAAGGCTCCTAAAGAAATATCTATTGTTGCGATATAGAGCAATAATGGCTTGTCTTTACAGGGTGGCACCAAGATTGGTGGTGTCATTAAATAATGCTTGATTTGATTGAAAGTATTCTCACACTGTTCATCCCATCTAAAAGACACATTTTTATGCAAAAGATGGTTGAATGGATGACACCGATTTGCTAGTTGAGAGATAAATCTTCTGATGGACTATAGTCGGCCTTATAGAGATCTTAATGTATTGATATTCTTAGGAGGTGGAATTTCCACAATGGCTTTAACTTTTGCTGGATCTACTTCAATTCCTTTTGTAGAAACTATGTATCCAAGGAGTTTTGCTAATGTTACTCCAAATGCACATTTCTTAGGATTTAATCTGACTTTAAATTTCTCCAACCTGTCAAATATTTTGGCAAGTATCTTTGGATGTCCTTCCCTGGTGTGAGATTTGGCTAAGATATCGTCCACATAGTCCTCCATGAAGGTGTGCATCATGTCATGGAAGATTGTTGTCATAGCTCGCTGGTATGTAGCTCCTGCATTCTTTAACCCAAAAGGAATGATGTTCCAGCAAAAGGTGCCCCACAGACATGTAAATGTTGTCTTTTCTTGGTCTTCAGGAGCTATTTTGATTTGATTGTATCCTGAAAATCCATCCATGAGTGATAGCATTTGATGGCCAGCTGTTAAATCTACAATCATGTCTATATTTGGCAAAGGAAAATCATCCTTTGGACATGTTGTATTTAAATCCCGAAAATCAGTACATATTCTGATGGTGTGATCTGGTTTTGAAATAGGTACAATGTTGGATATCCATTCAGCATAATCAATAGATCTGATAAATCCAACATCTAGTATTTTCTTCAAATCATTTTTTACCAATAATGCAACATGTGGATGCATCTTTCTCAGTTTTTGTTTTACTGGTTTAGTGCCATTTGGTAAAGATAAGTGATGCATAATAAGATCTGTGTCTAAGCCTGGCATGTCAGAGTATGACCAAGCAAAATTGATGCATCATTCCTTAAAGAATTTGATAAAATCTGGCTTTTCTGTATCTGTCATGGATGCTGCCAGGTGTAGTATTCTTACTTTCTCTGCTGTGCCAATATCAATAGACTATGTGGGTTCTACCAACACTGATGTTCTTTCATGGTAATGTTGTGGGAGGATGTCAAGCCTTCCATCCTTTGGTGCCTCAATGAGGTTTTCACCATTGGATGCGTTCTTTTTTTTTACTATTTTAGGATCAAATGCTGCCATAGAATGGTTTTCACCATTAGATCCATTTTTTATTTTCATATTTTTGCAACTGAAAGGCTTGGCACCCTCCTGCCTAAAAGCATCACTAAAAGAAGCATTGGTAGAACAAGTATTGGATCTTTCACAGCAAAGGTAGTTAATAATAGCGGATTCATTGTCAAAAATAGGGAGATTGATGGGGTGTTGGGGTTCCCACTCGATAAGCTCGGGATGCAGTAAAGGCAATGAATCATTAGATGGGTTAAGGTCAGCGATTGTGAAAGCTCAAACGAAAATGTCGTCCAAGTTGTTAGTGATTATGTCGAGGCCTATGAAGGTATTTTCTTCCACATCATTTATCTCACTCGATGTCTGTTCATCTTCACTTGGGTCATCAAAATTTCGTGTTTCAAAGACAATAGGATTAAAACTCAAGCTTTGACCCTCCTCACATTTGGGGGTATACTTTTTGATAACATCAATCTGGATATCTTCATAGGAAACATCTGATAAGTTGTCCCACTCATATTCATTTGAATCTATTTCAGAGTTCTCTCTCATTTGAAGAATACGCTCCACTATTTTATTGGTGAGTTCTGCTCTTGCTTCTTCTCTGTATCCTAGTCCAGTTCTGCCATTTTGCTGAATTGTGAGAACTTGGATTGGTTCTGTTACACTTTCTTCCCCTCATTCAAGAGGTCCTTGTTCTCCTATATATCCTAGTCCAGTTTTATCCTTATGTTGGAGCGTGAGTGGCTGGATTGGTTCTGTTATGCCTTGTTTTCTTAACCCAAGAGGTCCCTGTCTTGAATATCCCATCTTTTCCAGAATAGTTTTTCCCTTTCCATATTGATTTGTCTCTATGATATTACTCATGGAAGTGGAAGCTTCCTCATCCCTATAAAGCCAATTTAGTATAGCCTTATCTTCTGACTCTTCATCTAAGTTTCCAACTTTTACAAATCTGCCATCTAATGTCATTGTAGATTGTGCTGATTTTTGGGTGATTGTAGATGGTTGTCCATACATTTGTAAGGAGGGTAACATCTGTGATAGATGGAAAGAGTGTCCGACACCATATTCACTTATTCCTTTGTAACTTATCTGTACTTTGTTGGTGAAATGATGTGAGAGTGAAGCCAATTGTTCTTCAACATTTGAAGGGTTAGATTGTGCCACCTTGATCTCTTGTGATTTTTGTTGTTTTGGAAGCCACTTTGATATGAAGCTTTGTTGTTTCTCGCCATTAGATGAGTCTGATGTGCTAACTTCTTGATTGTTAGGTATTAATGTATCCTTAGATGTTTTCAATGTATGACAGGTTTGGGTGTCATTATAGTTTGCTGTGATTGTTACCTCCTGTCCATTGACAGGAAATTTTAGGCATTAATGATAAGTGGAAGGTACTAATTGCATATCATGAATCCAAGGACGTCCCAACAGTATGTTGTATGTCAGTTCCCTATCTAAGACTTGACAAATCACATTTTGGACAATAGGTCCCACTTGAATGGGTAATATGATCAATGCTTTAGAGGATCTTTCTTCCTCATCATATGCTTTGATTGTGATTTTTCTTCTTGTATCAATGGCTTCATTTGAGTATCCTAGTGCACGAATCAGCTTTAAGGTACAAATATTTAAACCAGCCCCTCCATCTATTAGGACACGCTTTACACGGTGTTTATGGATGAGGACTTCAATGTGAAGGGCTAAATTATGTGGATGGGTGAGTGATACATCATCATGTTCGAAAATGAAAGGCAATGAGGTGTAGATAGATGTCCCACCATAGCTTGAAATTGACATACATCCAAATTGTTAGGTACCGTGGTTGATACAAGAGCTTGCTCAAGAACCTCTTTGTGTGATGGGGAGATCTTTAAAAGTTCCAAGATGGATATTTGCGTCGGTATTTTCTGTAATTGATCGATGAGATTATATTGATTGGAGGGAGGATCTATAGATTGGGGTGATAATGATGCTCCTTTCAATATAACTTTGGATTGTGCCCTTGTTGTGGCATTAACCAGTTGGTGCTCTTGTTTCCCTTTGAGTGTGATTACATTAATTTGGTTTTCAGATTTGTCCATATGTTGTACCAAATTAGTAGATGTAATGTCATTGTTTCGATTGATTTGATTGCATAACTCCTCATCCTCCTTGGTAGTAGAAAGACAAAGGATCGTTGTGTCATAAACATAACCAACATTCTTTCCTTTGCTATTTGCGGAAGAGGATTCTCCCTTCTGATAATTGGGTAGAGGATTTTTGAATGTTGTATGATCTTTGTTTGTTTGGTGTCCCTCTACAAATACTTTCTTTTGATCTATAAGGTCTTGTACCACATGTTTTAACTGCCAACAATTTTCAGTCATGTGGCCTTTATTTTGATGGTAGTGACAGTAATGTGAGTCATTCCACCATGATGGTTTGACTTGAAGGTCCCAATTTCTAGCCTCTTGTACTTGAATAAGTTTTTCATCTAAAAGTTCTTTGAGGACTGATTCTAGTGATTGCCCTAATGGCGTGAATTTTCGTTTATTGGATGGTCGTTGGAATGATTGGGTTTTTGTTTCTCCACTATTTTGATTATTTACTTGATCACTAATTTTTTTGACATTAAGACCATTGTTTTGTTTGTTTGTAGTTGTTGGCGTCAAGGTGAATGATGGTTTGGATATGTGTGTATCAATCAGTATTTTTATTCTTTTGCCAAAATCTTGGCTTTTTATTGTTGTTGTTAGAGGAATTGTTATTGTTTGAACCTTCAATGAAGTGTTTGATTGTTCCTCTTTTGATTAGAGCCTCTTCGATTTTGAGTCCCTTTTCGATAACTTGCTCAAATGTAGATGGACATTGTAAGTCCAATCTATAATTCATTTCATCCACTAGGTTATCAATGAACATCTCTATCTTCTCCTCTTCAAGAATAGATCTAGGGTATTTAGCAAATAACCTTCTCCATCGTTGGAGAAAGGAAAGAAACTTTTCACCCTTTGCTTGTTTTGTGTTGTAGAGTTCTTTTAAGGTTACCCCATGTTGGATGTTGAATGAGAAGTGTGTTATGAACCTATTGATCAGTTCTTCAAAAGATTGGATCCCGAGTTCCATTTTAGAAAACCACTCCATACAAGTGTTTCCTAAGCTTCTTGGAAATAATCGTAGTAAGTAAGAGTCCTCGTGTGTGAACTCTATGCTCATAGCTCTAAATTCCGTACGTGATCAAATGGATCGGTTCTTCCATTGTATTTGTTGTACATCGAGTATTCACAATACCGTGGAAATGGTATCATGTTAATGCTTTGGTCAAATGGATAAGGGAAAATTTCTTGTAAGGAGTATCTTTTTGTTGGTCCTTGTTGGATATTTTGGAACTGCAATTGTAATTGTTGGATTTGTCTTGTCAAAGCATCTATTTGATTTGGATTTTCCATACTAGTTGTTTGAGGTGTGATCGTTTCCTTGAGTTGGTTGACATCAAAGTCTTTAGGAAGCTTAGCACTTTTGTCAGCTAATAATAAAAGATATTTTTCCATATCTTGCTCCAACATCTTTTCCATAAATTTATGGAAATGAGGGTCTTGTTGAACTTTCTCGATTTCTTCTGTAGTTATTTCTTTCTCTTGTGAATTAGTGAGAGAATCAGTGTTGCTGTATTGTCCCCAAGGGTTTTCTTCAGCCATGGCTACTATTCTTTCATTTTCTTCTTGTTGTTGTCTTTGATACACTGATCGTGTGAAAATAGGCATACAAACTTTAAAGTTTTACTCTAGACTTTGATTTTGGATTTTTGATTTGATAAGTGTCAAAGTTTTTAATTTAAAATATGATTTAGTGGTGTCTAGTTTCGTGATAGAAGGATGATAAAATCCTTGATAGGGAAATTTTGACACAAAAATCTCAGATTTGGTAATGATTGATGAGGACACTTTGTAAGATGTTTCAAGATCTAGGTGTAATAGTAAAGTTTTCTTTTTGTATGATTCAAGTGTTTTGGACTATGGAAAAAAATGTTTTGGATTGATGAAAACCTTATTTTTGATGTTGGCAATCTAACAAACTATCCTACTAACTCTCTATTTTTCTGACTTTCTGGAGAGCTAAAATAGAGCCATGACATGCTAAAATAGAGACACGGCACTCTAAAACAGAGACACGGCGCGCTAAAACAGAGACACAAAGTGCTAAAATAGAGCCAAGACATGCTGAAACAGAGTTGAGATGTGCTAAAACAGATTCGTGATGTGCTAAAATAGAGTCGTGACGTGCTAAAACAGAGTTCTGACGTGCTAAAACAGAGTTATGATGTGCTAAAACATATCCGTGATGCACTAAAATAGAGTTCTGACGCGCTACAAAATGCTTTTTTGGGGTACCACAGGAAACTATCTTATTCTATGAAATTCACTTGGTCTTGTGTTGTATTGTATGGCAGGTTGTGGGATGTATTTTGGATGAATTCGTTGACTATGATTGTGGTGTTGCCTAAGATCCCTTCTTTGGTAAAATTCTTGTGAATCTAAGGGAGCTACAACATAGTCATCCGTATAACCTCTAGAGAAATTGTGATATCTATGAATAAAGGTCCTATGTTGGAGTAGAACTTTTCTACTTTGATATAAAAATCATTGCTTTCTCAAGAGTTGTTTGTATGTAAGTGTTTTCTTTGGTTTTCTAATTCGTTTGACAAGAGATTTCTTGACAAATTTGGTGGATACCCAATCTCGAATCATGTGAATTTCACAAGTGTTTGATTTGAAGATTTTTGTGATGATCTTATCTAAATTTAATGAAGGAAAACACAGCAAGTAAGAATAAAATAGTTGATCCAAAATCCTAGAATCTAAACAGATAGTGTATGTTCCAAGAACTAAGCATGATTCTTCTTGATTTTTACTGGTTTGATAACAAAATTAGACAATTCAAACAGACTCACTCCTAGAGACAAAAGGTCATCGCTATATACTCGAATGGCCCACAGCTTGGAATTGCGTCGACTCACACAACCTTGTCACCCCCTAGAGGGCGCCCATGTTTTTGTCTTTTCCAGGTGCATACTCAGAGTGACGAAAGTGGATACCAGATCCCCTGAGCAAACAGTCCTTGGCAATTATATGGTGAGTGCTTGAGGGTAGATTCTTCCCTGCCCCTGCACCGCTGAGTATTACAATGTTCAGGAACTAACAAGCTTGCTTCTATTTCTAGGTTCTTAAATAGGGTTTCCGTTCAGAGCGACAAATGGATAAACTCCCTCGAGAGACCTCCCAATCTTTAGAACAAAGATTTTGGGGATGGTTATCCTGCACACTTCCGTTGAAAGAGGGTTTCCCCAAATTCACATAAATTTTAAAGTGGGTTGGAATGCCATGGCTTTTGGTTGTCCCCACTCAGGTCGTTCCCGTAGGGTGAGTACTTTTTCCCACTACGGCAGGCGTATCTAAAGGTTTTAATAAAAGCTTGAAAATTGCGCAAAGTAAAAGTGAGTCTGGTATTCTGATGCACCCAGTTAAGGGGAGAGCATAAACCTATCACCCAATCACAGAAAAGAAGTTTGTTCACTTTTTAAAACCCAAAAGACAAATTAGCTAATCTATAAGGAGATATTGCTCCATAAAAAGCATGATGTTCAATTTTAATCCCACAATAAATAATGAAGTTTCTATCCTAGGATTGATCAATTTTTATCCATTTGCTATCCTAGGATTGATAAATTTTAACTCATTTTTTGTCCTAGGATTGATAAATTTTAACCAAAAAGAGACTAAAAAAACAAAAAATCTGGCCGTAGATGCGTCGGATCTAGATAAAAGATTTTTTAAGAACAAAGAGCTAAGGCACTGAAACAGTGGATCAACGCACTAAAACAGTGGCACGACGCGCTAAAACATTCGAGTTGTGTGCTAAAACAGAAGACCGGTGCACTAAAACAGACGAGCGGAGTGCTACAGAATCCAGCCAGCGCGCTATAAGAAACCACAGTTCCGCGAAAACAAACACGCCGATACCTGTATGACACTTTTCACAAAAAAATTGCAGAATATGGGGTTAAGCCCCATGGTGGGCACCAAAATGTAAGTGTAAGAATGAGATAAACAAATTAGAATGCATCTACACTTCTAAATAAGACATTCAAGAAATTTAAGCTAATTTAAACTAAGAATCTTCAAAAATCTGTCCTATTGCTCTCTAACTCTAAAGATTTCTTTAATCAACTTGCTCTCAGATTTTAGAAGCTAATTGATTGCTAAAATGACACTTAGAGAATGAGAATTAAGCTATTATGATTCTATAATGCAACTAAGATGATTCTATAGTAAAATTCATGAGAAAGAAACTACTGTAAACAGCCATGATTGTAAACTATGAAATACTAAAGAAATCTTGATGGATGGTTGATAGATTGATCCTAAAACTAGATTGCTTGAATGCTTGATTGCCTGGAATACCTGCAAAGTAAGATTGCACAAATTAGGATCCTTTTCTTGTAGCCAGTAACCTGTATTTATAGCTTTCATGGCACTCATTTGTGAAGGGAAAACACAGCAGAGGTTGAGATTCAATCTGGAGAATTGAATGGTATGAGATGAGAAGGTGGGGCTGATCATGAAGGATTGTTTCTACCCATGAAAACACCAGGCAAGAGGATAGGAGAAGATTTTCTTGTGACAGCCCTTCACGGCCATTCCTGTAAATGCACAGGAGTTGGTTGTTGAAATATTTAATAAAACTAAATAGTTTTATTTTATTGTTGAGATTTGATGAGGTGGAGGTTTTTAGAAGATTTTAGGAATATTTTATTTGATTTATTCCCAAAATTGGAAGAAAATAGGATATTAATTTAAATAAACAAACTATAGGAGTTTTATTTATTGAATTAAATGTGAAAGAAGAGTGATTAATTAAATTAAACAAAGCATGTGAACTTTATTTCATTAATTAAAGTAGAGTAATATGATCTTTATAAATAGGAGAATTTGATTATAATAATAATTAAATAAAACAAAGGTATTAATTTTGCTTATTTAATTAAAATTAGAATAAAAGAAGAATTTAGAAGAAATAAATATGAACTATATAAATAAATAGTTTTTATTTATTTAATAGTAGAGGAATAACAGATTAATTAATCAAATAAATGTATTTAATTAATTAGACCATTTTTAGGTGTATACAGTTTTTGTCTACGTTGACAAATGCCTTATTTATTTGACTGACATGATGAACCCTAAAGGATTGACCTAGGTGGCCTCAGGGGCACATCAACAGATGACCCTCCCTATATTTAGTCACAGAGGAAACATAGTTCAACAATGACATGGACTGACTGACATGACTGACTTTGACTCTATTTTTTGGGATTTTGAAGGTTATTTGGATGTTTTTGTGTTTTTGACATGTTTTGATTTTTATTTTATTTTGAGCTTTTATGATTTTTTTTTTTTTTTTAGAATATTTGATTTTTTTTAAAATGTTTTATTATTATTTTCTTTCTTTTTATCTTTTATTATGGATGATATGGGGAAGTGTGTATTCTAATATGGATGATACACTATAAATACCATGACAAATGCATATGAATGATGCCTACAAGCAAGCGAGCAAGCACACACAAGAATCTAAGGACAACCATGATCTTGCTCCTAGTCAAGCTGAAAACCAATTGACAAGTGATGAGGATGACAATGACATTGTTTGACATGGGAAGGACACATCCCAAAACAATGTGAGGATGACGATAATGTGACTAAAGGATCAAGATTTGCAGCTAGGCTGAAACAAAGCCAAGGAATGTTTTGGATAATGCATTAGGATGCACAAGAAGATTGTATGGTTTAGGCTTATTGCATTTGGAATGACTAGATGGGATTACAGAGGGAACTTGGATAAACAGATCAAAATCCTTAAACCACTAACTTGGGAAAACTAAACCCAAAAATAGGCATGGAAGGATAATGGATTGATTTTGGTAAAGGATGGGAGACATGAGGATTATTGACATATGATCTCCAAGGACTATGTCGCATAGGAATAATTTTTTTCTCCAAGGTATGGGTATGGATAATGTTATGAAGGCTATGATATTTCATGAATAGTGTATAACCAAAGGATAGACATCTCAAAAAATTTCCCAAAGCATGACTTATGTTTGTACCGTAGTCCTTATCAAGATCAAAGTAGATGGTAAAATGGATGGGAATGATAAGGCTTAGATGGATAGATGAAAATGTTATAGGAAATGCCATGTGAAGGGAATAGGAGATGAGACAACTTGCCCCCAAGTGTAATGGTCTACATAGATAATTGCTCTTACACATGATGCTTGTTTGCCAGGTTTTCATCATGGTACTTATCTAGGGTGACTGTTTACCGAGTTTTCACCATTGGATGAAATTTTTTTCTCTACTTATATATATAACACTTTTATAACACTTTTATACAACTGATCGATGTTATTGTGATCCTTTCTGATATTCGGGTTAGCCTTATTGAAATACACCCATCGTGATAGAGTTCAATGAGAGTTCTTATGATAAAGAGTTGCTACCAAGATGCAACGGGTTTTTCATGTGGCATTTTTAGACTTTTTGTGAGATGTAGGATTATGATGGATGATGGTAGGTGTGGATGGACTATTTGGAATTTTGGATGTAAGAATTTTTATTTTCAAGACTTGGGGTGGTGAATGATGGAGTTTGGAATTTTGATTGGAATAGTGTTTGGAACCATGAATTTTATATGCCTTGCATGATGACCATTTTGAAGGAGGTGGGCATTTATTATATGTGGGAGACCTCTTTTCTTGTGGTTCCACATTTTGATTGACTTTTGGATTTAGAATATTTTCTTTGCTTGATCCATTTTTCTTTTGGATCCATTCTAACTTCATTTGTCCACTTGGATTTTTGTACTCAATGGCCTTTGACATTTGATTTTGGACTTTATACTTGTAAGTATTTCTTTGTTGTTGGTTCCAATTGAGGGAATGATGTTTTATGGTGTGAATGGAAGGAGTGTTGGAAGCAACCTTATGACAAGGACTATTCATGGCCCTAATTTTGATGTTTGTATTGGATAAAGTGTCCCCTAATATCATGGAGGTATCACTAATACCATTTGATTTCTTGATTGAAGAATAGCCAAGACCTTGATGTCTAGGATTTTCATAAAACTGTATTGGTTCTCAAATGCCTTGCTCATGTATTCCTAATCCTCTTCCTTGATACTGCAAGCTTTGACATATTATCTTTGCAATGGTGTATTTGTTGTTTTGAAAACAAGATGTGAACCCATCATTATGTATGTGGAAACTAATGCTTGGAATTTTCTCATCTGCAAGAAAGCTTACTTTGACAAAGGTGGATGATCCTAGTTGGTAGGATATTTTGGCTTTATCATTTGTCATGCTTGTGTCTTCTTGGTTATTTAAGACGTCAATTTGATCAATGATATCTTTTGTGCCTTTGTATTTGACTTGGTCAATGATAGCTTCCTTGTGTTCTTCTTGATCCATAGTAGCCTTTTTATGTTCTTCTTGAATGTTGTCCATGTCATTTGTTTGATTATTTATGTGTCCCAAGGAGGCAAGTGTCTCATTTTGGGAAAAGGAGGTGTGTGGAGTTTGGATAGGATTGACTTCAAATGTTTGATCATGGATGGTATAAAGGTCGATAAGCAAATCACTTTGGATGTCTTGTTCAATGGTAGGATCTTGATCAAAGATAGGTTTGTCTTGGATGACATGATTGGGAATGGGATCTTGATCATGGATAGGTTTATTTTGGATGCTAGGATTATCTAGGACTTCTTGAATGGATTTAAGGATGGGGTCATGGGATGGACTACTTTGATCTTGACATGGAGGTGAAGCTATGATGTCATGCTTTGGACTTTCCTTTTGACATGCATCCTCAAGTTTAGGCATTGGGATGTGATTTTGGAGACCATGACTAGATGTATTTTCATGACTAGATGTAGACTGAGATGGAATGGATTGGAATGAATTAGTGGATGATGGACTAGGATAGGACAAGCAAGCTTGGAATGGATTAGTGGAAGGTTCATTTCCTTTGTCAAGGTTAGGATAAGGGTGATAAGTGGACACTTGTTGTGGATTAATGGTATGGCTTGTGTTAAGTGGCTCTTGATAGTGAGGGTAGATAGATGAATGACTAGGGCTTATGGATTGTTGGTAAGAAGGGTATGTGAGTAGTTGACCATGGGTTGAGCTTGATTAGTATTTGGATTGGATGAATTGTCTTTTGAAGTCTATGGTTTGTTGGTATTTACCATTGATGAGTAATTGGTATTCAACTTGACTAGCAAGCATATCAAGGTAAATTGTAGATATGGTTGTGACATCTAAATGACAATGCAAAGGCTAGGATGAAAAGGAGGATTAGAAGTTTGACTTGGAGATAATGTGGATAACTTGACTTGGAGGACACCTATATTTGTTTGTTTTAGAAATGTTTCTAATGTTTTTGGATTCTTTTTTATATATATTTTTTTACTTTTTATTTTGAATTTTAATTTTTGATTTATCTTGCTTGATTAAGATTTCAATATGTAATACACATTCACACACATAAGACAAGATTTGATGCAATATGTAATACAAATTATTATGATAATAAGACACTTCCAAGGATAAGAACAATCCTAACAATTATTCAAGTGGGGAGATTAGCCAATAGTCTTAAGCTAGGATGCACAAAGTTGACTAGGGATGATTTGAAAGAAAAATCCTACCACACAGCTAGGAGAAAAGGGTAACCCACCCTTCACCTTCACTTCCCATAGGTATAAAGTTATTTGGGGCTTAGCTAAGAGTGACACGATTTTAACTCTAAAACATGCATGTCTTTGGACTCACACCTGGATTGAGGTCGTCCCTTAGAGGGGTGTGTGCTCCAAGCAGGCCTCCTAAGAAGGGTATGAAAAAAGTGAACCAAGTGAGGTGTTTTGGAGGACACACACTTGATTCACACTCAAAATTGTTAATTTCCATTTAGAAATGAAATGTGTGTAAGCAAACAATGGAAGCACTTGTTCTTTTTAACCCAAAACCAAAATGTGTGATGGAAGACAATGGTTCTTTTTAAGCCCAATTTCAAAGTGTGATTACAAACAAGATGTTTGTTTTAAGCCCCAAATTGAAGTGTGTTGACAAGTAATGATTAAGAGATGAAAGATGAAATGTGTGCACCTAGACTTTCTTTAGCTCCAAATTTTTGGCCACTTGATCCAATTTGTCTTTTGAAGTGTTTATTTTCCTACACATTCACAAAACCAACAATAAAGCCAAAAACCTAACAAGATAATTGATCACTAATATTAAAGGGTTAGCTATCAAGAGAAATATGACTTTTGGAAAAAAAATTGTATCAAAAATTAAAAAAAGAGAATATACCCTTACTAAAATTTCCAAAGCTTTCCAAAAATTAAAGAAATCTTAAAAATTTGTTGTTTTGCATCCAAAATTATTTTTTCATCAAAAATCATTAAAAATTTCAAAACATATCCAAAAATTATTATTTTTTGACTGAAGGTGCCTAACATCATCCTAAATCTGCATAATTTTTTTTTGTGAAAATATCTACAACCATTTGTGAGATATAAGTAAATCTTTGTAAAACCCTAATTTTCAAAGATCTACTTTTTGTCTAATTATTTTTCATCCAAATTAAAAATATAAAGAATAGACCCCTATTATAATTTAGAGATCTTTCCAAAAATATAAACAAATTCAAAAAATTATCTAATTTTCTCTCAAAATTGATTTTTCATGAAAAATAACAAAAACCTTATTAAAAATTAAAAACAACTCCAAAAATCTGATTTTTGGATTGAAATTTTTTGATATTGTCCCTAACCTATAGAATTTTTGTGAAAAATATTGAGCTAAAAATCAGTTGTCGGGTTTTCCAATGTAATTAGGGATGAAATATTAAGGTTAATGCAATAAAGCATATAAATAAAACCCTAATCAATAATGAAGCACAAATGAGCATAAAGACATAAAGCATAAAACAATATTTTACCAAATCTTCATGCCACCATTGATTCACCTCCATTGCACTTCTCCATTTTGCTTGAATATGATAATTTCCCTTAGATTTGAGTGTGCAATAATAAGCCTATGACAAGTGACTAGCAAAATATTGAAGATTGTTGTCTCACACTAGTAGCATGTACTTGCATAATATGTGTAGATAATGAAAATGACAAGGGTAAGGTCTTTTATAGAAAAAAAATATTTGAATGAATGGTTGAGATTGGATGCCAATAAAATGTCTTAATCAATGGCCAAGATTGAAAGTTGAGGTATGAAATAGGGTTAGGGCTAAATTAGGGAAATGATAAGGATTAAGGGTTGAGATTGAATTATGAGATAATTCAATCAAGGGATATGATTAAATGAGATGTCCAGAGATAAGATTTGATGTGAAAGATAAGATTGGCATGGATAAAGAGGTGATAGGAGAAATTAAATAATATAAATTATTTAATCTAGGTGGCCAATAAATAATTAAATAATTAAAATAATTATTTAACTATAGAGGAATGTGACAAAATGAATCATTTTGAAATGATTTAATTCAAAATTCAAGAGAGTGGACCAAGGAGAGAAAAGGTTGATGAATAATTAAATAATTAAAAATAATTATTTAATGATAGTGGAAAGTGGATAAAACTAAATAAATTAGAATTTATTTAGTTTTAGAAAAAAGGGGTCTTAATTATTGACATAATTAAATAAATTTTCTTTATTTAATTAATCAAGGAGGAATAAAGATAAAAAATGAATTAATTAAATAATTAAAATTATTTAATTAGTAGAAGAATTATGACTTTAGAAAATAATTAAAATTATTTATTATTTAATTATCAAAGACAAAAGGGGAAATGATGGAGAATTTAGAAATCACAAGCCTGGGATAATTTTTAGTGTCTACATTAGGCATTAAATCAATAAATACTACCACAACTATTAGAACATGCTCAACATATGGGTCATCTCCCCTATTCCATCAAGTTTATATCTTTAATTGGTTTTTTATATTTAGTGGAGATGAATATTGAGAAATAATATTTACTTTTGTAGAGAACAATAGTCATTAGAATATGTCTAGTTATTAACTGAAATATCTTCAAATCAAAGTTATGATAGGATGATATTTTAGTTGTAGTGAATGTTGGTAGCTATTAGATTGCATTAACAGTACATGATTATAGTAATTATGTCATTAATCATAGGTGACTTAAATTCTTGCTAGTCATTTTGATATAAAAATAATAATGGGATATTAGATAATAAAATATTAATTTCAATAAGTGAGAATTAATTTTTGCAAAGAGATAATTAAGTATATTAAGTATATAATTATAGTTTTATTTATATTTTTTTCCAAAAATCCAATACTTTAAAAGTCAATAGTGCATTTTTATAAATGAGAATTTTATTGAAAGTATAATTAATTTTCATCTAATTTACTTTGTATCCTCACAATAGAAAAGAATCATTGTTCAATATTATTGAAGTAACAAGAAAACATTAACAAAGTTGAAATTTGAGCCTCCCATTAATATTTCAATAAGATTTACATTATTAATATAGTTACAATTGTATCACTTGAAAATGTAATAAAATTTAAATAATAATGTCATTTCCAAAATGAATCAATAAAAAATAATTAAATGATAATTTAAAAATTATTAAGTAGAAAAAAATAATTATAAACTATAAGATTGTTGCTATTTTTTTTTGTTCTCTTCAAATAAACTAGATTTTTTTAAATATGATAATTAATTAAAATTGAAAAACATTGTGAAATATACTTATGATTAGTTTTATAAAAAGTACACCGATCATATAAGGCCAGATACACGTTACTCGACCTATCGCTGGAGTTTTCCATTTATTTTAATAGCTGTATTGACCGACATCAACAACGCCATAACAATAGCTTGATGATCAAGTAATAAAGTTTAGAATATTCTGGGATAAAATCATGGGTAATAGACAATCTGTCAGTAAATGGAATCAAACATCAGAAACACAACTCGCTTTTTCCCTGATCGCTCGATTAATTATCAGGCGAGAATGATGAAGAAGCCGTTGGACAACAGAAAATCATTCATCATTATTCATCATTCTCGCCTGATAATTCTTCGAGCAATTTCCAATTTCCCGTTTGTCTCCGGCACCAGAAAGGGTACACACAAACCCTAGTGCATTTATTATTGCCAGCACAAACAAGGCAGCCCTATACCAATTCCTCTAGGGTACTCTGCGCAGCGTTCAGAAACCCAAATGCTCCGACGATTGCCCCCGCTTTCCCGGCGGCCGCCGAAATCGCGTGGCACGTAGACCGCAACCGCGCGGGGAAAATCTCTGCCGGAACGATGAAGGTGGTGCTGTTCGGCCCAAAGTTGGAGAAGAATAAAGTAGAAGAATAGAGCAGCACAAAGGCCACATTTGTTGCCCCTGCAGTACGCGTCGCCACATTTATGGCCTCTCAGTGATCGTACGGTACTGATATGGCCAACATGAAGACCGTCATGAAGAAGAATCCCATGGGCTGAATAGTAAACCATATCAAACCGTCCGATACGGTCTATGAAAAGGTCAGTGAACCAGTAGCCGGGAACCAAAATGCGTATAGGAAGAACCAACTTTAGCAACCCTGCAGGGGTTTCAGACTTCAGACTTCAGGACACAGGTACTTTCATAAAAAAAGACTATAGATAATTCACCATTTTGATGTGCAAAAAGTTCTTATCAATATAGTACAACCCTTATCTTTGGCTCATGGCTATATTCAAACTCACGCAACTTTAACTGAGAGCTGCAACAGATTTCAGTGTTGCTTACCAATAAAGTGTGTAACACAATCCCTACCATGACCTTCCTATTGGTTGCTTTTTCTGGAATGGAGAAAGTGAAGGTTGTTTCTTGTCCTGTGCCTTTTGCTACTTCAGGAAGAATATGCTCTGCCATTGTGCTTAAGTTGTGAAACTCCTGAGTCAGGAGAAACCGTAACCCTTCGACCATTCCTTTATAATTACGTTGCACGCCATTATAAGATGATCGCGGGCTGTCACCACTAAATTAGAGGCAAGCGTAGTCTATTCACATCCCCGCCCAACTCAGCGAATACATTGGTAAGCATGAAAGCCATATTATTTGTGACTATTTCTTTTCTGTTTTAGATAAACTGTAACTCCTGCATTTTTCTTTGGAATTGAAGAGACCAGAAAAGATTTTAATGCCTTCTAGGCCAAATCAGGGAAGATTTGTTTACTTTTTTTTTTGTTTTTCCCAGTCGCAATTTTTTAGAAAGTTAGAATTTAGAAATTTCTGTACTAGTTCCATTGTTGTTTTAGTGTGTTACAGTTTCCCAATACGCTTTTCTTTCCTTGTTGATTTTAGGGTATTAAAAACGGCTAACAAGGATCTCGAAGTTCTGAACGCTCTTGACAAGGCCAAGACGCAATGGTACCATTTTACGGCAATTATAATTTCAGGCATGGGTTTCTCACAGACACTTAGATCTGTTCTCTATAACGACGGTCACGAAGCTCCTGCGCAGGCTCTATTATTATGATCCGTCCACGGGAAAGCCTGGGTTTTTGCCAGCGAACGTGTCCGCTGCAGTGAACGGCGTGGCCTTCTGCGGGACTCTTGCGGGCCAACTGTTTTTCGGTTGGATTGGGGACAAGTTTGGGCGACAGGTGGTGTACGGCCCAAAATTGGCGAAAAAGAATGTAAATGAATACATGACCGCAAACGCGTGGTCACCGCCGCAGTAGCCACTGCAACACTTGTGTCCGCGCCAGTGGTAGTAAGGGATTGCCAATGCAAACATAAAGACTGTCATAAAGAAGAATCCCATCAGCTGGATTGCGAAGCGCCCGATGCGGTCAATTAGGGCGACGGTGAACCAGTAGTCGGGCACCGTTGCGCAGAGCGCGATGAGCCCTCGCCACGCGGTACACTGCCTCCACGGCGTTAATTGTCTTGGCTGCTGGCAACCATCCGACGGCGGTGTAGATATCCGTTTGGAAAAGATTGGAGCTGTAGAAGGCTATGTCGAGGAGAAACCAGCAACTGGTTGTGCCTAACAGATGCACTCCGTGGCGCTTCAGGAACTGTTTGGAAAAAAGCCCGTATTGCTCCGCACGTATCGTTGTTGTCGTCACTGGCTGCAACTCGTTGCCTGGCGAAAGGAAGTCCACCTGAAGAACTTTGGACATGTCAGCGGCCGCCTGCTTCGTGTCGCGCGCCACCAGAGCTGTGTAGCGGGCAATCTCGGGCATTTTGAGGCGCCAGTAGTAGGTCAGAATGGCGGGCACTGCTCCGAACATAAGAATAATTCGCCCCACGTCGTCCGCCTGCGGGGCTGTGGACAGCGCGGGGTTTTCCTCGAAGGACGGACAGTGATAGGATTTGTTGAACGCCGCCGCCACGATGATGGACACGGCACCTCCAGCAAGGATACCAAAGCCCTGCATGGCGAAGACCGCAGCTATGAACGCACCACGCGTTCGTTTATTGGCGTACTCCAACATGATCGTGGCGAACAACGGGTAGTCACCTCCGATTCCAACCCCGAGCCAAAATCTGAAGAAACAGAGCGTGGTCATCACGGACTTCGCAGTGTGGCCGAAGGACAAACCGCTAGCTATATGGCACTCACGACCATCATCAGAAGCGTCATGCCGGACACCTTCTCTCGCCCAAGCTTGTCCCCAAGCCAGCCGAAAAACAGTTGGCCCGCAAGAGTCCCGCCGTTCACTGCAGCGGACACGTTCGCTGGCAAACACCCACGCTTTCCGTGGACGGATCATAATAATAGAGCCTGCCCACGAACTTCGTGACCGTCGTTATACAGAATAGATCGTAAGCGTCCGTGAAAAACCCCATGCCTGAAATTATCTATAGCCTTGTTTTATGAAAGTACTTGTGTCCTGAAGTCTGAAACCCTGCAGGGTTGCTAAAGTTGGTTATTCCCATACGCATTTTCTTACACACAAAATGCGCACTAATTACGCATTTTTGTGTGGATTTAATATTGGATGAAATAGAAGAGTTAAAAAAATTTGTATGTAAATTTTAAAACACAAAAAAAGAGAAAAAAAGAAAGATGCTTTCCAGGCAATAGGCGAAACCACCAAACCTTCGTTTGCCATCATAGCCAAACGATATTGAAGCATGCTTCGAAGCTTCACGTTTTTGGTGGATGGATAAAGTCGACTAATACACCACCACACTCTTTTAAACGAGAATTTTCACTGTAACCAAATAAAATGCTCTATTATTACTATCATTATGTATATTTAAATATTCTTTTATAAATTTATTTTTAATAATATTTATATCATATTTTAAAATCTATTTTTTTAAAAATAATTAAACTATGTGAAATATTATAAAATTAGATCTTAAAAAAGAATGGAAGGCAAGAAAACAATAGAAATCAATAGTTAAGAAGAACATCCTAGAAACATTGGCAACTAAACTAATATATATATATATAAATCTATATAAAATATATCTTTCTCAGTGTCTATTACAATTTAATTGTGAGGATAGAATGAAATATTTAAAAATAATTATAGAATGATTGGTATAAATGATGGCAAAAAAAAAAAAAAAACGAGTTTTCATTTTTTATATGAAATTATGTATTATTATTTATAAATATAAAATTCAAAACAATAAAACAAAATAAAAACTTAATTTTTTTTAGCAACTATTCTAACATCTTTTTATTATAAATCTTTAAAAAACACTTTTTATTTTACTTTATGATTAATTTTTTCAAAAAATATTTTATCTTCACTTATGTATCCAAAAATTTAAAACTCAAAACAATAATGGTTATGATTTATCATTGATAATGTGATTTAAGGGGAGAGGGGCGGGGTAGGGCAGCAAGGTGAGGGGGTGGAGTGGGCAGAAGTGGGGAGGGTGGGTTATGTACATAGCTTCTTCACATGCCCCTAATACAATTGTATAATGTCTCTCAACATAACAATTAAAAAATATTGTATCATATTTTTTTTAGATAAACTATTAATTTTCTATTAATTAATTCTTGTATATAATAAGGTATATGTTAATATTTGAAGGACAAATTCAACCATCAAAATTTGACCTTGAATACTAAACACAAAAACAATACTTTTATTAGCATATAAGATTATTATTGTGGGAACACTTAGCCAAAATATACATTTTTCTATTAGAAAATTGTTCAATAATTCAACAAGCATTTTTTTTCATTTGTTATAAGGCACTAGTTATGATGGGTATTAGAGTGTGTCTACATTATTAACATATTTTTAATCATTTTTTAAATTGATATTGTTGGAAATAATTTAACAAGGAAAAAAGCTTAACATTATGATGCAATATTATTTATTTATTTTGTTCAAGTTTAATGTTTTATATATTAATACAAGTCATTTTAGTTGTTTAAAGTTGAGAAGAAGAGGAAGTGTTTGACAATGATAAAAAAGTGTTTGATTCTTCACAATCTTGTTGTTGATGTAGGTGACACTTACATGACGTTATACTAACTTACAAATTTTCACTATTAAACAAATAAAAGAAAATTATTAATTTTTAATTGTAGTCTAGACTAATCAAATGAAATGCATAGATGAGTAGAATCAACCTAATAAGATGTTTCAAGATATGGAGATGATATAACAAGATGTGAAGATGATGTCGCGAGATGAAGGAAAACAAGATGTTTTGGGATTATATTTATAGATGCCTAATATTAACCACTTATCAATTTCTTTTACAATTTGACCAAGTTACACAAAAATAATAAGATTAAAAAAAATGTTCGAAAAAATACAAAATGAAACTTTATCATTAAATGTTTATTATAAGAATATATTACAAAATTATAAATGTCTTATATTAATCTCTTACCATTAATCAAATTCATTGACATATTCATAAATTTCCAATTCTAACATTATTGTTTATAAATTACATTTTAAAGTTATATAGTACATTTGAAAAATCTATATTTTAAGTTCCTTTCTTTAATAAATAATAAAATTATGATAATTGTTTTCTTATAAACATTATTATCTCAAAAACAAAAACAAAATTTCATACTGTTAATTACGCCGAAAGGCGTTCACCAGACATGTCAGTGACACGTATCAGCCATAGCATATACTCTTCATCTCCTATTCTACATTTTTTGTATGCTGTCGTGGAGGCGAAAGAACAGGCATAAAAGACTGGAGAGGCAACGCAAGAGCAGGCATGGCCGCGTGGGGGGCCAAGGAGTCTTCTAAGTCGTGGGTTGAACCTTGCAAAAAGGGAGAATCCATCTAGAACAATTTGCAACATAGAGAAAACCCATCTCAAACAATTTGGCGAAAGTTCAGACAAATTTGGGGTCGATTTGGTAGAGATTCGATGAATTCGAATGGAACAACCATTTCTGGTGCAAGTGGTGGAGGATTCGATGGAGAAAATTTTTATATATTGATTTGTTTTTACTCAGACCTGTCAATACTTCTTGTGCAAAATTTTGTAGATGCCCTCATTTACGCCATGGAAGTGTTGGGCCATTCAGATATTCCCATTGTTATTGCTGAAAGTGGGTGGCCATTTGATGGGAATTATAATGGCGGTGCAAATATGTCCAGTTCCTAGATTTACAAAAGGCCTAATCAGACCATGGAAGGACTCTTTCAGCCTACCAAAGCACAAGTTTACTTTGTGAACTTTATGAGTTAAAACATGCTAGAATGTATTTTTGTCCCCTATATTTTATAAGCGCTATCAAACTCATCTTGCAATTTTTTATATATCAATTTTTTTTATTCAGACATGTCAATACTTTGTGTGCCAATTTGAGGCGCTGGTGAAGGAGTAGGTTGATCAACCATGCTTTTCTTCCCTAAGGGGAGGAACAGAAGAAATCATAGGAGGTTGGTCATCCACTTTCTCTTTTTTTTTGTAAATTTGTTTTATTCGAAGAGGCATGATGGAGTTGCTTTCATTGTCTATTGGTCTTTTGGATGATGTAGGTGAAGTTTCTGTTGTTGGTTGGTCTTGGTTGTTTGGTTCTTGTTTAGGTTCAATCATGGTTTCATCAAGTATGGGAGGTGCAGAAATGGAAGGGGACATGTTTCTTAGGGATAATTCGACTATTTTCTTTGCTTTGAATTTTTGGTAAGATATGAAAAGTAAGTCTTGTCGTGGCGTTATAGGTTCCATGGGCTCAGGCCAAAAGGCTTTTAAGGAAAATTTTCCTTTGGAAGACAAGGGATTAAAGCCACTATGGTGAACAGTGAATATTTCATTGTCAAATGAAAACTTTAAGCATTTCTGTACAATTGATGGGACGAATTTCATTGAGCAAACCTATGGATGGCCTAGCCTCAAACGAAATTGGTCCAACCACGGAATGATGGAGAATGTGACATCTAATTTTTTTGGTCCTATTTGTAATGAAAGCATGATTGATCTTATCGTAGGGCGAGCAAAACCATTGTGCATCTTGATCCATGCTTTTGGTTTATAATAGTCATCTTGATAAAGTTCATGAAATTCCTCGGTGATCACATTCTCTCCATAGGTGGGATCTACTAGTATCCCAATAGTGGGCTTGTCATAGATACGACCAGCTATGTAGAGAGGACCATCAGGTGCATTTTTAATTATATCCTTAGAGGAGAAAGCAATATCAAGAGGAGTCTTAGGTCAACCCTTACGAGGGATAACATCTATCGCCCCAACCATTCCATCCATAGGATTAACATTGATATCATTTATGATAGATTTATTATGTTCATCATATGTATCAACATTCATCACATCAGTCTATGTAGTTTCACTAGCTTTGAAAAATGAAATATTATGCTTAGGCATTGGATTAGTGAAAAATTATAAGTTTTGGTTTGAAGGGGCAACAAACTTATTGTCTTGGTCACTACCACCTGCAATAGATAGATGACTAGAATCAATGAGGTCTTGTACAAGTTGTTTAAGACACTTTTAATGTTTCGTGTCATGTCCATTTTATTGATGATAGTGGCAATACACATTGGATTTAAGCTCAAGGGCAAAGGCTTAGTAGGGTCAGTTGTTTTGACGGGAGGCAAGGTAATCATTTGTTGTTGTAAAAGTTGGGACATTATGTTATGAAGGGTGTCAGGTAAGGGTGTGAATTATATTTTCAGATCTCCATAACTAAAGGGCACCGAGGTTTTAACAGCTGCTATTTGGTTATTTGCATTTTAAGTTGTTGTCTGAGGAGGATTAAATTGAAGGAACCCTTTATTTTTCTTTCTAAATGGTTGAGAATTGTTTTGGTTGGTGGGCTCAGATTTCTCAATTCAGCTAGAAGTGGACCTTGTATCTTGACTACTTACCGAATTTTGATAATCACAAAGGGCAGTACACAAGTGCATGAAGGATAGGAACTTTATCATAGTTAGCTTGTCTTGAAGATTAGTTTGCAACTTTTTTATAATCATCTTTTGAAGCTGTAGATCAGGGATCTTGAGATCTATTTGGGAATAAAGCGATTGATAGTGTGAGATAAAATCAGTTACCTTTTCTTCCTCATTTTGCTTGCATCTCATCATATCGTTCAATTTTTTTTTGCGAGTCATATGCACTTGGAAATGATTCACAAATGCATCAACAAGTTCATTGAATGAACAAATTAGTTGTTCAATAAAAGGAAGAAACTATTCCAAAGCGGTATCTTTTAAGGACCTAGGAAAGAGTTTTCCAATAACTTATCATCAAAGGAAAAAGTCACTACATAGAGGCGTAAGGTATTAACATGGTTGAAGGATCTCCCTTCCCTCCATATTTCTCAAATGTAGGAACCTCTACTCCTTATGGCATTAGTGTTCACAATATTTCCAAGGACAATGGGATGCTTCTAACATAATATGTGGGTGGGTCATTTTGATTTTGGTTTATGGTGGAGATTTTTTTTTGCATGGATGAAATAGTTTGGAAAATTTGTGTTATGAGGGGATCGTTAGAAGTGGTATGAGGTGGAAGTGAAAGCGGTGATGGAGTGTATGTAGAAGTAGGAAAAGTGAATGGAATTCTTATAGGTGGTAATGTGGTTGAAGATAGAACATGTGATGCCACATAGGAACTAGAGATGCTAGTAGGAATACTCAAGGAAGGAATCAAATTACTAACTTGTTGTATTGTTGTTGTTACTTGAGGAGTGGTATAGGTAGGTATTGAGGCTATTGTTGAGGGAGGAGGAATTTGAGTTCCTCCTTGGTTGGCAACAATGTTTGCTGGTATAGGAGCACTAGAGGTTGAAGGAAGATGTTTTCCAAAGATTTAAACTATGTTTTTCACAAGGTCAAGGACTCCGTCACTTTCAAGCATGCGGTGAATGTTTTCTATGGTAAGAATTGTAGTGGAAAAAATGTTTTCAAGGCTAACTTGGTGTTGTAGGTTGACTAAGTCCTCAAAAATTTGAATGATTTTCTCTTGGAGGATATCATCAATCCTTGGTTCAACATGCATGTTGTCGAAAGGAAAAGAGATGGTAAGGGTATTATCCATGCCTAGTGTACTAGTGTCAATACTAGGAGTGGAAGCTCTAGATAACCCAAGATCCACAACGAATGTGTTATCATAGGATGCCATGAGTCTCAAACTTCTTCTCACTATGGGGTGATCTCACAATAGTGGTTTACAATTTTTTTCCAAACTAGACACTAAAATAATTTTTTTAAACTAAATCTTCACTTTTGGGCACCTATAGCGGCTAAACCATGAGGAATTTGAAGATGATGCAAACTAGAGTTTCATGAAATTTTTTCTGTAGATTCCAAATATATTTTTTTCAAAATTTTTGGAATTAGATTGCACTTCATTTTCCATCTCCTCAAAAACTAATTATTTTTGAGAAAACAACTATTTTAAAGTAACTCTCATATAGCATGAAATTTTTTTCCATGAAGGATAAAATTAGGATTCATTCAAATTTATATTTGTAACTCCATTATCTAGTGCTTCCACTTGGTTAGATATTTTTTTATTGAATTATTTTTCTTTAATCAAGTTTTGAAGTCAAACCACTTACAATTCAGACATAGCATGACCGTATAATGTGTAACTTTTTGTGTATGTATCAATTTTTTTGTTGGATCGGGGACTCCAATGTTGGTGCACTCATATTTTTCAAATTTTTCTTTTGATAATATTCTTTTTCCACATGTGCAAAACCACGAGAGCTTGATTTTAGTTGAAAAGATACATTCCAAAGAAATAAAAAATAAATATTATAATCGAATTTAATTTAATTAAAATTATATTTTTTGGAAGCTTATAATAAGGACTACATACTTATAATTTTTTTTTTTTAAATGAATTCATTTGATCCCACAAAATGTAAATCAAAAGTGATTTTTTATCAACATTTTGATAGGTGTAAAGGAGACTCCATTATAGGTATGGTTTAAGACTAGCGAGGTTCTATCCAAGGGGGCTTGGTCTAAGGTGGTTTGATCAAACCCTATTCAATTGAAATCCTTTAAATGGAACTTTTTAAGGCTTAAATCATTATATTTTCTAAAAATATGTGATTTCAGGATCTCTCAAAAAGTGTAAATCACTATTGTGGTAGCACCCTATGGTATTAGCAATAGGACACCAAACACTCATGCAAAGGCTAGTAAATGTAGCATGGATGCAAATGCAATGTAAGCTAACAAGAATGAATTGCTCAAAACTAAAATTCTGGAAAGTAAAAATGAAATGTAGAAACAACAAACATAAACCTAGGAATCAAATTGTAAATGACAGAAAATGCAATGCAAAATGTGCAAAGGGACTGATTCTCCCTAAGTGGCGAATGAGTCCTGGTACTAATTTTTTTGAAAATTTTCAGAATTTTTAAATTGAATTTTATGCCTTTTATATTTTCTAATGCAAATATGATATGAAAATGCAGAATTTTAGTGATGTTTAATGAGATGAAATGCAATAATTCAAGCTATATGAACTTTTTACTAATGCAAATTTTTAAACCCTAAAATGCAAATTAAACAATGCAAAATGCAACGTAATGTTAATGTAAGCTAAATATAGGATGTAAATGCACTCCAAATTAGAAATATGATGCTATAAATGTAGGTTCACCAAAATGAAATGAATATTTTTGTTTGTGGGCCTCTCTTACACTTCTAGGGTCTTGAACCTAAAAGGAGAGAGATACAAAAACCTTAGCGCTTCACTTAAGAAAAAACGCTTGAGATTTCAATTCAAAGGAGATTGAAATATGTCAAAGAGGATTTTCCTAAAGGATGAAAATTGATAAAGGGGTTCACCACTAATGCAAAACTTGGAAAATGCAAGATGTTTGAAAACACACTATGGTATGCAAAAAGACTTAGAAATGCAAATAGATTGTAACAAAAAACTATGAGATTTAAAGTGTGCACTTGGAAACTAGAAACATTAGAAACATTTAAAAAATAAACAAATCTAGTTGTCCTCCAAGTCAAGTTATCCACATTATCTCCAAGTCAAAATTCTAATCCTCATTTTCATCCTAGCCTTTGCATTGTCATTTAGACCTACCACCATGTCTGCAATTTACCTTGATATGCTTGCTAGTCAAGTTGAATACCAATTACTCCACAATGGTCAATACCAACAAGCCATAGACTTCAAAAGATAATTCATCCAATCCAAATACCAATCAACCTCAACCCATGGTCAACTACCCACATACCCTTCTTACCAACAATCCATAAGCCCTAGTCATTCATCAATTCTAGGTGTTCTCCAAGCTTCTCTTAGGACGCTTGACAACTTTGAATGGCTTTAACAATTTGATGGAAACTTTTCCAATATTTTCTTTGACAAATCTACAACCTAAACCTGCAAATCACATGCAAAAAGAGGGAAAAATTATTTGTGGGGTTAGTGAATAGGGGTTTTCCTTGGTCAAACCCTTGTTGGTAATTAAACCCTTGAAATGAAATGGAATATGGAAAGAGAATGATGAATGAACAAAAGAAATGCTACAACTCACCAAACCTGAAGTAGAATGTTGCAAACATGCAAGTAATGGCTCTAATGGATGTAGACTTGAAAATTTTTAATGCTTAGAATGCTTGATAGATTGATTGGGGGTGAAATGAGTAGAAAAACCTTGTATTTATACTTGATTATGCAATAATTCTCAAAAATACATCATCACAGGCCGACCTTAGATCTTAGAAAATAAAAACTCACAGAAATTTGAATTGACTTTGAATTTTGAGCCAAAGGGGACTCATTCGCCACTCTGGGTGAATGGAGTCCACGGACTCATTGGCCAAAATGAATGGGTCCAATAGGCTTTGAGGTGGGTTTCAGGATTTAAATGTTTTAAATAATTTTTATTAGGTTTATTCTCAAAAATACTCATAAGGGTTGTAGATGAAAAATGGGGCCAATTAAAACATAAGAAAGCCCAATTATTAATGACAAGCCTAGAAAAGTGTGAAATTTTGTTAAAAAACTTTAAAAACTTTGAAAGAAGGCTTGGTAAATGATAAAAATAGGTTATTTAGGTGAAATACGCTAAATATTAATAAGACCCTAGAAAAGTGTGAAAGTGTGTTACAACACTTTACAACACTTAGGTAAGGTACCATTTGAATCCTTAATAGTTCACAAGGGCCCAAGACCTAATGTGAATGTGCTATCCACATTACAACACTAAATCAAGGAAAAGCTAAGCCAACATCCACAAGAAGGACCCAAATGAGCATGAAAATGTCCAAAGATCCATTTTTCTATGCTACACTAGGTATTTAGTGTTTTCTCTGGGTTTTGATCCAAGATTTTCTCCTATAATTGTGTGGTTCCGATATGTTAATCATGGTTATTGAAGGTTGCTATATCCAAATTTAGTGGTTCTGGATTGTTGTATAGTATGAGATATGTTCACTAGCTGTGAACTATATTTTTCAGTATGTCTAGAAAAGGTTCGAGAGAAATATAGTTTCTCCAGATTTCTTCTTGTTCAAGCTTCATGACTTGTGGTTCTAGAGATAAACTGATATTGATTGTATTGAAGATAATTTTGTTTTCAATGAGGATTAGATCATGTGTGTGCTTAATTGTTCTATGTGTTTTACATTGGTTTGGCTGACCATGTGATAAACACTACTTGCAAAAGTTTATGAAGCATGTTAGGACTTATTTAGGTCCTCATTAAGTGTGTGTTTTGGTTTTCCTCATTCTAATTCCACCTTAGAATGTTTTGGCATTGACCTAATTTGAATTTGTAATACAAATGGCATGTATGGCAAAATTTGGATATGTTTCAAAGTTGAAGATGGTATAAGTATAGATTGAGATGTTTGTGGAAATAGAGATCATGAATGCAAGAAAGATAGATGTGAGATGTGAAACATTGTGTGTGTGATGCAAGGTTGAGTAGATCAGTGTGAAATCTAACTATGAGGTTTCAAAACTAGTGAACTAAAGGTGTACTCTATCATTCAAGAAATTATGCAAGTATGTGAGTGATTTATGATGGAAATCTCTATTGCATTGATATTGTCTTCTCTTTGTAACAAATCTCTTCTATCTTCTTTGTATTTGTGTGGTAGTGAGTCCTCTGAGTGGTTAAACCTTGTTGGACAATGAGTCCTAATCCAAACAATGAGTCATGTTTTGGCAGTGAGCCTTTGTATTTGGTTTTTATATTCTCTATATATTGCAAGCTAATCCTCACTATGCTTTTTCCCTTATAAGTTTTTCCATGTAAATCTGGTGTTGTTGTGTGTAAATTATTTTTTTCTTCTTTCATTTTCTACATTTGCACTTAATGATTAATCATATTAGTAGAGTAAATTTTTTATGAATGGTAATTGAATTAATCATTGATGATTGATATAGAGGAAAGATTTTCTACAACTAATTCACCCCCCCTCTCAGTTGTCTTTCTCAACACACTTTTGGAGGGGGAGAAAGCATATCAACTATCCTAACACAACTAAGAAATGAAAACCTTTACCAGCCTATTGCCTTGTTTAGTGAATGACTGAAATATTATGAATTCAAGTATAGTTACATAGAAAATAAAGTCTTTACTATTTTTATGCCATTAAATAGGTTCAAAAAAATGTTTTCTAACAATAGGATTCATTTTATGGTTTCCCATACTAGCATCAAAGAAATATTTTTGAGGAGAGATATCAATGAGAAAAGTGTTGGCTATCCTACAACACCAAGATAACCTTAAAAGGAGTCTCATATGTCAAGACAAGATGAACTCAGAAATTCCTTTACCACTTACCAAATTGGTGATTTTGATATGTATCCCTCATGTGCTAGTAGATGACATAGTTTTCAAAAAATATCTCAATGGAGTGCTATTAAGATGAATTAGGAAAAATAAAATTGACAAATTGTTAGAATAATTTCATGATGGCTCTTTAGGTGGCCATTTTTTGTCAGGACCATTGCTTCTAAAATAATGAGATGAATATTATTGGCCAACCATATTTAATTATTCTCACAAACGGGTGAAGAATTAAAAGAAAAATGCTTTCTTTTCTAGAAAGTAAAGGTTAGTTATTCTCCCTTTTTATGCCACTTAGGTAGACTTGTCATTCACCTAATGGAGTTTAGAATTTATTTCTCTAATAAACCCACTATCTAGAACTAGTCATAAGTGGATTTTAAAAGCGAAAAACTATTTCAACAAGTGGATAGAGGCAGTTGCACTACAAGAGGCTACTAAAGGTTCAATCTTGAAATTTAATGATGGAATTATAAATAGGTTCAAATGGTGCCCCTTCCGCCATCATATCTAATAATGGAAAAGTGTTTGTAGGTGCCCAAATCAATGTATTAGTAGGTAGGCATAATATATACTTGAAAATATCATCCAATTATTACCCTCATGGTAATGGATTAGTTGAGCCTACCAACAAGAGTTTGATCAAAATCATCAAAAGAACCATTGAGTATAATCAAAGGTCTTGGTATACAAAATTGAAGACAACCCTTTGGGTTGACAAGATCACTTCTAATAGAGTCATTGGCAATTCCTCTTTCATGTTTGTTTATGGAAAAGAAGCAATACTTCCATTCTTTCTAGAACTACCTTCTCTTATTTTAGAACAGTGGTAGGAATTAATGGAAAATTGTGCTATGATAGTAAGGTTGGTTGAACTAATGGAGTTAGAAGAAATCAGAGATAATTCCATGCATACACTTGAATATAATCAAGAATAAGTCAAGAGGACCTTTGATAAAAAAGCTAACAATAAAGTTTTTCATGAAGGAGATTTGGTGTTAAAGTGGGATGAAAAAAAGACAAAGGCTAGAAGGTATTCAAAGTGTGATGTCATTTAGAGTGGCCCAATATTATCACTAGCTACAAAGAGGCTAATGCATTCCATCTTGCTAAAATAAATGGTAAAAATGATCCTGTCTTAGTTAATGGGATACACCTCAAGTCCTACCTTTGAGGTGATGTTCAGTCTTGTATCATATTAATTAGGTTTTTATTCTTTCCAAAAATTGTTGTTACACACTCTATATTCTCCTTAAGGGTATTCATGTTTTAGTTTGTGTCTTCTACCAAGTGCATTTTGCACATGTTTCCCTATTTTTTGTGTATGAGGCTACCATGTTGAGAATATTATAAGTTTTTATGACTCTATTACCCAAAGGAAGCTTAAGTCCATTAGTTCTCCAATGATTAGTAGGCAATCATGCCATAGAGGTTACCAAAATGTTAACATTTCATAGCCCCCTTCATGGCCCAACAATAATAACCAATCTGAGAGATATTATTTGGGTCATCTTGCATTGATGTTACTCCTATGAACCTTCCATTGATCCTCTTTGCTTATTCCTTAGAAAAAATCCAAATTTAAAAATCTAAAAATGACAAGTGTTGAACTTCTTGAGGTTTTAGGATTTTACCTACCCTCTTACCTATATTGCATCTATTTTGGCCCCAACATCACCTCCTTCACTTTGAAAAATCCTCTAGGTGTAAAAATTATTGGTATTTTAGGTTGTTAGTGACCTCCCTAATCTTTTGCATACTTTGGTGTTTCCCCAGCCCCAAAGTTTGAGTCCTTATGAAATTTCCCGAAGTGTTAGTGTTGGTATTTTGGGTTGTAGGTTGTTGGAATTTATCTTCCTAAATTTGTAAAGTTATGTGTTAAGTGTCATTCTCGACATGTGATACCCAACAAAGGAATTATTAAATGGATAAGGAATTTTCCCTTCCTGTCCCTCAAGCTTTCAATCTTGTCCTTGGTTCCTCACCACTTTTAATCCATTTTTTTGTGTTAGGCCCAAACACTCACACTCAAAATTTTCCTATCACAAATTCACCCAAGTCCCAGGTTCTAACTGCTTTTTTCCTTCAAGTTTTTTCCTTAAGATATTCCCTTTTTGATAATGTGTTAAGATTAATTGTCAAAGTCCAACACCTAAAATATCTCTTTCCCCTACATTCTTCAAAATATTTCCACAAATCTTTGGAATTTTGGCATCCTCCTTCCTCTCCTTTAACAAGTGGTAGGATTGATTTTTGATGCCTGATGAAAGAAATCTCTTGAGGGTCAAGGTTTCAGTGTTCTTCATTTCATCTTATTCAACATGTAGTAGGTGATAATGTTGGATGTTGTGGTTGTGTTGCTAGTGTGTGGTTTTCATTGATTTCAACACTATTAGCATTAATGCATTAGAAGTTGTATATGTCGAGGATATTGAGAAAATTGTAATAAAAAGAGTTACAGGTTGTTAGTGGTGAAGTGAAGTTCAGTCTGTCAGTGAGTTCAGTACATTGTTGTTCAAAGGTTGTGGACTAAAAGGTTTCTTTTTGAGTATATCTAGATTATCCACGTCAAGTTTTAGAGATCCACGTGAAGATTTGACCAGGTTATGAAGATTTGTATTGTGAAGGTATTTTTGTTACTTCAATTTGTATTCCTGAATGAAGATTATGTGATTTCAATAAGTTCAGTTGTTGCGGATGCATCTCTAGTGATTCATGATATTTGTGGATGTTTCTAGATCATGTTCTATTTGTGTTACACGTCCACATTGATCATTGTGCTTGGGATCCGATATTTTCTCTTGCGTGTTCATGTTTTTCATGTTCTTGGCCGATAAGGTGTTTGTAGTGTGTTGTGGATCATCAAGGAGTAATTAATTGAAGTGGTTAGTGTTTGAGGATTTTATTTTGGGTATTCACTATGTTATGGCTGTTGCCTATTTTCTCCTCTGAGGTTGAATCAGGCGGGATAATCATGTGATAGATCTTTAGGAGGTTCACTATGTTATGCATTTTTGTACTTCTTGAGGGCTCTTAACAGTGATATAGTTGTTATGATACAATCAATGGGAGGGGTTTCTCTACCATATGCCTTTGAAATAGCCATTAGAGCTGAAAACAGCTTAATACAAG